>VDFB02353493.1:345359893-345908335 GCA_007258455.2 Sequoia sempervirens | reverse complement strand
GGAAATGGGAAAAAGGTAAACTAGACTTTGGTGGGTGCACTCTTGACAATCGATCCCTTGGGTGGAATGATGTTTGGAATCATATTGATCAGTTTTGGGAGCTGAATTTGAAGCCACTCTATGTTTCATACTCCCTTAATGTGGAAGCTTTCATGGTTAAGCTTCAAGGATTTACTACATGGGACATCAGTTTCGTGAGAAGGCACTTGGTTCTCACTAGCACTTGGGAATGTGTAGAGATTTATTTTCAGTGTGTTGAAAATCACTTTCAGTTGGGTATCCATGCTGGGGATTCTCAACTTGGGTTGTTAAAATTTATTATTTATGGAAAAGACTTTTGGAGGGATAAGGATCAAATTTCTAGATTTGTTGATGTTGTTCCCTTCTTTTCCAGCTACTTGATGGTTCCGTTTGTTCATCAACAAATGGATTGGAGAGAAATTTTGATTATGGGTTGGAGAGATCAACGATCGGTAGTTCTTGGAAGTGACTTTCAGCTCAGACAAGGGCAGATTTTGAGACACGAGCTTGCTGGTTGGTGGCAGACCAGCCACCTTACTTATGGGGTTACTTTCATTCAGGAGAGTTGGTTCCTCACTCCTGATCAAAGAGATGGTAGTTCTCTCATGGAGATGAATCTAGTGTGTTTTCCAACCACCTTGGAGGTGTCACTTTGCAGCTCGATGGTCATCTCACATGCTCACGCTTGGAATTTGGAGTGGTGTTGTTGTTTTCCCTTGGGTAGGACTCGAGAATCAGATTGCACTGCGCTGATCCTAGTCTTGATCAGCAGTAATTATTTGTTCCTTCACACTTTTCCTACCCTCCAAATTCATCTTATGATGGTTGATGATGTAAACTTTGACAGTTTACTCTCAGTATTGATTCATGACAGCAGTAGCTCACATGCTTTGGTTCACCATTCGGAGACTCATGGGGTTGGAACTATGATTGTTTTCTGTAGTCTTCATGGTTGTGCAAGTATAATTCAGATGAGGCATGGTAGCTTTATGCGGAGACATGAGTTTGAGTTTGTGGAGCTCTTGCAAAGGAATGCTTCCCTCCTTGCAAGAAGATGTGTAGAGGTCACACTTGCAGGCATGGTCCCGTTTGTTACCATGTGGAGGTATGGGAAGGAGTTCGATTTTGATTTGAATAGTCTATCTCTCCTATTGCTCAGAATGGTGATTGACAGTAGTATGGTTGATACTGTTAACTCGGGGGATCGTGGACATGAGATGTTGCATGATTTTGATTTCCTTCCTTTAAGATCTTTCAGTTTGAGAATCATAGATGGTAACACTTTGGAGTTACAAGGGGAGTCAGTGCAGCATTGGCATGATATTTTCATTGATGTGATCAGAGTGGTGCAGCATCGGCATGGTGGGTTTTTCCTGAGACGCATTTGGGAACCAGGGATCATACTTGTTGCGTATGGATTAGTCTTCAAATTACTGGAGTTGTGGCGGTATTGCTTGAGGACAAGCAATTTTGGGAAGGGTGGATTGTAATGTCCCCTTCTCAAACCTGATCTTTCCAGTAACCATTGGCCTTTTCTTTGGGAACCAGAAGGCTAGTCGGAAGATAAATTAGGGTTTCCTATTTTTGAGGAGGTCATTGCTCAGAGATGATGGATTCAATGGCAGATTCTTTCTGGGTTTTCAGAGAGCTTCGTAGGGGTATGTTCATCTCGGCATTCAGAGCATTTTCCAGGAATTTACTATTTTTAGTAAATTCTATTTTGTCTCAGGTAGTTGACTTTCCCTTTCAGTTGACTCAAGTGGCGTATTCAGTTTCAGACTTCAGAATGCAGTTTTGGAGAAATGAGATTATTTCACTTAAAAATAACATTATATTTTAAATGTTATTTTATGACCTTGGCCTAGTCGAATAACTTAATGTTATTTTAAAAGGTGGACTTGAAGGGTGGCGCCATCATTGAGGGAATATTAAATTTATGTTGAAATTTATCAAAGTCCAATCTAGGCTTTAAGGAGGGCGCATTTATTTAAGTGAAATATTTAATGAAATCAAAATTAATGATGCTTGGAAAAGGACGCCATTTTGTGGGATTAGGGTTTTGACTTTGGAAAAGGTGTTAGGGTTTCAAGGAAGGTCAACAGAAGCTTATAAAAGACAGCCTTGGGGTCTCATTTGGGTATCTTTTGTCTATGCTAATGTTATGCTGCCGAAATGGTTGCAGAATTGCTTCGAGGAATGAATGCCTCCTAGTCTGGGCTCGACTTCGTGCTTGAGAGACAGCACCTAGTGGAGAGGTTCGATTATTTGAGTGATTTTATAGTAAGTTTTGCATTGTTGTAGAGTTATTGCTTGAAGTTCAGATTTTTGCATTTCATAACTTTTCTGGAGTTGCTGATTTGATACAGCAGATCCATGTTTTTACTCATATCTCAAAAAATACAAAAATGCTAGTTCTGGGTATTGCATCAATCTTTAAGTTTGTAAGGAGCGTTCATTTTCTCCAATTTATAGGTTTTAATGTTGTGAATTGAATTTTTAATGCCAAGTTGAATTCTTCAGCTGGGCCGTACCATTTAATGACATTGGGATTCGTGCATAATTCATGTGTGGGTTTTAGATCTGTTTTCAGTGTCTCATCTTAGGCGTCTACTTGGTTAAGGCTTAGTGCATTTAATCTCTAGTCAATCGGAGGTCATACGTGGAAGATATGAGCATTTAAGTCATTCATTAGACTGCTGTTTATGCATTTAATGAGCAGATTTGTAACAGAAAACAGAAATCAGTATTTGATCCTTGAAAGCATTGTGGTTTTGATATCACTATCCAAGATAAGAGTGGTTCTCAATGATGTAATGTTGATCCTGTAATTTCATGAGATATTGTCAGGTGAATGCTTCTTGTTTGTAAAACTGACAGTAGTACTGGCAGTCTTTCTTCCTTGTTCAAATCTGATTGTAATTCTCAAATTCATTTAAGTTATTGTAATAGTTACAGCTCCGCCCTATGGTAGCTACTTTCCTAGCTTGGGTTAGCAAGCACATTCTGGGTGTCGAGTATTTCTAGTTTCAGCATTTATTTCAAGCAATTAATTCTGTAATCACTCCGTCATATGGTCGCCCCTCACTCCGTCTCGGATTGGGTAGCACATACTTGACGTTGAGTTCCTTTCTGTATTTAGAGTAGAGATCCTCTGACCAATGCTCGCCATCATCGGCGCCATTCTGGTTAGAGTTGTTTTCTTGCACGTTTTGGTTTATTCTCTAACCCTAACGGGTGCTATGCTTTGTAATTTGTAAATCGAAAAACGAAAAAATTTGGCTCGGAATATTTACCAAAACACTTATGAATGACTGATGTGACCGCTTTCATTGAGTGAAGCCAAGGGTGGTGTAGCTACAAATGAAATTGGTTAGATTGTGGAATAATTGAAAATGTTACCTCCAAAGTTTTAGGTCCTATTTGTAAGGGTAGCATGATTAATCCGATCGTAGGGCATGAAAAAATAGTATGTGTCTTAATCTATGTAGTTAGTTTGTATATTCATCTTGATATAGCTCATGTAATACTACGAAACTCCTCTGTAGTCACATTCTGCATACAAGCGAGATCTATTAATATCCATTGAGTGAACTATTATAGATTTTCTAGCCATTTAAAAGGGACCATCAAAGAGTTTTTGTAGTATGTCTTTAGTAGAAAGTGATATCAAGCGACTTAGTGGTTTGGCCCTTATGAGGGATAACATCTATCGTAGCTACTAGCGCATCCAAGGGACTTTCCGTAGTAATAGGGGGAGGTGCATCATGTTGTTCATTGTTTGTATCAATAGTCATTACATCAGTGGTTGAAGGTTTGCTAGCCTTGACAAATGAGGTAGTATGTTTAGGCATGGGATTAGTGAAAATCTACAAATTCTGGTTAGGGGGTGCAATGGACTTATTGCCTTGTTATTAACACCCATAATGGACAGATGGCCTGAATCAATGAGGTCTTGAACTAGATGTTTGAGACGCTTGCAATGTTTAGTGTCATGTCCATTTTGGTGATGAAAATGACAATAAGCATTAGGTTTGAATGTGGGTGGTAAAGGTTGGTTTGGATCAAGCGGAGTTGGATGGGTGGAAAAGTTAGAAGGAATTGTTGAATTATTTGAGGTTCGGTATTTGTATTATAGAGGGGTATCAAGTAGGGGAGTAAAAGCTATCTCTTGAGGGTCCCCATAGGTATAAGGAACTATTGCTTTAATAGCTGCCACTTGATTTGGAATGGATTGGGTTGGTTAAGGTTGAGGAGGTGGATTAAACTATAAAAACGCCTCTATTTGGTTTGAAAAAATTTTGTTGGTTATTTTCATGTTGATTGTTGTGTTCAGGTTTATCAAATTGGTTAGAAGTGGATTTTGAATCATGACTTGAAACCGAATTATGGTATTCACACAATGTTGTGAATAAATGTATAAATGAAGGGAATTTCATCATTGTTAATTTATCCTAAAGGTGTGTGTGCAATTTTTTGATAAGCATCTTTTGCAGATGTGCATCAGGAATCTTGACATCAATTTAAGCATACACAGATCAGTATCGTGAGATAAAATATGTTACTTTTTCATTGGTGTTTTTTCTACATCACATAAGGTCATCCATTTTATTTTTACATGTCATGTGAACTTTAAAATTACTAATAAAAGCATCCACCAATTAATTGAATGAATGGATGGAATGATTAGGAAAGTTGGATAACCATTCTAATGCAGTGTCTTTCAAGGTCCTTGGAAACAATTTGGCTAATAGTTTATCATCAAGGATGAAGTCACTACACAAAGTTGTATAGGCATTAACATGGTTGAAAGGCTCTCTAGTTCCTCCATATTTCTCAAATTGAGGCATTTCTATCCCTTGTGGCATCGAGGTACGTAAAATTTCTAAGGATAAGGGGCTACTAAGGTAATGATATGTAAGTGGAGCGGATTGACCATGGCTAATGGTAGAAAGTTGATGTTGCATAGATGAAATAGTCATAAGGAGTTGTGTAAGAAGGGGATCAAGATACGTGGGTTGAGGTGGAAGGGAAAATGGTGATGGAGTGTAGGTGATATGAGGTGAGTGAAAGGAATACTATGAGGTGTGAAGGTGGTGGAAGGGACTTGTGATGCCACAAGAGAAGTAGGAATGCTAGTGGAAATCGAGAAAGAATTATCTTGACGATTAGTTGTATGGACTTGCAGATTGGTATAAGTTGGTATGGAAGCTATGGTTGAAGGGGGAGAAACTTGAGATCCTCCTTGGCTTATAGTAATGGTTACAGATTGGGTATTAGAAGTGGGATGTTTATTGTAAATTTTGGAAATCTTCTTCATCACTTGCAAGCCATCATCACTTTCAATCAAACGATGAGGATTATCAACGGAAGGTATGGTAGTTTGGGAAATTTTTTCAAGTGACAAGTCTTGTTGTAAATGTGCAAATTCTTCATGAATGCTAATGAACTTTTCTTGAGGAAGAGATTTTTTTTGTTGTCAATATGCATTGGATAGAAAGATGAAGGCATAGAAGTGGTGTAACATAGGAAATTTTATGGTTAGCAGATTAACGCATTAATCATAAAAACCCCAAAAAGCTAACTATGAATAAAAATGGAGGGAATGCATAAAACAAGAACAATTATACCAAAGAGTCCTCAAAACCTCCATGAATCACCTCCATAGCCCTTCTCAACTTGCTGAAAATGTGATGTTTCCCTTATATTTTGAGTGAGAAATCTAATGACCATGGCAATTACAAAGAAAATGTTGAAGGATTTGAGAAAACTACATGCAATACTATGCTATCATGCAAATATTAAGCATAAAACTATGTCTAAACTATGAAAAGTAAAGCCTATGACAAAATGACTAGAATGTAAGATTGCCTAAGACTCAAAGAGCATGAGATCAAGTATGCAAAAAATGAAAAGCTAAGAAGTGTCCAAAATGAGATCAAAATTAGCATTTAATAGAAAATGCAATTTTGGATTAATGACAAAGATTAACAGTTAGTGAATGCCCTAAAATCAATGGCCAAGATTGTGTGTGACAACCCATAATTAGGGTTAGGAAAAAAAATTGAAATGAGTATCCAAGATGCAATTTGAGAAAATCAAATTGACAGCTGAAAATAAATGTGACAGGAAGATAAAGATTTGGAAAATCAAATAATTTTATAAATCACTTGATTTATAGAAGAAAATTACCATTTTTTAATTAAAATTAACTAAAAAATGTGAAGTTATGTGATAGTAAATAATTGATTTTGAATTATTTACTAAAAGAAGTGGAAGTTAGCAATGTGAGGTCATTTTAAATAAATAATTTTATTTAAAAAGGAGGAAATGTCAAATAAGCCAATTAAATAATTAAAGATAATTATTTAATTAAAGGAGGTGACCAATAATTAAATAAATAAATAGGATATATCTATTTAAATAATCAAGAGGAATTATTATACAAAGATAATTAAATAAATTAAGAAATTTATTAAACTATAAGAAGGCATTAGACAATTAGTGATGTATTAAATAAATAAATAAAATTTATTTATTTAACAAATCAAGATGAATAAAAAGACATGAACTAATTAAATAATTTTGAATTATTTAATTAGTATTCAAAAGTGGGTCAATGACAAAATTAAAGTGTGTTAATTATGCTAGGAAGAAAAAGATGAAAACTAGAGCTTGCAGGCCTAGGTCATTTTTATGTGTCTACAAGTGGTATTGTTAGGGCCTAATGTACCATTGCCCATATTAGGAGTAGGAGATCATGAGATCCCAAGGTCCACAATGAAAGTGTTATTATGGGAAGCAATGAGTCTAGAACTTCTTCTCACTAAAGTATTATCAACAGGGCACCAAACACTCATGCATGTACCACTATGGAGGAGTGAATGAAAATGTAAACTAATCTAAGAGTTTGAAATGCAAATAACGAAAATATTCCTAACTGTAACTAAGATCTAATGAAAGAAAATAGAAATGCAAACAAATGCTAGAAAAGTGCTAAAAGTGTTGTTTAACAAGTGCAAAGGGACTGATTCACCCTAGGTGGCGAATGAGTCCCAGTATGCAAAATTTTGTGTTTTTTAGAAATTTTAAGATGAATTAAATGTCCTACAGAATGTAAAATATGATGCAGAATGCATATTTTTACATTTTTCAATCAGATGCAATGCAAAAATGAAAGCTAAATGAAGTTTTCACTAATGCAAGATAAAATATCCTAAAATGCAAAAATAAAATAATGTACTAATTGAATGTTAATACAAATTCAAACTAGGATGCAATATGTAAATGAAATCATAAATGAAAATTTCTCAAAAGTCAGGTTCACTAAAATGAACCATATATTTTTAGCTCTTAGGACTTCTCTAACTCTTCTAGGGTTTTTCACCTAAAAGGAGAGAATTAGGCTAAAAAATGCTAACTAGTTCATTGAAATAATGTTATGTGTTATGTTGCCTAACCTAAATAAAGTTAACTAAATGTAGTTGAATAATATAAATGTATGAAAATGAATGCAAAATTGAAATTAAAGCTATGTTTGAAAACACGTTGTGATATGCAAACAATGAAGTAAATGAACACATTATTAAAGCAAAAAGAAACAGGATGAATCTGAGCACACCTGGATGAAATGTGATGAATCAAGAATGTTCTGAGTGTTGGTGGAAGTTACTTATTTTTCACAGCGGGACTCATTCGCCCAGGGTAGTGAATTAGTCCTCTTGGTGAAAAATTGTCAAAAGCAAGTTTTTGTCTGTCAGGATCCAAAAAATACAAAAATCAGATTTTCAGTTCTAAGGTGGGACTCATTCACAACAGGTGGTGAATAAGTCCTCTCCCAAATTTCTAAAGAATTAGTAGACAACTCTGCAACACCAGATCTGGAAATAACCCCTTCTTTGGAAATAACCCCTTCTTGGGTTGCTAAAGTCAATCCTGTAGAAAACGGATAGAAAACCTTCTCCAAGCTTGAAATAGACTTAAGTTGACTTGAAGCACCTAGTTGACTTGAAAACCAATCTTCAACACCAAAAACCCTATCAAATTTGCATACCTAGGTTTGAAAACAAACATGCAAATATGGGAAAATGGTTTAAGGTTAGTGAATGGGGGTTTTCCTTGGTCAAACCCCACTTTTGGTAATCAAAACTTCAATAAAATAATGAAATGAAAAGGAATGATAAACTAAGAAAATGAAATTTCTATTAACTTACTAAACCCTTGATGGTGTAAATATGAAGTAATGTCAATGACTACTTCAAAGTGCTTGAATAGTGCTTGAATTGATGTTGTAGAATGTTTTAATGCTTGACATGTGAGATGGAATGCTTGAATGAGTGAGGAGCTATAAACTGAGGTGAAAATCACATATTTATACACACGTGTGGCTTAGTTACCCCTTCATACCTCATCACATGCCGACATCAAGTGATTTTGAATAAAATATTGAAAGGAAATTGAAAATATTTTGAATTTGGGGCCAAGAGGGACTGATTCGTTAGCCATGGCGAATGGGTTCCACCTAGGACCTAAAAACAACTGTCGATAAATATGTTGTATTTAATGTTGTTTGTCAGGATAATACTCAAAAATACACTTAATTAAGCATATGAGAGCATAAATGGGGTCAAATAAAGCATGATAAAAGGATAAATAGTGAAGATATGCCTAGAAAAGCATGAAATATTGTTACAATACTTTACAACACTTCAAAATAGGACTTGTTGAGGAATAAAAAGGTGATTTTTAGGAGAATTTTAATTAATAGAAGAGTGCAAAAATGTCTTACAAAACTTCATAACACCTTCACAAGATGTTGTTCTTTGAGTTTTAGTACCTAAATAAGCATGTTCAAGCCATGTCACAACATAAAATTAGAGCAACATAGTTCCAACACCATGAAATAAGACCTAAAAGGCCATGAAAATGACAAGGGGCCATTTTTCTACAATACAATAATCATCATTAGATAAGCACATATCAGAAACATCATCATCACATAATGCATCATCACATAACATAAATCATATAGGTCGCATGAAACTACATCTCATATATATAATCACAAAAATATAATGTCATAGGATAGAGACATGAGAGATCCCAAAAATAGAGCTCGCGGGCTCGATATCCAACATAAAAAGTATCATAACATAATGTCTGAAACATGATAATGACTGTGCCATCAAAAAATGGACCCTTGTCATTTTCATGGTCTTTTAGGTATTTTTTCATAGTGTTGGAATTATGTTGCTTTAATTTAATGATGTATCTTGGCTTGAACATGCTTATTTTGGTGCTAAAACTCAAAGAATGACATCTTGTCAAGGTGTTGTGAAGTGTGGTAAGACATTTATACACTCTTCTAGACTCTATTTAATGAATCTGACCTAAAAATCACTGTTTTATTCATCAACAAGTCCTATTTTGAAGTTTTGTAAAGTCTTGTAACAAGATTTCACACTTTTCTAGGGCATATTTAAAATATTTACACCCTTCTCATGCTTTATTTTGTCTCTTTATGCCCTTGTATGCTTATATTAAGTGTATTTTTGGGTCATATCTCAACAAACAACATTAAACATAACATTATTCCAAAAACTTGGTTTTGGGTCCGAAGTGGGACTCATTCACCAACGGTGGTGAATGAGTCCCCTTGGACCCAAATTCAAAATATTTCAAAATTTCTTTCAGGATTTTACTCAAATTCACTTCATGTTGGCATGTGATGAGGTATGAACAGATAGTAAGGCACAATATCTGTATAAATATGTGATTTTAACCTCTTTTCACATCTCTCCTAACACAATTTAAGCAATCTTCAAGCACTCAAGCATTTTGCATCATCAATTCAAGCACTTTTATAGTACTTTCGAGCAGCCATTGACATCACTTCATTTGCATATTCAAGGATTTGGTAAGTTTGTAATATTTGCATGTTATTCATTTATCATTTATGTTATATTTCATTCATTTCTATTCGGTTTGATTACCAAAGTGGGGTTTGACCAAGGAAAACCCCTATTCACTAACCCCTCAACATTTTTCCCCTTTGTGCATGTGTATTTGCAGCTTTGTTTTGCATATTTAATAGGTTTAAAGGTGTTTAAAAGTGTAATTCAAGTAAACTAGGCTCTTCAATTCAACTCATCATCTCTTCAAGCATTTTGAGTGTTTTTTGTCTATTTTTTTTACAGAGTTGACCTCGACAACCTAATATTCAAACGTTGCTAGATCTGGAGTAGTAGTGTTGTCTCTTAATTTTCCAAAAATATTGGGGAGGACTGATTCACTACCCTTGGTGAATGAGTGTCACTTGAAATTTTAAAATCTGCATTTTGTTAGAAATCAACTCCTAGTTGTCAGAAATCAGTTCCTGACACTTTTTGAACAGTAGGAGGACTGATTCGCCACCCTTGGCGAATGAGTCCCACTGTGAAACATTAGAAATTTTCATCAGCATCTGAGACACTCTAGAAAGTTTATACAAAATCCAGGTGCACTCAGATTTGACCCAGTACCTTCTGTTTTGCATATATTTTTCAATTTCTTCATCTTTCATAGTAGCTTGCATATCACAATGTATTTTCGAACATAGCTTAAATTGCACTTTAACATTCATTTTAGATCATATTAATTAGTCAATTGCATTTATATTAGTTCATTTACATCACATCTCATTGCATAAATCCTAATTTGAATGTGCATAAGCATTTTAGAATCCCAAATCTCTCTCTTTCTAGGTTAAAAATCTTAGGAAGAGAGCCTAAAATTTTGGGTTCCTAAAATCTATGAAACATTTTGGTGAACTCGACTCTTGAACATTCTTAAAATTCTGATTGTATTCATCTCTTGCATCCTAGTTTCAGTTGCATTGACATTCAATTAGGACATTGATTGGTTATTGCATTCTAGGACCTTTCATTTTGCATTAGTGAAAAACTCATTTAGTTTTCATTCTTGCATTCACTTTCATTGAAAAAACAAAAACTTTGCATTCTATGTCTATATTTGCATTTTGAAAGGAATTTATATCATTCTTAAAATTCTGAAAATACAAAAAAAATTGCATCCTGGGACTCATTCACCACCCAGGGTGAATCGGTTCCTCTACATTTCTGAAACAACATTTTTCTCAACTTTTTGGCATTTTTTTGCATTATCCCTTTCTATTCTTGCATTTTGTTTTTATATACAAATTTTCTGTCTTCTTTCACTTATTGCATTTTAGTTTATTGGCATCATGGCATTCTCCATTAATAATTTTTGGAATTCCCTCAAATCACTGGTACACATGTCCAATTGCACCTTTTGTTGTGACCTTAATGACATTGAACACACTCATGCTCCTTTAACTCCTCATGATGGTTCTCCTCGTGATGTAGACATCATTGGAGAAGATGATGTTAGCATGACCAAGTTCTATAATGATTTCCTTGACAACCTAGAAGCAAATGCAGCCTTTTATCCCTCTATGAAATCACAAGAACTACCTACTGTTGCACCAACTAATCACTTTGCTTATTTACATCCCGAAGTCAGCACAGGACCTATGGTTCCTCCCTCAACTAAACCTAGTTCCTCTCAACCACCAAAATCTCAACCATTTAATGAGTATACCATCACAAACAATCCTATCAACCTTGAGGACACCTATGGTAAAGGCTTTACTATTTTAAGTAAACAAGGTTGTGACACAAAACACAAACATGGCATCCATTAACTTTTTGAACAACAACTCATTGAAGCCCACATAGCAAGAATTGGATATCAAGATCCTTCCCATCCCACAATACATCCTCTTCGACGTAGGAGACTCTCGGATGTTGGAACAGTCATCTTGAATTCTCCTCCTAATCTGAACATTCTCCTTCCATGTGAACAACAATTCTCTCCTTCTAATCAAAGGAATGTTAGGATCCCTATGGATTCCCTTCTTTCTTCTACTCATGAAAAAGGAGAACCTAGTAAACGCAAGTGACCATACAAAATGAAGAAGATAAAGTTTCTTACACATCCTCCAACCAAATGTGAGCAAAGACTCTAATTACTCTTAAACAATAGTCATATTTTTTCCACCTTCCAATAGATTGGACATTCATCCTCACAGCTCCAACATACCATATTGCAAATACCATCATGTTCTTGGATATCGAACTAAAGAATGTCAAACTTTGAACAAAATACTGAAAAAGTATCACTTCACGGACATTAACTATTTTCCCCTCATCCCTTAAAACACCATTATCCTTTCATGCCATAGTTTTAGAATTTCCCATTCTCACTATTGTATGGTTCTTTCCCATCACTCATCTTGGCTCATTCTTGCTTATAGAAGGAAAGACATTGTTAGGTTTGTCCCTGTAATACATTTGTTTGTCTCTTAACCTTGTTATTCCTTTTTCCGCTTGTTCCTCCAAGACTGAGAAAACAATAACTTAGTTAGTGGTTTCCTTACATGTGCATTGGTTGTCTTTTACCTTTTTCTTCTTTATTTTTATGTGCATATCGTGTTCCCCCGTATCGTGTGTTTGATGTTTCCTTCTCTTCGTATACTTCTTCTATATGTATCTCTATTCTTCTATTTGTCATGCCTTGAATTTTTTTCTTTTGTTTTGTGTTTTCCTTTTGGGGATGATGCAAAGCATTGAGACACCCTATGTCTCTTCCATGTTGACCCAAAAACCCCCTTTTTCTTTTCCTTTTTCTTTTTTGGGATGACGCAAGGCATTGAGACTGAAATTTCTCCTTCATGTTGACCCAAAGGCTTTTTCACTTTTCACTTTTTTCTTTTCTCTTGAGTTTTTCCTTTTGGCGATGATGCAAAGCGTCAAGACTGCAATGTCTCTTCCATGTTGACTAAAAATAGACTTTGTTTTCCTTTGTTTTCTCTCTTTGTATCATTCTTCCAGTTTTATGTGCTTTGGGGAATGATGACAATTCTAAGCTCTTTAAACCAAAACACAGTAGCAACGAACATACTGACCCCAAATCCATAGATCCCTTATGTGTTTGGTGTACTTTCTTTTCTGGGGGGCAACTCCCTTCTTTCCTTATTTTTCTCCTTCATCTTGACATGACACAACCTACCCTTGAAACATATGACTTGTCATAGAGATTTCCAGGTAGGCTCTCATGTCTTGTTTTCTTTTTGCATTTTCTCTTCTTCTTTACTTTCAAGTAATTGCTCACAGAATGATGTGAGTAATTCCTTTAAAGTGGGGGGCATACATTACCATTATTTCATTTGCATTCTTAGCAAATCCTTGTCATTTACGTGATGTGTTTGTCACTTTGTGGATGACATTGGGTGTGATGTACCTCATAAGCATGATCTTTCCTAGCATATTACATTCCTCTTGGTGGTTTGATGCGACACACTACATCCCCTAAGTTTCAAATATACTATTCTTTGATTGGTCCTCTTTTGGATACATTATACACAATGTTCCCTAAGTGATTGGCCTTGCATAAACTAAACATGACTACTTTGAACATATTACACATAACATTCTTATTCGGCCACCTTGCATAACACAACTTGCATGCTTGTGGAGCTATCTTATTTCTTTGGCCACCTTGCATAACACAACTTACATGCCTATGGTGCCATCCTATTTTACTTATTTTATCAAACTTAAACCAACATTTTCATTTTCTTTGGCTTTGTGGTTCCTTGTTCAAGTTATCAAATGGGTATAGCTTTGGCATGGTTGAGCGAGAAGCCCAACTAGCGGCATGACTTTTCCCCATATCCACTTTTGTGTGTTTGTGAGTGCATACCAACTAGTGTATGTATCTTACTTCTTTTTGGGCTTTCTCACCCCATAGACAACTAGTTTCGTGGCTCCAAAGTGAGTACACATTCTTTCTTTTTCAAACAATCAACCTAGATCTCTTTTCACAACTAGTTGGATTGATGATCGAAGCTTCACTCAATTCATCTTAACACTTGTGTGTTCCTTTGTCCTTATGTTTAGTTTGGCATGGAATATTCATCTTGAGGGCTTGATCACCCTTCTTGTTTGTCATATTCCATCTTGCTAATGTAAGTGCATCTGAACCCTCTTCTTGATATTCATGGCTAATTTAGTGTGAGTAAGCAAGTTTCTCTCACTAAAGTGGGGGCTAAATGTGCCGTTGAGAAATGGACCCTTATCATTTTCATTGTTTTTTAGGTCTTGTTTCATAGTGTTGGAACTATGTTGCTTTAATTTCATGATGTATATTGGTTTGAACATGCTTATTTTGGTGCTAAAACTCAAAGAACAACGTCTTGTGAAGGTGTTGTGAAGTGTTGTAAGACATTTCTACATTCTTCTAGACTTTATTTAATGTAATTCACCTAAAAATCAACTTTTTATTCATCAACAAGTCCTATTTTGAAGTGTTGTAAAGTCTTGTAACAAGATTTCACGCTTTTCTAGGCATATTATCACTATTTACACCCTTCTCATGCTTTATTTTGTCTCTTTATGCCCTCATATGCTTATATTAAGTGTATTTTTGGGTCCTATCAGAACAAATAGTATTAAACACAACACTATTCCTGACACTTGGTTTTGGGTCCCACGTGGGACTCATTTTCCAATGGTGGCGAATGAGTTCACCTTGGCCCCAAATTAAAAATATTTCAAAAATGATTTCAGGATTTTACTCAAGTTCACTTCATGTCGGCCTATGATGAGGTATGAATAGATAGTAAGGCACAAGAATTTTATAAATATGTGATTTAACCTCATTTTACATCTCTCCTAACACAATTCAAGCAATCTTCAAGCACTCAAGCATTTTGCATCATCAATTCAAGCAATTTACAAGCACTTTGGAGAAGCCATTGACATCACTTCAGATTTGCATATTCAAGGATTTGGTAAGTTTGTAATACTTGCATGTTACTCATTTATCATTTCCTTTATATTTCATTCATTTCTATTGGGTTTGATTACCAAAGTGGGGTTTGACCAAGGAAAACCCCTATTCACTAACCCCTCAACATTTTTCCCCTTTGTGCATGTGTATTTGCAACTTTCTTTTGTAGATTTAATAGGTTTAAAGGTGTTGAAAAGTAGAATTCAAGTCAACTAGGCTCTTCAAGTCAACCCATCATCTTTTCAAGCATTTTGAGCATTTTCTACCCATTTTCTACATAATTGACCCCAACAACCTAATATTCAAACATTGTTAGATCTGAAGAAGTAGTGTTGTCTCTTGATTTTTCAGAAATATTGGGGAGGACTGATTTGCCACCCTTGGCAAATGAGTCCCACTTGAAATCTAAAAATCTGCATTTTGTCAGAAATCAACTCCTGACTGCCAAAAATTAGTTCCCGACACTTTTTGAACAGTAGGAGGACTGATTCGCCACCCTTGGCGAATGAGTCCCACTATGAAAAACCAAAAAATTTCATCAGCATCCCAAACACTCCAAAAATCTCATAAAACATCCAGGTGCACTCAAATTTGACCCAATTTCTTCTGCTCTACATATTTCTTTCAATTTCTTCATATTTCATAGTTGTTTGCATATCACAATGTGTTTTCAAAAATAGTTTAAATTGCACTTTAACATTCATTTTAGATCATATGAATTAGTCAATTTCATTTATATTAGTTCATTTACATCATATCTCATTGCATACATCCTAATTTGAATGTTCATAAGCCTTTTAGAACCCCAAATCTCTCTCTTTCTAGGTGAAAAATCTTAGGAAGAGAGCTTAGCATTTCAAGTTCCTAAAATCCATCTCACAATGAAAAATGTCCTAGTAAGTGCTCTCCCCATTTGCTCATGGAGAAGAGGATGGTGACTGAGGACCTCAACCTAGTGCAGACATAACTTGTGAAGACACAACAAGTTGTGTCTGTGAGGCCAATGAGACTGGCACTGATGGTTGACTGTGTGTTGATCTGTTCCATGACCCAGATGATACATGTGAGTGACTAGACCTGTTCCCTAAAGAATTCCTATGGGAGTGATGGGACCTATGATCTGATGTGTTCCCTAAGGAAGTTGAGCCACCCACACTACTCTAGCTACGGTTTCTATAACTATGACTGCTCCCTGACCTTGTCCTTGTCCTACAGGATGATCTAGATTATCTAGGATCCCTCTAATTAGCTGGCACCGTGCACTCATATAACATCTTATACTATCCTCTGCTTGTTCTGAATCTATCCAACTCCCTAGCGACATCTGCAACTGGCCCTATACATAGCTGAGAAAACTAGTTGCACAAGCTCTCCATCTCTTGCTGCCTAATCTCAGCCTAGTCCCTCTCAACCTGAGTCACCTCGAGCTCTACTCATAGTGAATTGATCTTCATAGTGGCCTCATCCAACCTCCTCTAAATATCTACCAATCATTGATCTATAGTGGAATCTCATGGTCATAGTGCCACACTGGCTACACCTAGGTCTCCATCGATCATTTGCTCCTAGAGATGCCTCTCTTCCTCATCCATCTCCTCCCCAATGTCTAACTCCTCCTCATCACTAGTATCCTCCTCACCCCCATTGAATCCATCCTCTCCTCCTTCAACCTTAAGGGCCTCCTCTTCTATGTGCACCTCCATCTCTGCCTCCTCTCTTATATCCTCCTCCTATCACCTCTTACAGTCCTCTCTCTCCTCCTCCTATTTGACCTCCTCCTCCTATCTGACCTCCTCCTCCTATCTCCCCTCCTCCTATTTGACCTCCTCCTCCTGTCTTGCCTCCTCCTATCTCAGTCCCTCATGTCTCTCCTCCTCCTCTAAAATCTTGAGGATAGCATTAGTGGTGCTCTCTCCATTTGCTATCTAACTCTCCTAGCCTATCTCCCTCCATCCCCTCCTCTCATCCTCTGCCTACCACCACCACCATGTCTACCATCATCTCCTCCATCATCCCTGCCACCTCTCCTGCCATCTCCTCTCCCTCCATCTCCTTGGCCTACATCTTTTCCTCTCCCCCTACCTCTCCAACCTCCTCACTACATCCTTAAGGTAACACATCTCTAGTCAATAGGTGTTGGTGCATTAGGATCCATTAAGGGAATCAACCTGTGATTCTACCACCATAAATCATAATTTATCATCGCCTCTGGATCTTCTGCTCCTCGGCTCCATCCATATGGGTGTGCCACCAATCCATTAATTTGCAACTAAGAAAATGGAACTGATATAGCTAGATCCCACCTAGGCTCTCAAGATGATCTAGCATACTTTTTTGTACCCATAGGCACACCCTGCTGCTCTCTAAATTGACAAAGTACTCATTGGGGAAGATACATCTCAATAATCAACTGCGACTGCATGGTACAACCTATCAAATACCAAAACTATCTGCAAGATGCTAAGTGATCTCCCTTGCGGGCCTAGTATGTGCAATCTTTGTACAACCTCCAAAAAAATGTAGTCATCATGTCAATCCTGTGCCGCTAGAATCCTATCTCACTATCTCTAGTCTACTGAAGGGCACCTGCATATAAATACACATACGACATACCATCCGCTAAATGTGGCCTCTAGATCGGTGGTTAGAAGATGGAAATGTGTTCCCAAGTCTAGATCATGAGCAAGGCCATCCCGTAGCTAATGCTACTTGCACCCATGTATGCCACCTCATGTAGCTAATGATATAGCATGCCAAGAAGATAGGGCCCCCATGAAAAAACAACTTTGTACCGCCACATCCGAACTAGCACATCGCCCCATCCGATCAGGAATCCATGTCCCCTACGATCTAGAATCAGGACCATGACAATTAATGTACATAGCATAACATCCCACCATGGGTAGTGCTCGGCTGGGCACTCCCACCAAATCTCCTACTTGTCAACACCAAGGCCTACGCCATCATTTTTCTCATACAATTCTATCATGGCCTAGACTCCTCATTGAGGATTGTACACCAGCCGTTCTCCTCTAATTGAAATATGTAGAATCTAATACACATCCTCAAAGGTGATCATCACCTCTCCTATCAACAAGTGGAAGGAACAGGTCTCCAAGTGCCATCTCTCAGCCAGTGCTATCAGCAGTTCCCTATTAGCCTAGATAATGGGCATATAGGTGACATATAGTACAACCCCATTCACATCATTCGTCTCCACTCTTGGTCTGTCAGCTAGTCTCGAAACACATATGTAGATGGTATAAACTCTTGCATGTAGTTTGGTGCAAGACATTTCTGCACATGTAGAAATGAGAGTTAGCACATTTTTAAAAATTATTATTATCATCTATCTAGCTAAACATAAGAAAAAAAGTGAAGTCTAAAGCTAATTCAACCCTAGTCAACCCTAGTCAAAGTAAAATGCATTATGTTGGTCAACTTCATTTGTGTCGTAGTTTGGTGTTTGTGTCATTTTGTACGACAATTGCGTCACACTATGGAACTTGCATCATTTGGCATCACAAATGTGTCATCCTCAGTCAATTACATCACTCCATCATCAAATGTGTCATCGTCAAATCACATGTGTCACTCAACTTCATGCATACATCTCTTGGCTCCGCACATGCATCACAATATTTTGAATGTGTCACTAAATTTATCATTTGTGTTGCAAGATGATGAATGCAACTTGACACTTGGAAAATACATTGCACAAAATTGAAAAACTTAATAGACCCTTTGCTTTTGCATCATGACACATCAAATGTGTTGAACACAACTTCAAATGTGACTTACGTGAATGCATATGTGTCATGACACATTCGTCTAACTCCCTAAAACCCATAAAATGTATGAAAAATGATAAAATGACAAAGTGGGTTCGATGTACTTACTAGCGAGTCCAAGCCCTCTGGCCATCAGAATGTCTTGAAAATATGGCCCTTGTGCTCTGTGACTAGAGTCACCATGTTTGCGCACACTCTCCTCGCTCTGAGCTCTCCAAATTTGCAAGTGTGAATGTGAAAATGAATTGACTTTTACCCCATTTTTAGCCTTTTTATACAATCAAAGTGGGATTTTTCAACCTTTTATTATTGGAGGCTCTTTTGACCACCTTTGACTGGCCCAATAACTGCTTAAATATCTTGAAATTCGAAACTGCTTGGGCCATTTTTTTTTGGTCATCAAATTAGCTTGTCGGGACACTTTCCAAATTTTTCTATCATCAGGCCAAACTTTGAAAATTTTCCCGAGGGGGTATAGATACTTCGTACCTTCACTGGGGCATGTTCCTTACTGATTTTCTTTGTCACAATGTGACATGATGGATTATGATAAAGAGGGGAAAAATGTAGACACATAAAAATGACCTAGGCTTGCAAGCTCTATTGTCACCATATTTCTTTTTGACATAATTGAAATATTTATGTCCTTGGACCACTTTCAACTATTGATTAAATAATTCATAATTATTTAATTAATTCATGTCTTTATTCCTCTGGATTATTAAAATAAATAAGTTTTATTTATTTATTTAAATGTGTCACTAATTGCCTAATGTATGTCCATAATTAAATAAATTCATAAATTTATTTAATTATCTTTGTCCACTAATTTCTTTCATATTACTTAAATTAGTAAATAATTCAAATTAATTATTTACTATCACATGAACCTTCCTTTTGAATTAAATTAATTTTTAATTCAAAATAGCCTTTTTCCTCCATAAATCAAGTAATCTCTAATATTATTTGATTTTCCATCTCTCTCTTTTTCTATGCCATTCTTGTCTCCTTGTCACATGCATTGTCAACCCTTGATTTGATTTTCTCAAATTGAATCTTTTCCACTCATTTCAAATTTGACCTAATGTTGCCCTAACCCTAATTATGGGTTGTCACATTGAATCTTGTCCATTGATTCTAGGGCACTTGTGAATCTTCAATCTTGGTCATTCATCCAAAATTGCATTTTTTATAAAATGGAAATTTTGGTCTCATTTTGACATCTCATGCAATCTTGTTTTAGGAAATATTGTTATCATCTTGCAATCTTGTCATCTTAGCTCTTGTCTTAGGCATACTTCATCTCTCATTTGGAATTTTGGCATACTTTAGTCATAGTTTAGAATGGATTAATAGTTGCATAGTTGCATAATATTTCATTTTGTCATCAAATCCTTCAACATTTGCTTTGGTCTTGGCATTGACACGCATTTCTCACACAAAATCTGAGGGAAAACTTCATATTGTAGCAAATAGAGAAGGTGTCATGTAGGTCAATCATGGAGGTTGAAGACTCAAGGTTATATCTCTCTTTTTTTTTCATGTTTTCCTCCTTTGTACTTCATTATTACTTTGGGTTTTGATTTATTTAGCTACTAATTTGCTAACCTAGATTTTCCCCATAGTTACACTCCTAAAGGAAATGAGTTAGTTCTAGTAGGATATGACTCTCCTCTAGTCCTGGAAAGTTATGAAAATTTCAAATCACATGTTGTTATCACAAGTTAGGCTGATGAATATGAAAGTGATAATTCAACTATGACATTGGAAATATATACTTTCCCCTACCAGGATGAAAATGAGGCTCAAGAAGAAAAAGACAAAATATATGCCTTTCAACAATATTAGAAAGGACATAATTACAACATGAGGAATAATGTTAATAGTGGAGGTAAATTCAATGGGACTTTAACAACATTTATTATGCCTAATAACTTTAATAATCCACCTAATGATAAATCAAGCAATAACCAATGGTTACCTAAACTAACCTCTCACTACAATTCATCAAGTACTTCAAAAGGTGAAAAGATAGAGTCTGTTGACCAAAACAATTTGACTAATCATTCAGCGGAAGAAATAGAAAAGGAAAAGATTAGCATTTCTCTCTCAAAATTTCTCAAGACACCTATGATCAAGAAATATTTCTTAAATACTCTAGAAGATTTCCCTAAAGAAAGAAAATTTAAAGACATTTAGGTGAGAGATAGTCAGGCTAAGATAAAAGATAAAAACATTGTTCCCATAGCAGATGTGCAAGTAGCCTTTTACAAAGGAAAATTGGAGTCTCCAACATTTTTACTCACTTTGAGAATATTTGATAAGAATGTTCATAATTTCCTAGTAGACTCTGGAGCGTCTACCAATGTGATGCCTTTATCCATATGTCAAACATTAAGGTTAACTCTGGCAAGTTTTTTAAAGAAAGTCACTCAACTTGATAAAATTGACGTAAATGTTGTCAGAGAGTTGACTAATATTCACATACAATTGACTTTTGATCCTAGAATCCAATATTACATTTACATTCAAGTCATATAGATACCTGACACTTATGGTATGATTTTGAGTAGAGACTAGTCTAAAACATTGAATGGATACATGGCTACTAATTTCTCACATATGTGGTTACCATGGAAGGGAGTTCCTAATCCAATCAGGATTGAAAGATAACCACACATGAAATACATGATTACAGATTATAATCAAAAAATTGAAGTTCTATACATCGATGAAAAAACACGAGTTTACAAAATATGAAGTTTAGGAGTTAAAATTGAAGTTTTCACCTGCAGTGCTAAGAAAGCTAATGAACTGAATCCAACAATATATGTTTTAATTAAATCAAATTATGATTCTTCTAAAGAAGAGATTAGTCATTATGATAAATTTTAGAAGAATATTATTACAAAAGCTCAAGAGAGTGGTAAAATCAAAAATTCACTAAATTTTTTGTTGTTGCAGGATTGGTGTAGGTTGCATAATGTTGCACATTCAAAAAATAGTTGTATGATGTGTCTAGAGATAATTCATAGAATTGAGAATCGATATTTCCCAAAACATGATAAGGTCAAAAGAACTAGATTAGAAATACATAAAGACAAAGTTCAAGACATATGGAATTAAAATATTAATCCAATGATACCTAAAAATGGTAAAGCACTAGCTATAGATGATCAAGCCCAAATTCTTAAATTTGATGGATCTAAATCAAAACAAGGGATTGGAATTGGAGTTGAACTTATCAATATGGAAGGTAAGTCTTTTCTCACCACATATCGATTGCAATTTGAATGTAATAACAATGTGGAAAAATATGAAGCCCTTATACATGGCCTAATCCTAACAATCAAGAAGAAAGTTAGAATCCTTAAAGTGTTTGATGATTCAAAATTGGTGGTTAAACAAGTCTGAAAACAAGATATTTTCAACTACAAGAGACTATCCAATTATCAACATAGAGTATGGAATTTAATAGAAGATTTCAATGCATTCAATATTACTCATATCCCTAGAAGGTTCAATCAAAGAGTTGATGCTTTTGTTACTGTTGCTAGTACTATAGAACCTCTAGAGACCTCATATTTGAAAAAAATTATAGTTGAATTGGTACAACTACCTTTGGTTCTAGATAATGTTACTAATTTGTAGGTATTTGAAGATGACTAGCACATATTGGAATTCATCACTAATTCTAGTACTTTTGAAACAAAAATAATTGAAGAAATAGATTTCCCTAACAACGAAATTCAAGCTGAAGAATTGACTCAAGCGAGAGATAATAACATTCTGAAAGGAATAATTGAGTTAGAATGATTGTTCGACATTGATCAAATAGTTAAACATAAATATTTTCCTTAAAGTGATGAAGGACTATCTAAGTTATACAATTTACACACTGAAGAAGATCCTAAGAATGTGCTCATAGGAAAGGTCTGTACTGAAGAAGAAAAGAGAAATATTGCTCAAGCACTTAAAGATTATTTGAAAGTCATAGCTTGGACATACGAAGATTTGAAGACTTATGACACTTCTATCATTACAAATACTATACCATTGAAGCTTGATGTGAATCCTTTCTGGCATAAACAATGGCCAGTAAATGCACTCTTAAAGCCTTTAATTCAAAAGGAAGTTCAAAAGCTTTTATCATCCAAGATAATTTTTCCTATTAGACACTCTACTTGGGTGGTGAACTTGGTTCTCATAAGAAATTAAAATGGAGATATATGACTATGTGTAGGTTTCTAGAATCTCAACAAGGAATCTAAAAAAGACAATTATCCACTACCCTTGCTTGAAGAAGTGCTACAAATAGTTAATGGTTCAAAAATAATGTCCATTTTGGACAGATTCTCTAGATATAACCAAGTAATGGTAGCAAGGGAAGATTAGATGCAAACAAATTTCACCATGAAGTGGGGAAAATTTTCTTAGAGAAGGATGCCATTCAGATTTTTAAATGTCAGAGCTATTGTAACATAAATTTTGGCACCCAAATCCTTTCAAGCACTTGTAGGGGTTTTCACCTAAAAGGAGAAAGGAGGGCCAAAATTCTTATGTCTACATTCAAATTCAATATAATATGGATGGAATATGGGTGTAATGTACCTAGATGCAATATTTTAATTCAAGAAACTAATAAGATTGTTTGATTAATGAATGGAAACTAAAGAAAAACAACTTGTTTGAAAACACATCGTGTAATGGAATAACACCTAGAAATGAATGCAAATTGCAACAAAATTTTACAAAACTGAAATTGTGCACCTAGGATCTTGAAGGAGGCTATAAATGACACTTTAAATGTTTTTGATGCTAATTTTCAAGCTTGGTGGGACTCATTCACCATTCTGGGTGAATTGGTCCCAGTTTCGTAAAACTATGCTGGAACTTGTTTCTGACAAAAGGGTATCTAAAAATGCAAAAAACTCAAAATTGACCTGCAAATGGAGCTCATTCACCACGAATGGGGAATGAGTCCACTTTTTAATTTATAAATATTCAAAGGTGGAATCCAAAGCTTTCAGTTTGCACTTTGCTTCTTAACAAGTGTCTACTTCTGAAACACTAATTTTCAAACCTGAAAATGAGTTTTTATTAATATTTTGACTTGTTGAATGAAGCTAAGACTTGAGAAACCTTTAAACTTGATTGTTAATGATTTCAAAACTTCCAAGAGAGCTACATTTGTAAACACATAAGGCAAGAGAGAGAAATGTTGAATGCTAGGGCATGGGGGTTTGCCTTGGTCAAACCCCTTTTAGGTAATTAAACCAAAATGATGAAAGAATGTAAGGAAACATGCAAAAATGGATTTTATTACCTTGTCATGATGTTTGATCTTGGATTTTTAGAACAAAACATGAAGAATCTACCCTTGAATGTCTAAAAATTTATATCTTGGTGATTTGAAATGATAAAACCCTAAATTACTTAACTTTAAGAGGAAGAATAGTGAATGAATAATGAAGAATTGTTATAATTTATGGTTTAGAGAGTTTATTTTATAGGAATTCCACTTTATTATCCAAAAAATTAGATCCCTAAGGCCAACATGAAGTAAAAGTAAACTTGAATTTCAAAATTTCCCACTCAAAGGTCAATAATGGGAAAAATGGGACTCATTCACCACCCAGGGAGAATGTGTCCCGAATGGATGGGATTGATTAACCATGGATGGTGAATGGGTCCCACAAGGTCCATTTTGATAACCAAGATGATAGGAGATAGGTAAATAAGGTTTAATTTGAAACTTTCACAGGAATTTTATCAAATATTGCCTCGGGATGCTCAATATGAGTTAATAGGCACCTATTAATGATGATGTAAAGGCCAATTAGAGCTTGGGACACAAAATTCAATGTGAAAGTGTGATTAAATACACTTTACAACACTAAAATGAGGTCCACATAGCCTAGAAAGGCATACGGACCAATTTGAATGTCCAAGATATATTACAACAGTAGTTTAACATTAAGTTTAACTCATAAGTCTTCTAGATTGATGTGATAATGTTATTAAACAAATTTATAATGTTGAATTTGGGAGAAATGGGTTCATTGAGTCCAGAAAAGCATGAAAGTCCTTTACAACACTTTACAACACCTTTACAAGACATCAATAAATGCATATTATTTAGTTTACAAGGGTCTAAGACCTAGTGTGGATGCATAAAACACTTCACAACACTAAATTATATTTTTATTAAGTCTAATTTATCATGAATTATTCCCATGTCAAGCAAGTGGTCCTTTTTTCTATGGTACATTTAGCCCCTACTTTAGTGAGAGGATGAACTTCAAACTCACATGAAAGTAGACATTCAAGAGAGATCCAAATGTTCAGATGTAGATGGAAAATAAAGACAAAGATCAAGAAGGAAGTCAAGCCCCCAGGATCCAAGATCCTAAGTCAAACCATCAAGATACATAATCATGCAATGGTGATAAAGATGAAAATGAAAAGGTGGATCAAGCTTCGATTGTTTGTCTAGCTAGTTGTGGATTAGATCTAGGCTTGTTTATTTTGGAAAGAAAATACATACTCACTCTGGGGTGACAAAACTCTTGGCTATCTGTCGGGTGAGAAATACCAAAAGGTTAGAAACAAACACTAGTTGGTATGCACTCAAAAACACATAGGTGGCTATGGGGAAAGTCGTGTTGATGAATGGGTTTCCTGCTCAACCATATTAAAGTTATATCTCATGATAACTTTAATAAGGTTCCACAAAGGAAAATGATTTTTGAGCTCTATGAGGTAAGAAAAACTTTGTATGCTTGACACTAATAGACATTGTAAATGGGAAAATGGTGTAAGGAATTTTCAAAGGAATTTTCTTAGTTTGTGTAATGTCTCATCTTAGGGAACATCATGCCTAACATTTCCAATAGAGGATAAGTGAAAATGGTCTCATCTTGTTTCCAAGAGAGGACAAGTGCAAGGTTTCATCCTGGGGAACATTTTGCCAAATGTTTCCAAGAGAGGTTATCACAAGGAAAAGAAAACCACACATGAAATGTGAGTGGTGATGTATGCCCCCACTTTAAAGTGATTGTGAACACCAGTATTGTGTGAAATTTCTTTAAAGTAGAAGAAGAGGTCATGAGAGCTCACTCGGAAAGCCCTATGCCAAGTCATATGTTTTTGAGAGGCTACATCATGGACAGAGGAAGTATGTCGCGTGCGAGCTGACTTAAGGCACATCGTCCACATCCAAAGATTGCTATTATATGTTCATGAAAGCTTAACGACTAGCCAAAGGAGGAAAAAAATTATGACATATGAGGACAAGGCTACGTAACCCCTTTCCCCCACTTAGTACAAGACAACTTGGGTGAGCCGAAATGATTGATGAGATGAATGGTAGAGTGAAAATTGGTATCAATTAGAGAAATTAGGTGCCCCCCATAGAGGGAAGCATATCAAACTCCTTAAGATGTTGGATTTTATGACTCAAAGCTTTACATTCATTAGTGGAGTGACCATGAACTCTATGATATGCATGGAATGAAGTATTGTAAGAGAATTTATTTTGAGTTCTAGGGGAAGAGTGATCAAGTGATCTTGGAGGAGTCTCAAAAAGATACCATCTTGATCAATGGTAGAAGGTGTTCTTGTGGTTTATTTCAAAGATACATCTTTCTTAGTAGTATATGTCATACTTACACAAGTTTCTTTAGATTTCAATATTTTTCTCTCACTCTTATAATAGGAGGGAAAATCTATCGAATGCAAATCATTGGTGTCTTGTGTGATGGCATTGACATTAAGAGAAGATGTAGGTGTTTGTTTGATTGTTGGGAAAGGAGAATGATCATTGATGAGCCCAAAATATGCTCATAATCTGGATATCATGGTGTACTTTTACTACCCTTACTTTTGTTGTTCATGGTTGTTTAACTCTTTTGAAACCTTTTATTGGGGGATATCCTATAGCAATACACTTTCATGTTCCTACAACCTATCATGTTGACATGTCTATATTTATTACCCTATTTCACTCCCCAGATGACTGGTATAACACATGTAGTTTTTGAATGATGAAATAGATTTAAATATGTGATTAATGAATGGATATTGTGTATGTGCCATACATGTTTTCTTTCACATTTGTTACCTTATGTTTCACAGGTTGTTGAAGAAAGTATGATCGATTCAAGCGTAGCTGATCTCTACCTTGCAGTAAAGTCCATTTCCTGCACGACTTCGAGGAAGCTTTGGCAAAGACTCTTTGACCGAAACTGTTGGGAAGGATTTTAAATATCAATTAATCTAGAAAGAGTGGAGTGCTAGATTCTCTCTAGATCAGGTTGAACGGATAAACTCATTTATGAAGTCTATTCCTCGATTTCAGGATACATTTTACATCCACGTCTTTCTCTATTAGGGTTAGTTGTTTTCCTAATTTAAATAAGTGTTCCTCCTGCGCGAGTGAGCAAGCATAGTGAGATAGAAAGGATATCATGTAAAAGTTAGTATGATAATAAAAATAGAGTTTGTATGAAAAGAGATAGAGATTTTTGTTAGTTTTCATATGAACAGAACAATGTATACCATTCTGAGTTTATGAATAAAATTTGATGAAGTTCTGAGTTCAGTACTTGCATAATTAGTTGATGCTTGCTAAGGGGGCCCACTTAGTCAGTATCTGTAGTTAGTTAGTTAGCCGTTCATTTTCTATTGATCATCAGTTAGATTTCATCTTTGAAGTTTATGTGCAAACTCAATCTTATATTGTTCCTACAGCATCGGGAATCCATCGCTATGTTTATTCCTATAGCATAAGGCCAGTTCATAGTTTGTTTCTCAGTCGTAGCTGTTATGATTTCTGCTTTGATTAAATTATTGGTGAGTTAAGAGAACTTTACATTACCTTCATGTAGCATAGGTAGAATTTCTTTCCAAGTATTTATTTCCATTAGGTTGTGACTAAAACCAGTTCTTAGTGCGCATATAGTGCTGCTCCATTCAAAGTATACGTTCCCTGGTTTGACAAGTAAATGAATGACCATGAAAAGATATTAGTCACCTGCTAGAATGTCCAATTTCTAGGATAGGCTTTGTCATGATTTTCATATCCTTTTGTGGGCGTGACCATTTTTGGTGCCATTTTCGGGGATGGTGTCAAGCTAAGAACCTGTTAGAAGTCAATTTTAGCATTAGTTTAGTTTTTTAATCAAGAATTTTCAAAATCCTTCAAATAATATTGATTCTATTGCATGCATAGAAGAAGAGAAGTGTTGGGAATTTTCCTCCCTGAAAACCTATTTGTTGAATTTCCATTTGACCCAGCTGACGAAGAACTTGAGGAAAATCCATTTGCTCTGATCAACAAGCAAATATGGCACAAAATCCACCTAATCCACCTCCTTCTTCTGTGTTTCCCATTGTTGCCCAGCAAGATATTGATAACCTTAAAAATATTCCTTCTTCATTAGTTCCCAAGTTCTAGGGCCTAGTTATGGAGGACCCTAAAACTTTCATGTTTGAGTTTGATATCCTTTGTCGCAGCTATGATTACACTTCAGATGCTCACAAGCTGAAGTTGTTTCCTTCCACCTTGAAGGAGGGATCTCGCAGATGGTTCATGAGTTTGGGAAGGGGTGTTGTTGATAGATTGGCAGCCATGCAAACAAAATTCCTTGAGAAATATAAGGAATATTGTAAGAGTGGCAGTAAGGGAGACGATATATTCAGAATTCAACAAAAGGAAGATGAAAGCCTGGAAGACTATATCTCAAGATTCTTGTTTTCCTTGAAAAAGAATTCAAACCATACTCTCAACGAAGAATCTCAGAAACTACTTTTTCTAAGGGGAATCAATGATACCTGTATAGACGCCCTGGACCTGATGGGAGGAGGTGATATAACCCAACTTCCTTGGGATGATATCAAGAAAATATGTCTTAATTACTTCTGAGCAAATGTGAAGAAGGGTAGAGGTCATCAAGCTACAGTGGGAAAGTCTTCTTCTAATGGAGTTTCATGGATGGAGATCACAAATTTGCTGTCTAATTTCAAGCAAGATATCATAAACAACATGGCTACATAGTTGGATACTATGCAAGCTTGCAAGAAACATGCAGCGGCTGAGGCAATGCTGGCTGAATTCTTTCCACATTGTAGACAGAAGAAACGTGACTGCAGATGCAAGATGGTGGCCAAAATGGAGGCTAAATAGTTACCTATTGATTTTAAGATGATAGAAGATGATGATGATGAAGTTTTCTTTGTTGCACAAAGGAGACCATGGGCTCCAAGACAAGGTATGCCTCAAGATCCTTTAACTTTTGGTAATCCTTACTCTAATTATAATAACCAATGGCAATCTACATATGGCCCATCACAACCTTTGAATACTGCTCAACCTCACTGGTGTAACTATCAAAGCCCTTAATGGAAACCCCTTCAAGGAGGCTAGGAGCAACCACAAGGACAATGGACTCCACCTCTAGGTAACTGGTAGCAGAACCCTCAATGGAGAGGTTCTCAGCAATAGCTGAACCAACCCCCTGGATTCTTGCAGTCTCAGCAGCCACAACCTCCGGCCCTTATGCCTCCTCCTGTAGCACCTGAGCAAATACTGGCCCTCCAAAACAAATGCCTATGCCTGTTCAACCATTTCCAAATCCTAATAATAAGCAACAGCAACAATAACAACCTATGTATTCTGCAGAATCCAACCAGTATCTAGCTTATGCCCTGAATATCAATGATATCCATCTCAGGTATGGAACCACTCTCCTTGCTCCACAACCACCTGTAATTACATAGATTCTAGACTCTACCACTGAACAACCTACTGATCATGTAGAAGATATACCTGTATCAGCTACTGCCTCTAAGGAACCTATCCTACAGCCTCAGGCTACACCACCTTTTCCTCAGAGATTACAAATTACTACACCCAAGACCATCGAAGAGCCTACCTTTGACATTTTGGATCAGTTAAAGAATGTACAAGTTCAAATTCCTCTTTTTCAAGCTATTAAAGATGTTCCACTTTATGGAAAAGCCATTAAAGAGGCATGTTTAAAGAAACAAGGAAGAAAGAAAAAGGATCCCCAAAACTATCCATGTTCTAGGACAGTTAGCCGATATTATGTTGGGGAAGGTTGTCATTCCAAAATATATTGATCATGGAAGTCCTATGGTAAAAATAAATATCAATGGTCAAGTAGTAAGACATGTTTTTGTTGACATTGGTGCAGCCATTAATGTGATGATCAAGCACACTATGGAGTGTTTGAATATCCCAAACATTCGGTCTACACTGATTGTCCTGCAGTTTATTGATAGTTCCATGATTACACCTGATGGAGTGATAGAAGATGTCATTGTCACCCTTGAATCTTGGGAATACCCTGCTGATTTCACCATATTGTCCACTAAGGCAACCTTAATAGGATATCATATTATCCTAGGTAGACCCTAGTTAGCTACAGCTAATGCCCTTATAGGATGACGTTCAAGAGACATGACAATTTCTGATGGTCAGTCAAGAAAGAAATTGGCTTTATACCCACCTGTACAACCTCTGCAAGATTTGTCTCAACCAATTTGGCCAGATCTAGGAGAGGAAACTGAAGAAGTTAATTCATTAGCTCAGTAAATGATGCTACAAACTGATCCATTTTCCCAGCTTTAGAGTGAAGATAACCTGTTTCTACACATTTTGCAGTTTAGTTCTGGTTTGAATAGCCCATCTATTTTGGATAGTTGTTCTTAGCAATGTTTCCTGCAGCAACTGAATCCTGAGAGCCATCATGATTTGCTATTATGTGATATACAGGCACCACCTTTACTAGCAACCTCAATAAATGATCTCACCAAATAGGTAGAAGTATCTCCAGGCCGATGTCTACATATTAATAATAAGTTGCCTTCGTCTCAACAAACTGCCCTAGCCACAATGCTACAAGCCCACCATAGAGCTTTTGCATGGGACTATGGGGATATGAAGGGTTTAGACCCAGAACTTTGTACACATCGCATATATATTAACAGTGACTTCAGACCTATTAGGCAGCCTCAAAGAAAAATTAATCCAGCTTTGAGAGAAATTGTTAAAGAAGAATTGCAAAAAATGTTAACAGCTAGCTTTATCTACCCAATCTCCGATAGTCAATGGGTTTCCCCATTGGTCATTGTTCCTAAGAAAGGAGGAAAATGGAGCGTATGTGTAGATTAGAAAGAGCTCAACTTGGCAACAAAGAAAGATTACTTTCCTCTTCCATTCATCGATCAAGTTCTAGATAATTTAGCTGGGAAAAATCATTTCTCATTCTTAGATGGCTTCAATGGGTACAATCAAATCAAGATTGCTCCTGAGGATCAAGAAAATACTACTTTTACATGCCCTTGGGGAACCTTTTCCTACTCAGTTTTTCCTTTTGGTCTCTGTAATGCTCCTACAACTTTCCAGAGGGCAGTCATAAGTATCTTCTCAAACATCTCATATGATTGCATGGAAATATACATGGATGACTTTACAGTTTATGGTATGACTGTTATGCACCAAATTTGCACCCTACTAAGATTTTCAAGCTTAGCAATCTGGCATAACATGGGACTCAAATTCTACATGTGGGATATGCAATGTTGAAAATGAGACCTCCGAATTCTAGGTCAGTTCCTGTTAAATAAACATCTATTTTTGCTCTTCAAACCTGAAGACTTAAGAGGAGAAGGGGAAGAAAAGAGATAAAAATAACTTAAGGATTGAAACTAATTAATGGGTGATACACCAAAATCACTTTCCTTAGCACATAATGAATCCACAACCATTAATAATGATGCAATAATTGGTAAAACCCTCAACACATAAATATTTCAAAGGAAGATCTAAAATCAGAATAATATTCAAAGGATGTTAATCACAGTAAATACATCTAGAAATTAATAGAACCCCTAACTTGTGAAGAGAATTCCTAGTCACAAAGATGCCAAAATGAGACAAACTTAAAAGGTTTCAGATAAGAAACAGAGAAAAGAAAGATCAAGCACCAATCTGCATACAAATATGACACCAGAAATAGATCAAAGATGTTGTATAAAGGCTCTCAAAGGCCCTGGAAATGCATACTCCAAAGTCTAATACAAAGTTTGGAACAAAATAGCACCATGTCCTCCAGAAAGTACAAAGTCTCTTTCACTCCAAAATTTTTTGCATCCTTAGAAAGAAAATGAGGAAGAGAAAAAATAAGCTCAAACTCTCCACCCTAACCCTAGAAAAAGGGCCCCACCTTGGATAAGAGGTTGGATTTGGTAAAAAATCCCTAAAAGAAGACTCTCAAACATATCAACAACTTACCCAAAACAGGAAAAAGTCTCCTAGACCCAGATAGGAACAAAAATCCTCATAAATAGGACTCAAAAGACTCCCAAAAAGGTGTCCCATCAGTCAAAAACTCCTCCCCTGAATCTAGCAACCCAAAACCTCCACTTGACACTAACAGTTTGCCACATCTCCAAGATTTAATGCTCCACTAAAGGCTCCACTTGACTAGGTCTTTAAAAGAATACATCAAATATCTTCAACTTGCATTAATAACATTTATTTTTTAAAAGTGATTTATAATTTATCACTTTTAAAAACAAAGTTTTACAAATTTTAAAAAAATGCAAGTTGGAATACCACCTAGCAAGGTTAATTTAAATTCTACATTTGAATAATATCATTTATTAAAATTGATTAACAAATCATTTTAATAAAGATTTTACAATTTGCTTAAAAATGCAGGAATTAAAATAAACTAAGCACTCACTTTGCATTTTGATAAAATCATTTATTAAAAATGATTTATTAACCATTTTTAACAAAGATTACATTTTGATTTAAAAATGCAAAATTAAAAGAGACTTAACATTTGATTTTCCCTAAGCATTATATTTTGCATTTTAAAAGCCTTAGAGAAAAATGTCTTAAGGAACGAAAGAAGCTAAATGAAAAGGCAAGAAAGGTTGAACTTTCTAGGGTTCAAACCCTAAAATAAGACCAAGGCATTTCATTTGCATTTTATTTTGAAAGCCTCTCCATTTTGGGCACCACCATGCTGAAACTCTAGAGGCGAGTTGCTTTGTTCTCTATATTTTTGGCAATGAGAATTCGGATCTGGTCTTTTTTTTTGGTCGAACTGGAACAACATATGACGTTTTTCCTAAAAAATGTGGAGCATTGAGGCATGTTTTTCTATTCTGAGTGATGCCTGAAGACTTATCTGTGATTTTTTGTGCGAACTTTGTCAAGAATCGGCATTTTTGGCTGCCATTGATCATCTCTAAGCCACAAACTTGCTGGAGACTTCCTCAAATTCAAATAAATGAAGATTTTAATAGGTATCTTAAGATAAAAATTTGGTTTTTAGCTTTTGATGAATTTCTGAAAGCTTTTCTTCATTTCTTGAAGCTGCCATTGAAAGTTGATGAAGTAATTTTTTGGAAACAAAGAACAAGCTTTGCTTATAAAATTTGAATCTAGTCTCTTTTCCTTCATTTTTCTGCAATACCTTACCTTTCAGGCTACGCCATGATCATTTTCTTTTGATCTTTGCAAAAATGTTTCACTTGAACTCATAATAGATAAAATATTTTTGATATTCTATATTCTACAACCACATTTTTCTTAAAATATAGGCATTTCATTTGTTGATTTTCCTGTTCTAAAAGCAAGCTTTTAAAATGGCACACTTTCACTTTTTTTTACCAAAGCATTGACGCATTGTCTTGTACAAAATTTTTTCTTTTCTTCTCTTCCCTGCAAAGAAGTGAAAAATAGTTGTCTTGCCTTCTGTGTTGAATATCATTCACTTTCAGGTTCATATTCTCTTTAATCTTCATTGCTGTAGCTCTTTTTTTATGTTTTCCTGTGCTGATGGATTTAAATCTGAACTATTTATTCATGAAAACATAAACCTGTTTCAGTGCACTTCCTGACTTTCATGAATATGCATGCCTTGTAAGCTTAAGATCAATGTCATGCTATCACTCTATTGTTCTTGACTAAAGAAGCCTTCAAATGGTTATCATTGTTGTCCACCATACTACTGTGCATAAACTTGATCAAGAGACTTATCATTCTTAGTTCTTTGTATGAACACAATGGTGTCTTTGAGCTGAAAATGAGTACTTGATATGAATGATCAAAAGTAGGAGATGACAGAAAATTTTTGTATTGTTGATTCACTTGACCAAACCTACAACATACTCATAATTATTTTAAATATATTGACATTGGTGTTCCAATACAATTACTTGGAAATACTTTTCACTATTTCGCTGTCTCTTTTGCTTTGATATGATACTATGTCTCCATAGCTGTCTTCTTTTGGAAAATGTTTTCATTACCATGAATGTCTCTTTATGCATCTTTGTACTTGAATAGAACGGCTCTCTTTATACTAAATTTATCTCTTGCAAGATTGATCTTAATAATCTTCCTGTGCATGGTGTCCTCTTTTCTCTATTCTCATTAGTATATAACTTGTCTCCTTGACGTTCTTGTGCTTCCACTATTCTAGAGTTACTTGAGAATAAAGAAGGATAAGACTTACGCAAGTTTCTTCTGCCATTTATTAAATGAAAGCATAATGTAATTGCTCCTTTAATGTTTGATAGTCATTGTATCACCATAGTTGTTTGGCTGTTATTTAGCATGATCAATAACATATGACTGCTCCTTAAAGACAAGAGTTGGGCTTTGAGGCTAAAAGTTGTATTCCTTTTTTTGACAGTCCTCATCTTTTGGTCTTGGCTGTATTCTTTCATTTGTAAATTCTACTTTTTGAAGAACTACAACTGTTTTACTTCCATAGAATTATCACATCATAAGCACATTGTTTTACATGCCTGTTTGATAAAAGATAACTTATACTACATCTTCCATTATTCTTAGATGCTGACTTAAAATAGAAATTGCTGCTTTCTGTTGAAGAACTCATAGAAAATTAAATTATTGCAAATCTGTCCTGTACTTGAATACTTTGTTTCTCTTCAAAAACAAAGTAGAGATGAACAGAAAATGAAAGATGAGTGCAATATGCTGCTTTTAAATATCTATTATCAATATTCATGTGCTTCGTATGAAAATTGTGAATATGTCCTTTTTGATATGTCGAGCTCAACCCTTGTGGGAGCCCATTTTACTCCACATATCTGATAAATGATCATGAGCATGATGAATTTGTTTCTACACACTAAAACAAACATGTTAGCAAAATAAAAGAAGCTGAAAGCTTCCATTGAATTACATTCTTTCTTCTCTTGACATTTTTGCAATTATCTGATGGATGCCTGATTGACTGTATGCTATATTTATGTTGGTAGTGTAGATATATGATAGGATTGATCCGTTATTGCTCAAAGATTATCTCTAGTGTCATCTTTTATCTTCCTTGCAGACGCTTTTGGAGTTGGAACGGAAGCTAAAACTAAAAATGGTGCTAGAGCTGACGTCTCGACTGGAAACCTCAACTGTTAACGATTCATCATTCCAGGAAATGACGAATCACCTCCTACCCTATGTTTCTGTTATTTTCAGTTGTATAGCATACAGTTTTTTATGCATTTTTTTTTATTGTAAAAAAGCAGAAAAAGTTACTTCCACGACTTGTGTGGAATTCAACATTTTTTACAGAATGAATAAAGGAATTACTATGCAAATCTTTTCAATTTTTTGTTTTAAACATTTGCACAATAAACTATGATTCACATGTAAGATGGTCTCAATGATGATCGATGAACACTCAATTAGCAAAACATGAAAATGTATGTACCTAAAAATGATGAACTTCATCCAGTTTTACTTTTGCTTTTCAGTTTCCTCAACAATGTTGAAACTAAACCAATAAACATGCATTGACCTAAGCTGTAAGTAAAAATTGGGTAACAACGACATTTGAGGAAGCTTAAGCCAACTTGGAGAAAGTACTATAGAGATGTGAAGATCACAACCTATTGTTGAATAGTCAAAAGTGCTTCATGATGATGCAGGAGGGAATAGTCCTTGGTCACTATATTTCTACTGGAGAAATTCAGGTTGATCCTACTAAGATTGAGGTCATCTCTAAGCTACCCTCTACTCCTAAGCAGAAAGAGGTACGGAGCTTTCTAGGCTATGCTGGATACTATAGAAGATTCATCAAGGACTTCAGCCAAATAGCAGGCCCCTTATATAGTCTTCTAAAGAAAGATGCAGATTTTTCTTGGATAGAGGAATGTGAAAAAGCATTTCTAGACTTGAAAGTCACCATTACACAGGCACCTGTTCTGAAAGGACCTGATTGGTCACTTCCATTTCATATTCATACTGATGCATCAAATTATACAATTGGAGCAGTGTCAGGGCAGAAGGATGGTTCGATAGAACATGCACTCTACTACATAAGCAAAAATCTACAAGGGGCTTAATTAAACTACACTATTACAGAAAAAAAAATGTTGGAAATCATCTACGCCCTCAATAAATTTAGGAATTACATCACCAATTATCAGATATTTTTCCATACTGATCATGCAGCTATCTGGTATCTCATGAACAAAGCCTCAATATCTAGGAGACTAGCATGATGGTTATTGCTAATGAAGGAATTTGACAGTACAATTGTGGACAAGCCAGGTAAAGCCAATGTGGTTGCTGATTTCCTTTCTAGAATCCAAAGGCAAGGTGACTCTGCACCTATTGAAGACTCCTTTCCTGATGAGCACCTATTTGTAATCAAGGTTATTCACCCATGGTATGCTAATATAGCAAATTATCTGGCCACAGGAAGAACTCCTCCTCACTTCTCCCCTAAGGAAAAGAGATTATTGGTAGAGAAAAGCTTTAACTTTTTTTGGATTGCAAATTGCATGTTTTATACAGGGCCAGATCAGGTTATGAGGAGATGTGTACAAGAGGAGAAAACTCATGATATACTGCATGCAAGCCATGATGAGCCATGTGGTGGACATTTTGCTGCCAAAAGGAGAACAATGAAAATTTTAAATACTGGTTACTATTGGCCAACTTTGCATAGAGATGCAGCCAAATATACAAGCAGATGTGATAGATGCTAATAGATGGGAAGACCAACTTGATCTGATGAGATGCCTCTATTTCCACAAGTTGTAGTTACACCCTTCGACAAATGGGGACTGAATTTTGTAGGACCAATTGATCCACCTTCCAATGGTAAGTCCTACATCCTTGTATGCACAGATTATGTCACAAAATGGGTAGAGGCTAAACCTATGAAACATGCTAGGGATAATAAAGTGGTTGAATTCCTCTATGAGGAAATATTTACTAGGTTTGGTGTCCATAGCGAAATAGTGACAGATCAAGGAGCACAATTTACTTCTACACTTATCACAACTTTAGTCAATGAATACAATATACAACACAGAAAATCAACTCCTTATCACCCCCAGACCAATGGCTAGGTTGAGGTCACCAATAGGGACATAAAGGCCATTTTGACTAAAACTGTAGATTTGCATAGGAAGGACTGGGCCACAAGGTTACCAAAAGCTATATGGGCCTACCGTACTACCTGGAAGACTGCTATAGGATATACACCTTTTGAAATGGTGTATGGTAAAACAGCTGTGATGCCAATAGAATTTAAACATAAGACTCTAAGAACAACATTAGAGATGGACATGGACTTAACAAATGCATAAAAGGATAGAATCATGCAGCTCAATGCTCTAGATGAGCTCCGAAAGAATGCCCTGCAGGACACTGAGATAATAAAAAATTAGAGAATAAGGTGGCATGAGAAATACATTAAGGAAAAGAAATTCAAAGTAGGAGATTGGGCTTTGCTTTATGACTCATGATATAAGGACAGTCAAGAAAAATTACAGAAGATGGTTGGGCCCATATGGAATTGAGAATGTATTTGCTAATGGTTTAGTTCAACTTGTTACAATTGATCATGTTAGATTCAAGCTGTTAGTTAATGGACACCGCCTCCGGTTGTACTATAAACCAGTCTCAAAAGAAGAATTCATGTAGCAGTTCATTCAGAATCCTGCCACTAATCTTCCTGCAGCCAGAGGCTTTAGCCTTTCTCTTGTAGCTTCACCGTAATTTTGAAATGCATGCTCATAATAAATGTTTCCGTTTTAAGGAAACCCCTTTTTCTTCATTCCCACTTGTCACCATATTTCACTTCTTTATCTTCTGTACCATCCATCCATTCCATCCATTCATCTCATCTGCCCACGTCACCCATCCACCTCATTCATCTGCACCACCCTTAATTATGATCTCATTCCCAACTGTCACCTCATGCCGAAGCTGTCATCTTTCTCAGCATGTACAAGCATTTATTGAAGGTATGCAATATCTTTTGTTATCACATCATTGATTTATTTCATTTTATTCATTTACTACTATGTCTGTATCAGTCATTATTACTCGATCTCTGCCTATTCTTTAGTACATGTGAGGACACATGTCATACTCTAAGTAGGGGGCAGGATAATCCACTTTTAAAACTTGTCCTTTCACTGCTGCCACAACTGCTCAGATAATCTTTCTTTATTTTTTTCTAGTACTTTCCAAATATGATCGCATGTTTTTCATTGCATGTTTTTCATTGTAAATCATGATTAAAACTGCTTGTTTAAGTAGTTCATTTTTGGAAAAGAAAGGAAAAGTGACGGCAGGACATAAAGAACCAGAAGAGAAAGGGGAAATTTTTGGATTTTCAAAAAAGAGTTGAGTTCAGCTAAGGAAAAACTGTGAATATGGGTGGTCAACTGGTAAGACATGAGCCTGTAGCTCATGAGTTATTAATGCAAAATCCTCAAATAGTCCAAGCATTCAGCCTCTGTGGTTGTTTGAATTACTTTTCGAGTTTAGATGCTTTCAATGAGGAGGCTGCAGGAAAATTTTTGAGAACCCTTTCTGAAGGAGAGGCTATAGTATGGGGTCTAACAGTTGTTGTAACTAAAGAAAGAATTGCAGAGGTAACTGGGCTTCCAGCCATTGGAGAGAAATTTTCTTCGGATGTTGTCTCTGCAAGGGTTGAATTTACAATACCCACTGATAGAACTTTGGAAGTTTCTAAGCAGGGATGCAAGTGAGTGTCGTTGCCTCCTCCATATCTAGAATACACTGCTTTCATAATCAGGTATTTAACATGCGAAGGTCATTTCTCTTACCTGCATTCATACCATTTCAAATTGCTGAGTCATATGAGGCATGGGTTAGCTGTAAATGTTTTAAACTTTTTATTAAAATTTTTGGAACAATGTGCCCATGGAACCCAATAGGGGAAGGATAAGTCTATTGCTCACCATGGCCTTATAAAATTATTGATTGAATGCTCTTTGAGAGATCTATCAACTCTTTCCTGGCAAGAATTTGTTGCCCAAAAGAGCCTACAACTTGCAAAACCCCCTAGGGAACTTACCCCTTGGCCTCAGAAAAAGAAAGACGAAAAAACCCCAAAATATGACCCTCGTTCTCAGAAAAGGCAACGCTCTTCGCCTGCAGCATCTTCTCCTACATCAACACCTGTTTCCATCACCAATTCACCATCATCCTCTGATAAGGCAAAACCCTCTAGGAAGTTCAGAAAGAGGAAGGCTACGAGAGCACCGCCAGCAACCGCAACATTGCCAAGAAGAGTTTCCACAAGGAAACAATGTAAAGCATCCCTTGCTTCACCTCAACCTGAGGTTATTATAATTTTACAAGAATCTATAGAGTCTGAATATGATGTTTTTCAGAATGTGTCTGAGAGTGTTGCACAGAGTTCATTTGTTATTCCTGAAGAAGAACAATTTGAGACAAGGGAAGTTGAGCATAATGAAAGTGGGGTACCAGCTCTCGATGACTTGGCTACTGCGGCTATGCAGATTTTAGAGGAACCATAGTCTTCTCCACTGCAGCAATAAGAATTCATCCTGTAGCAAGAGGAGGAACAAACTGAACAATTGGAAGTGGCCAATGAAGCTTCATTTCCCCCTGCAACTTGTCAAGCCGTTGTTGTCTACAAAAAGACATTTTTGATTGAATTTTTGGAATATTTCAAAGCTACATGGAGACTGGTTACATTGCAAACCCTGAGTTTCTGCCACCTAGCCAAGATTGAAATGCAACAAAGTCTTTAGGAGGAAGAAAAGAAGAAACTGAAAAAGGAAATTGAAAGGCAGAAACAGGAAATTCAAGAGTTAAAGGAGAAAATGGATTAAATGCTGAAGGTAACTGGTCAGATTATGAAGTGCAGACCACCACCCAGATTTTATGCTTTGTGCCTCAAGGAAAAATTCTTGTGGTTCTAGCTAATGAGAATTTCCAGAAATCTAGATCCTATTATTCACACTGCTAAAGAATTCTATGATGCATACCAGGCAGCTCCTAATTGGCTAAGGAATTCTTTGTGCAAATTTTATTTACATGGCTTTATAATTTCATTTGAAATACAGTGGAATCCCCTTCTATACATTGGTGGCATCCATTTGAGATCACTTATGTCTTGGGCAGCAAACGAAGTAAATTATGGCAGGCAATGGGAAGCATATGAAGAAGCCGAAAGGAATGAGCCTGTTCTATTGCGCCCTGAGAGTTCAGACCCCCATAAAATGTTGAAAACCTGGTTTACTGTGGCATATGGTTTTAATAATGATATAGCCAGGATGAAAATATTTGATCTTAGAAAATAGGTATATGATGAGTTTTAGGAACAAACATACTCATTTTGGAAGTTGTCATACTCTCGAATTGAGAAGAGGTGGGAGAGATTAACTGTTGGGTTAAGAAGGTCTGAGCCTCATAGTCCCCTGAATTTTATGGCAGCTCTCAAACGATCAAGCAGATACATACAGTTGGGCCTTCAAAAGAGATTTGAATTGTGGTTCCCATTGACATTTAGACCTCCTCTGCTAATGTGGCCCCTTTATCCTTACCAAGCTACAAATATTAATGAAGATACAGAAGCTCGTAGGTATGTAAGGTGGCAGAGTTTTAGAGGTTTTTATTACAAATTTGGAACTCCATTTCAGAGTCATGCCACAACAACTAATTTCAGAGAGACCACCAGAAATTTTAATGCTAGAGGACCAGCATTGGGTTAAGTAGGGGGAAAATGATGAGCCCAAAATATGCTCATAATTTGGATATTATGGTGTACTTTTACTACCCTCACTTTTGTTGTCCATGGTTGTTTAACTCTTTTGAAACCTTTTATTGGGGGATATCCTGTAGCAATACACTTTCATGTTCCTGCAGCCTATCATGTTGACATGTCTATATTTATTACCCTATTTGACTCCCCAAATGACTGGTATAATGCATGTAGTTTTTGAATGATGAAATAGATTTAAATATGTGATTAATGAATGGATATTGTGTATGTGCCATACGCCTTTTCTTTCGCATCTGTCACCTTGTGTTTCGCAGGTTGTTGAAGAAAGTATGATCGAGTCAAGCACAGTTGATCTCAGCCTTGTAGTAAAGTCCATTTCCTACATGACTTTGAGGAAGCTCTCATGAAGACTCTTTGACCGAAACTGTTGGGAAGGATTTTAAATATCAGTTAATCTAGAAAGAGTGGAGCGCTAGATTCTCTCTGGATCGGGTTGAATGGATAAACTCATTTATGAAGTCTATTCCTCGATTTCAGGATACATTTTACATCCACGTCTTTCTCTGTTAGGGTTAGTTAGTTAGTTGTTTTCCTGATTTAAATAAGTGTACCTCCTGCGCGAGTGAGCAAGCATAGTGAGATAGAAAGGATATCATGTAAAAGTTAGAATGATAATAAAAATAGTTTGTATAACAAGAGATAGAGATTTTTGTTAGTTTTCATATGAACAAAACAATGTAGACCATTCTAAGTTTATGAATAAAATTTGATGAATTTCTGAGTTCAGTACTTGTGTATTTAGTTGATGCTTGCTAAGGGGGCCCACTTAGTAAGTATCTATAGTTAGTTAGTTAGCCGTTCATTTTCTGTTGATCATCAGTTATGTTTCATCTTCAAAGTTTCTGTGCAAACTCAATCTTATATTGTTCCTACAGCATTGGGAATCCATCCTTGTGTCTGTTCCTGCAGCATAAGGCTAGTGCATAGTTTGTTTCTCAGTCGTAGCTGTCATGATTTTTTCTTTGGCTAAATTATGGTTGAGTTAAGATAACTTTGCATTTCCTTCCTATAGCATAGGTAGAATTTCTTTCCAAGTATTTGTTTCCATTAAGTTGTGACTGAAACTAGTTCTTAGTGCACATATAGTGCTGCTCCATTCAGAGTATATGTTCCCTAGTTTGACAAGTAAATGAACAACCATGAAAAGATATTAGTCGCCTGCTAGAATGTCCAATTCCCAAGATAGGTTTTTCCATGATTTTCATATCCTTTTGTGGGCGCGACCAATGATGACCACTAGTTTTGATGAGTTCAAGATGCTTTATAGTTAAAGTCAGTTTAGAGGATTGTTGTGTGAGAGTGTTGATGTGAGTGAAGGCTTGGCAATTTCTATCATAGGACAATAACCAAGACCATGAGTTGTTTGTTGTGTGATAGGGTCGATAGGGTTGCAAATACCTTGTTCGTTAGCACCACATCCTTTTCCACTATATCCAAGTTTTTTCATAAGCTCATAACCTTTTCCATACATTTTCTTCATTGATTTTAGATCGGGTAAGGGTTGGTCATAAGCGCTATCAAAAGTGACTGTGTAATTTGCTTCTTTTTCTAAAGTGGTTAAGGCAGATGTTTTTGAAAGGTTGTCTGAATTTTGTGTGGACATTATTATTGTATCTTTGGACTTATTTGAATCTTTGTGTATGATCTTGTACTCATCCATGTAGTCATGTTCAGAATCCAAGGAACCCTAATCATCGGCTAATAGCTTCGTGTGATATGTAAGTGTTTGTTTGTTGTCATTTTGTTGATTGAGTTCCACTTGTGTAGGTGATGTTGATGTGTTTAAGGAATTTTTTTTTTTTTATCAAGTTTTAAGACACTATCAAGTTGAAGATCAGTGTCAAGTGTGTGGACTATTTTTTTGTAGATGTATTTCATTTTGTGTTGAAGAGTGGAAGGCACGCCTTTCATGGTGTGAATCCATTGTCTTCCTAAGATAATATTGCATGAAATTTCATAAGGAAAAACATGGATTGGTGTATTCAAGGTGACCACTCGAATGGTAAGAGGCATAATGATCACCCCTAGCAGTTTCTTTTCGACATTGTCAAATCCCTTAATAGATAGAGAATCAGGTCGAATAGTTGATTGATCAATACCAAGCCTATCAAGAAGGGTCACACTACACAAATTAAGGGCAGAACTAGTATCTACAAGATTTCTCTTTATCCCTTTTCGTTTGTATTGTGCTATGATCACGAAAGCTTCATTTTATTTTTGCACATCTAAAGAGGGGAGTTCACTTTGGTGGAAAACAATGTTAGTGTGTAGTCCTTGAATCATGGCTACTATATAAGTTGGTGGCACATTAGAAGGGACAAGAACTTGTTGTAAGGATATTTGGATCATATTGTTATAGTGAGGGGAGGCTTGAATAAGGTCCCACAATGATATCTTAGCAAGAGTATTCTTAATTTGATCGACAAGATCATACTCCTTGTGACCTAGCAATAAAGGGTTAGGTGGGATAGGATTAGACAATGATAATGGTGTCGGGTTGGTTGTGGTGGTTGTAGATTGTTTCAAGTGTTATATGTATGAGAAACAATATTATGACTCAGTTGCTGTGAAACATTATTTTAAGGGTAAAGGATAAGTTCAAGTTTATTTTGAGTTGATTTTTTGTGTGAAGGTGGGTATAGAATTAGAGGGTTGTTAGGATGTCCCATGGGGTACGTATGAGTTCCATTGATTTAGGGGGATCTAATGGATGCTTGCACATTCAAAACCTCAACGGTCTTGCGTTGATGTATCTCTAATAAAAGGGAAATTGAGAATCACATTTTTTTTTAAGGAAGAAACATTATTATTGTTGTCATTTTCTAGCACCATGATATTATCTCTAGAAGAGTTTTAGGAGAGAAACTAGCCACATGTTCTTGACAAGTAAGGCTTGGTTCTTCCACAATAACTTCATTCCCAATAGGGGAATGATCAATGATGGGATTAGCAAGAGGAGGATGATTAGGAGAAGTTTTTAGTTGAATGCCCATTGTTTTTTAAGGTCTCATTTTGTTGTTCCATATCTACCCTACAAAGAGAGCTTGTAATATGTTCATCAAAGGGTAAAGTAGGTTCATCACAAGTGGGGGAGGCATCAAGAGAAGGAACACTATGGTTTTCAAATAGATTATCCCAAATGGGAGGAGCATTAGGGAAGGGAGGATCAAGGGTTTCATGATTCTTAATATGGATGTCTTCTAACACCAACCTATCCATTTTACATTCAGGAAGGGTATTAGATAAGGAGAAGTTTGATTGTCATGGTTATGGAGACTAGGTAAGGTGATATTTAGAAATGTGTCTATCATTTCATGTTCTTGTTGTCTAACATCTTCCAAAGGGGAATGAGGAGATGGACAATCAAGACCATCAAGGCTTGTAATTTCCTTCACCAAGATACCTTGGTCACTAATAGGAGAGGTATCAAGAGAAGAACAAGTATGACTTTTATGATTATCTACACTACCATTCACACCAATGGGTAATGTAATGGTTTGGTCAAAGCTATGACTAACATGTTAGTCATTGTTGTAATAAAAAAAAACTCATAAGAGGGAATGTTATGCTTATAAATCCATGTTTAATCAAATAAAAGGAACATTTAAAGAAAATATTATGCAAAAGTAAATAAAGTGCAATGTAATTTTCAAATGTAAAAAAAAGTAAATTGTTCTTTACAATATGCAATAATCTTAAAAATGAAATGTGGGAGATGAAAATGTGAAATTAAACAATGCATGAAATGAGCTATTTTAGGCTAGATGTGATGAAATGCATGTTACACAAACTAACTAACTGATATAGGTAGGAAATGGAACCAAACATAAGCCTAAAAACAAGGTTTCCAGCTCTGTAAAAGGTAGTTTCAGGTGTCAAAAGGGACTGATTCGCCCAGGGTGGCAAATGAGTCCTAGTATGCAATTTTTTTAGAATTTTCAAAAAAAAATCAATAATTTTCATGCTTTTTGACTACTATGATGCAAAACTAAGTGAAAAATGTAAAATTTTAGAGAATTGAAATGGATTTAGATGCTAAAAATGCAACCTAAATGCACTTTTCTATGAATGGAGAATGTGAAACCTAGCATGCAAATGAATCTATGCAATTACTAATGCAAGATCAATGCAAGCTAGATGTATGATGAAGGAATCAAAATTAGACAAGAGGGTATTCTAAAAACTAGGTTGACCAAAATGTAACATAAATTTTAGGGCATCCAAGATCTTTCTAGCACTTGTAGGGTTTTTCACCTAAAAGGAGAAAGGAGGGCCAAAATTCTTATGTCTACATTCAAAGACAATGTACTATGGATGGAATATGGGTGTAATGTACCTAGATTTAATGTTTAAATGCATGAAACTAATAATATTTTTTGATTAATGAATGGAAATTAAAGGAAAACAATTTTTTTGAAAACACATTGTGTAATGCAAGAACACCTAGAAAAGAATGCAAATTGCAATAGAATTTGAAAAAACTGAAAGTGTGCACCTGGGATCTTGAAGGAGGCTAGAAATGACACTTGAAATGTTACTGATGTAGATTTTCAAGCCTAGTGGGACACATTTGTCATTCTGGGCAAATCAGTCCCAGTTCTGCAAAACTTTGTCAGAACCTGTTCTAACAAAAGGGTATCTAAAAATGTAGAAAATGAAAAATTGACCTGGAAGTGGAACTCATTCGCCACTCATGGTGAATGAGTTCACTTTTTAATTTTTGAATATTCAAAGGTGAAATCGTGAGATGTCATTTTGTACTTTGATTCTCTATAGGTGTCTGCTTCCAAAACTCTGATTTTCAAACTTGAAAATGAGATTTTATTAATATTTTGACTTTTTGAATGGAGACAAGACTTGAGAAACCTTGAAACTTGATTCTTAATGATTTTCAAGCTTCCAAGAGACCTAAATCTACAAACACACAAGGAAAGAGAGAGAAATGTTGAATGTTAGGGCATGGGGATTGGCCTTGGTCAAACCCCTTTTAGGTAATTAAACCAAACTAATGAAAGAATGTAAGGAAACATGCAAAAATGAAGTTTATTACCTTTCCATGATGTTTTATCTTGGATATATATAGAAAAAAATGAAGAATCTTCCCTTGAATGTCTAAAACTTGATATGTTGGTGATTTGAAATGATAAAACCCTAAATTGCTTGACTTGAAATGGAACAATGGTTGTGATTTAAGGTTTAGAGAGTTGATTTTATAGGAAATCCACCTTTTTAACCTAAAAATTAGATCCCTAAGGTTGACATGAAGTAAAATTAAACTTGAATTCCAAAATTTCCCACTCAAATGTAAAAAATGGGCCAAACGGGACTCATTCACCACCCATGGTGAATTCCTCCCACCTAGATGGTACTGATTCTCAATGGATGGTGAATGGGTCCCACAGGGGCCATTTTGACATCCAGGATGCTAGGAGATAGGGAAATAAGGTTTAATTTGCAACTTTGTTAGGTATTTTATCAAATGTTTCCTCTGGATGCACAATATGAGTTAATAGGGGCCTATTAGTGATGATGTAAAGGTTAATTATGACTTGCGACATAAAATTCAATGTGAAAGTGTGATTAAATACACTTTAGAAAACTAAAAAGTGGTCCATAGAGCCTAGAAAGTCACAAGAACTAAAGTGAATGTTCAATACACATTGCAACACTAGTTTAACATTAATTTTAAGTCATAAGTCTTCTTTATTGATGTCATAATGTTATTAAACATGTTTTATAATGTTTAATTAGGGAGAAATTGATTCATTAAGTATAGAAAAGCGTGAAATTCCCTTACAACACTTTACAACACCTTTACAAGACATCAATAAATGCATATTATTCAATTTGCAAGGGTCCAAGACCTAGTGTGGATGCATAAAATGCTTCACAACACTAAATAAAGGCCTTATTAAGTCCAATTTATCATGAATTATTCCCATGTCAAGCAAGTGGTCCTTTTTTCTCTGGTACAACTACATTCCAAAGAGCCATGGACTATGCTTTTTGTGAATTTATTTGCAAATGCATCATTATTTATATGGATGATCTTATAGTATTTTCTAAAGATAGAAGAGATCATGTTCGAGATCTCAAAGCGATACTACAAATGTGTGAAACTTATGGAGTTTCATTAAATCCAAAAAAAATGTATTTTTGGGGTAACTAAAGGAAAGTTACTAGGACATATAATTTCTGAACAAGGTATTTCAATCAACCCAACCAGAGTGAGCGCATTACTCAAGATACAACCCTAGGGAAGGAGAAAAGAATTGAAATCCGATTTCAGTAAGATTAATTTTGTTCAAAAATTTATTATGTGATTCGCCAAAATAGTGAAACCTCTCAATGATATGTTAAAGAAAAATGCTAAAATAGAATGGAAAAATGAAGCTAATATCTCCTTCGAGAATATAAAGACTACAATCACAGAAGCACCAGCATTGGTAAGTCCAAATTATATCAAACCTTTTTATATCTACTCTTTTGCTTTTGGCCACACTTGTACAGCAGTATTAACACAAAAGGGTGAAAATAAAGAAGAAAAACTGATTACTTTTATGAGTGATCCAATCGAGGAAGCAGAGCTAAGATATACAGACATTGAAAAACAAGCCTTTGATTTGTTCAAAGTGGTATGTAAATTTAGACATTACATCCTTAGGAGTATAGTCAAAGCTATTGTTCTAGATTATGTGGTCAAAATGCTATTAACACAAAGTAGGCTTAGAGAAAAAAGATCCAAATGGGTTATATTTTTACAAGAATTTGATCTAGAAATCATACCCATGAGATTGGTTTGGGGACAAGCTTTGGTTAGATCTATTGCAAAAATAGACCCACAAATTTTGAGTCAACAATACACTTTGGATGTAGAAGACCATGAAGACTGGTATTCAGACATCTAGCACTATTTGGTTAACCATACTTGCCCTGATCATATGCAAATGAATCAAAGAAGAACCCTAAAGATAAAATCACAAATTTACATGATCAAAGGAGGAGCTCTATTCAAAAGAAACCACGAAGGAATCCATTTAAGATGTTTAAATAGAACCGAAGCTAATAAAGTGTTGTAGGAGCTACATGATAAATTTGGAATAGCTCATGGAGCGTCCCTAGCTACTACACACCTCATTCTGAGAGCTGGTTAAATTACTAGTCGATAATTTTCAAAGATACATGTACAAACACATTAAACATTGCGATACATATCAAACTGCATTAGATAAAGGAAGGTTCAATGCTTAATCGTTACAACCGATGATGGAGATGGATCCCTTTTCATAATGGTGACTATATTTTATTGAAACCATAAATCCTCCATCCTCCACTGGCCATAGATTTATATTAACTGCTACGAACTATTGTACTAGATGGACAGAGGCATGGCCTAGCAAACAATGCACTACGAAAGTGGTCATCAAATTCTTGGAAGAGAATATAATCACCAAGTTTGGGACACCATATGCATTGGTTTGTGATAATGGCCATGCTTTTGCTTCATTGATATTTTCTAAATGGGCATTTGAATAGAGCATAACACTAAAATTTTCATCTAACTATTATGCATAGGGAAATGGATTAGTTGAATCATCAAATAAAAATATATTGGATATAATTAGAAATTGATTGAAAAGAATCCTAGGAAATGACATTCTTTGTTAAAATTCACCCTTTGGGTAGATCATACTAGGATGAAAGTTGTATTAGGGAATTCTCCTCATCACTTAGTCGATATGGGGTAGATCCTATACTACCAATAAATTTATAAATACCTACTTGGTAGTTTGTATAAGAATATATTGGATTAGATGACCAAATAGAAGCCTGATTGTTAAAACTAATGCATTTAGATGAGAAACATACTCGAGTTATTGATCATTTTTCTAGGCATCAATCTATGGTAAAAAGATGGTTTGATAAGAGAGCTAGATTGTAGACTTTTAGAATAGTTGATTTGGTCCTATATAGGAATAAAGCTCATGAATGTAAGGGTGAACATGGTAAATTTGACAAATTATGGATAGACTTGAATCAAATTTCTGAAATCTTGGGTGATAGCACTTATAGGTTGAAGTCTTTGACCGGTGAAGATATCCCATTTCTTGTCAATGGGTAGTTTCTAAAGCATTATTTCCAGTCATAGGTTTTTTGTAAATAGTTTTTTTTGTAAATAGAGTTTTTTTTGTAAATAGGTTTTTCTGTAAATAGTTTTTTTTTTGTAAATAGTTTTTTATTTTTTGTAAAAAGTCATTTTTTGTTTTTTTGTTTTTTGGGTGATGCATCATTTTGAATTTATAATGACCAAAAACTTTTGAAGGTTAAAAAGTTAATAGAACGTCAATTCTAGAACTTTGATTTCTGCCCTCATCGAAAATAGTCTTCTATTTATAAATTGTTCAAAAATTATTCAACTCTTTATACTCGGGTTAGCATGAATCATTTAGTTGATGTTGAGCTACAAATGAACAAATTTAAATTATTCTACTAAAATTTGGGATAGTAGTTGTTTGCATTAATTGAAAAATCAAAAGACTACCTTTGCTACCACTATATTTCCCAACTTAATAGCGGGCTTCAATGCTATATCTAAAAGTATATATATATATATATATATATATATATGAGTATGTGCAGGATCATCATGGAAAAAATAGGGCCTTAAATAGCAAAAAATTTAGAAAAGTCAAATTTAGGCAACTTGATGTAAAAATTTGAATAAGTTATCTATATTATTTCAAAAATATGTAAAAATAGAATATGTAGCAAATTGAATATAGTTTATAAACCACTAGGTTTTTTTTTTTTTTTAAATATCTATTTGGTGAAATTTTGAAATTTCAATATAGTAGTACTTAAATTTCAAAGAAAAAATAAGAAGTAGGTGTCTCTGACCACCCTAACCACAATAAAATGATAATATTTTTTTATAATATTTTAGATATAAGTAGAGTACTCATGTCATGATGTGATGCATTTTTTTGTAATTTTTTTCCAAGAAAATAATTAAGTATGAATTTTTATTACAAATTTTAAAAATATAAAAACTTGTATGTCGACCACCTTAACTTGGTCAAAACTTCATGAAATTCATTTTTTTCTTTTTAATCTTATAGTATGTGAAGCATAGAATGTGAAACATGTTTTAGATTCAAAAAATGTGATATTGTTTGAAAGGTATAGATGTTTTTCAATCAGCCTATCAATTAGGACATTGGTCATAATTCAAATAGAAAATGAATAATAATTATTTATTAAATTCAAAGTCAAGTATAATTTATATTGGTGGAAAGCTAACAATCTCCTTTAAAAACTCTTTTTGTTTGATCAATTTTGGGTAAGAAAAAAGTCATCAACAACATACCCTACACAAACCCATCATATCGCTGGTCGCGCCCTCAAAATGATATGAAAATAATAGTAGAACCTTTCTTGGGAATTGGACATTCTGAAAAGTGACTAACATCTCTCTGTGGATGTTCATTTACTTATCAAACCAGGGGACGTATACTTTAAATGGCGCGGGAAAATATATGCACTAGGAGCTAGTTTCGGTCAAATCTTAGCAGAAAATAAATATTGGAAAGGAATTATATCTATGCCACAGGAAGGTAATGCAAAATTCTTTAACTCAACTATGATTTGATTAAAAAAGAAACCATAATGACAACAACTGAAACACAAACTATGAACTGGCCTCATGCTGCAGGAAAAGTCACAGGGATGGACTCTCTATGCTCCAGGAGCACTATAAGACTGAGTTTATATGAAAACTTCAAAGATGAGAGCTAGTTAAAGATCAACAAGAAAGAACAACTAACTATCTAGTTACAGATACTTACTAAGTGGCCCCCCTTAGCAAGCATCTACTGATTACACAGATGCTTAACTCAAAACTTCATCAAGCTTTATTCATGAAAATAGAATGGTATACATTGCTTTGTTGAAATGGAAACTAACAACAAACTCTGTCTCTTATCAAATAGATTCTGCTTTTCATTATCATACTGATTCTTACATGATATCTGCTATCTTCTATCTTACTCTAACTATCGTCTCTCTCGCGCAGGAGGAGAACCTTATTTTTAAAATTAGGAGAGCAACTAACTAACTAACCCTATCAAAGAAAGACGTGGAAGTAAAGTGTATCCTCGAATCAAGGAACAAACTTCATAAATGAGTTTATGCATTCAGCCCGATCCAGAGAGAATCTAGCACTCCACTCTTTCCATATTGACTATCATTAAAAATCTTTCCCAACAGCTTTGGTCAAAGAGTCTTCGTCGAAGCTTCCTCAAAGTCATGCAGGAAATGGACTTTACTACAAGGCCGAGATCGACTGTGCTTGACTCGATCATTCTTCAACAACCTGCGAAACAAAAGGTAACAGGTGCGAAAGAAAAGGCGTATGGCACATACACAATATCTGTTCATTAATCACACATTTAAATCTATTTCATCATTCAAAAACTATATGCAATATACCAGTCATTTAGGGAGTCAACAGGGCAATAAATGTAATCAAGTTAGCACAATAAGCTGCAGGAATATGAAAGTATTTTGCTACAGGATATCCTCATAAAAGGTTTCAACATAGTTTAAATAGCCACAAATGACAAAAGTAAAGATATTAAAAGTTCATCATAATATCCAAACTTATGAACATATTTTAAGCTCAACACTGTGCCCTACTTAGCCCAATGTTGGTCCTTCAGCATTAACTTTTCTGGTGGTTTCTCTTAAGTCAGTGGTTGCTGTATGACTCTGAGATGGATTTCCAAACCTGTAATAAAATCCTCTGAAATCCTAGCACCTTTCATACCTTCAGTTTTCTAAATCATCATTAAGATTTGTAGCCTAGTGAGGATAGAGGGGCCACATTAGCACAGGAGGTCTAAATGTCAATGGCAACCACAGTTCAAATCTCATTTGAAGTCCCAATTGTATGTATCTGTTTGACCTTTTAAGAGCTGTTGTGAAAAAGGGGACAGTGTTGTTCTAATTTTCTTAATCCAACAGTTAATCTTTCCCATCTTTCCTCACTTCTGGTATATGCTAGTCTCCAAAATGAATATTGTTGTGCCTAAAATTCATCATATACCTGTTTCTTGATATCAAATATCTTCTCTCTAGTTGTAACATTATTAATGCCATATGTCAGAGCAAACCAATCTTTCAACATTGCATGGGGGTTTGAACTTTGAGAGCGTAATGGAACATGCTCAGTTTTCTCAGCTTCCTCATATGTTTCCCACTACCTGCCATAATTCACCTCATTTGCTGCCCATGACATAAATGCTCTTAAATGAATATCACCAATATACAAAAGAGGATTCCATTCTATTTCAAATGGAATTAAAAATCCATGTAAATAGAATTCACACAGAGAATTTCTTAACCAATTTGGGGCTGCCTGATATGCTTCATAAAATTCTTTGGCAATATGAAGTATAGGATCTTGGTTTCTGGAAATTCTCATTAGTTGGAACCATAAGAACTGTTCTTTGAGGCACAGAGCATAAACTCTGGGTGGTGGCCTGCATTCCATAATTTGACTAGTTACTTTTAATATTTCATCCATTTTTGTTTTTAACTCAACAATTTCCTGTTTTTGACTTTCAATTTCCTTTCTCAGTTTCTTCCTTTCTACTTCCCATAGACTTTGTTGCATGTCAGTCTGGGCTATGTGTCAGAAAGTCAGGGTTTACAATGTAACTAGTTCCCAATTAGCTTTAACATATTCCAGAAACTCAATTAAAAATGTCTTCTTATACACAACAATGGCTTTACAAGTTGCAGGGTGAAATATAGTTTCACTAGGCACATTCAATTATTTAGTCAATTCCTGCTCTTGCTGCAAGATAAATTTGGGTTGCTACGGTGGAGAAGGTTGTGCTTCCTCCAAAAACTACATAGCAGCCGTAGCCAAGTCATCAAGATTTGGTAACCCTTGCTCATTATGCCCTGTTTCAATTGTCTCAACTTGTTCCTCTTCAAGAACGAATGGACTCTGTGCGGCATTTTCGGACATATTCTGAGAAACATTAAATTCAGACTCAACAGACCCTTTTGAAATTACAATAACCTCTGGTTGAGGCAAAACATGGGAGGTCTTAGATTGTTTCCTTGTGGAAACTCTTCTTGGTATTGATGCGGCTGCAGGAAGCATTCTAGTAGCCTTCCTCTTTCTTGTCTGTTAAGAGGGCTCTGCCCTACTAGAGGATGACGGTGAACTAGTGATAGCAACAGGTGTTGCTATAGGAGAAACGGCTACAGGGGATGATGCTGCAAGAGAAGGACATTGCCTTTTCTGAGAATGAGGGTCAGATTCAAGGGACCCTTCTGCCTTTGTTTTACCCTTCTCTCTCTCCTAGTGGTAGACCTAGATTATACCCTAGTAGAGGATTCAGGTGTGAAAGCTGGAGGACTAGGTGCTACAGGAGTAGATGACCCCTGCCCTGTTCTACTAGTAGATGCAATTTCCTTCTTTTTTTGAGGCTGTGGGTTAAGTACCCTATGGGGTTGTGGAATTTGAAAGCTCTTTTGAGCAATGAATTGTTGCCAGGAAAGAGGTGAGACATCTCTTAAAGATCTTTCAATCAGTAATTTGATAAAGTTGTGGTGAGCAACAGAATTATCTTTCCCCTGTTGGGTTCCATGGGCACTTTGTTCTAGAAATTTTAACAAAAAATTTAGAACATTTATAACTAACCCATGCCTCATATGGCTTAATAATTTGAAATGATGAGAATGCAAGTAGGAGAAACGGCCTTCACAGGTCAAATACCTGATTATGTAAGCAGCATATTTTAAATAAGGAGGAGGCAATGATACCCGCTTGCATCCCTGCTTGGGGACTTCTAAAGGTCCATCAGTGGGCATTGAAAACTCAGCCCTAGCAGCTGCAGCGTCTGAAGAAAAGTTTTCTCCAATGGTTGGAAGCCCAGTTACTTCAGCAATTCTTTCTTCAGTTGCAACAACCGTTAGACTCCATACAGTAGCTTCCCCTTCAGAAAGGGTTCTCAAAAATTCTCTAGCAGCCTCCTCATCAAAAACATTTAAACTCAAGAAATAATTCAACCATCCACAGATGCTAAATGCATGGACTGTTTGAGGATTTTGCAACAATAGCTCATGAGCTACAGGCTCATGTCGCACCAACTGACCACCCATGTTCACAGTTTTCTCGTAGCTGAACTCAATTCCTTGCTAAAAATTCAAATTCTCTGTTTCCCTTTCTACTCTAGTTTTTCTTCTGTCGTGCCATCACATTTCTTTTTTTTTTCCAAAAATGAGTTTTTTTAAACAAGCAGTCTTAATTGTATTTTACAAGAAAGACATGCAATAAAGAAGGACATGCGATCACATTTGTAAAGTACCAGAAAAGTATTAAAAAAAGGTTATTTGCACAGTTATGGCAGCGGTGAAAAGATAGGTTTTAAAAGATGGATTACCCCGCCCCCTACTTAGAGTATGGCATGTGTCCTCACATGTACTAAAGAATAGGCAAAGATTTTGTAATAATGACTGGTACTATCATAGCAGTAAATGAATAGAATAAAATAAATCAAATATGCGATAAGAAAAGATATTGTGTACCTTTGACAATTGTGCGTACGTGTGAAGAAAGATGACAACATCTGCATGAATTGACAGTTGGGAAAAATATCTTAATTAAGGGTGATGTGGATGGATGAAATGGATGGATGACGTGGGCAGACGGGGTGGACGAATGGAATGGATTGATGGGATGGATGGATGGAAGATAAAGAAGTGAGATGGGGGCAATAAAGGAGTATGGAGAAAAAGGGGTTTCCTTTTAAAAAGAAAACCTTTATTATGAGCATGCATTTTTAAAATTACAATGAAGCTGGAGGAGAAAGTCTAAGGCCTTCAGCTACAGGAAGAGTAATGGGAGAAACTTGAATGAACTATTGCATGAATTCTTCCTTTGAGACTGGTTTTTGGTACAATCGGAGTCGATGGCCATTAAATAGCAATTTGAAGTGAACTAGATCAATTATCACCAGCTATACAGCTCTGTTGTTGAACACATTTTCAACTTCATAGGGGCCAAGCCAGCTTGTTGTAAGCTTACCCTGGTGTTCTTGATATCTGGAATCATATAACAGAGCCCAATCACCAGCAAATTTTTTTTTGGTTTTTATGTGTTGGTCATGCCATTTCTTCCTTTGCTATTGGATTGCTTCTGTATGCTGCAGGACAGCTTTTCTCATCTCATCCAAAGCATTTAGCTGCAGGAGACGGTCCTTCTGTGTTGCAGATATTTCCATATTGAGTTCAAGAGCTGTCCTCAAAGTTTTATGCTCAAATTCAATGGGTACCATGGTTGTTTTCCCATAAAGCAGCTCAAAAGGTGTAAACCCAGTTGTTGTCTTCCATGTAGTTCTGTATGCCCAAACTGCTTCAAGAAGTCTACTGCTCCAATCTTTTCTATGAATCTGTACTATCTTTGTGAGGATCACCTCAATTTCTCTATTTGTTACCTCCGCCTGACCATTGGCTTGAGGATGATAGGGGCTGAACTTCCTATGTTTGATCTTATAGTCGTTCATTAATACATTTATCAGATTCGATGTGAACTGAGCTCCCTAATCAGTTACAAGCTCTCTGGGAACTCCAAATCTAGTGAAAATTTGTTCATACAGAAATTTAGCAACTTTGTTATCTCGAGCATGAGTCATAGCTTTTACCTCAACCCATTTTGTGACATAGTCTATGCAAACTAGAATATATGATTTTCCATTTGATGGTGGATCAATTGGTCCCACAAAATCCATCCCCCATTTATCAAAAGGGGTGACTATTACCTAGGGATATAGTGGCATTTCATCTGACTTAGTTGGTCTTCCCATACACTGGCATCTGTCACATTTTCTTGTATAGGCCACATTATCCTTGTGTAATGTTGGCCAATAGTACCTTATTGTAAGAATCTTCATTACTGTTTGTTTTGCTGCAAAATGTCCCCCACATGGTTCATCATGGCAAGCATGCAAGATATCATAAGTCTCATCTTCTCTTACACATCTTTGCATTACCTGATTAGATCCAGTATAAAACAGACAATTTGCAATCCATGAAAAATTAAAACTTTTCTCTATTAACAACTTCTTTTCTTTTGGGGAAAAGTGAGCTGGTATTCTGTTTGCTGCTAGATAATTGGCAATGTCTGCATACCATGGTGTATGTGCAACAATGGAGAACAAGTGTTCATCTGGAAACTTATCATCAATGACCTCATGTTCAATAGGTGCAGCTAATTGAAGTCTTGATAAAAAGTTAGCTACAACATTAGCTCTTCCTGGTTTGTCAATTATTGTAATGTCAAATTCTTGTAACAACAGGAGCCATCGTGCCAATCTACCAAAAATGGTAGGTTTGTTCATCAGATACTTGATTGCTGTATGGTCAGTATGGATGAATATCTGATAACTTGTGACATAATGCCTAAATTTATTTAAAGCATACACTACTGCAAGCAATTCCTTTTCTGTGACAGTGTAATTGAGCTCAGGACCTTGAATGTTTTTGCTGATAAAATAAATAGCATGCTCAATTGATTTTTTTTTTTACTTAAAACTGCTCCTATACCAAAATCAGATGCATCAGCATGTATGTGAAAATGCAAATTCCATTTTGGACCTTGAAGAACAAGGGCTTGAGTAAGTAAATCTTTTACTTGCAGGAAGGATTTTTCACAGGCCTCTGTCCACTCAAATTGAGAGTCCTTAGTTAACAGGGCATAAAGTGGGCTAACAATTTTACTGAAATCTTTTATAAACCTCCTATAATACCCTGCATGGCCAATGAAACTTCTGACATCTTTTTGTTTTGTAGGAGTTTGTAAATTCTGAATTACTTCAATTTTAGCAGGGTCAACCTGAATTCCATTTTTTGAAATATGATGACCTAGAACAATACCTTCTTCTATCATTAGAAAACACTTTTCACTATTTAGAGACAAATTTTGCTCTCTGCACCTTTTGAATACCTTTTCTAAATTCACCAGTGCTTCTTCAAATGTGACTCCATAGGTAGTGAAATCATCTATATAAATCTCCATACATTCATGAGATATATCAGCAAAGATACTAATTACTGCTCTCTGAAATGTTGCTGGCACATTGCATAGACCAAAAGGCAAGACTGAATAAGAAAATGTTCCCCATGGACAGGTAAAAATGGTCTTATCTTGATCCTCAGGGGCAATTTTTATTTGATTGTACCCACTGTAACCATCCATAAAGGAAAAATATCTTTTGCCAAATAGTGAGTCTAGTACTTGGTCTACAAAAGGTAGTGGAAAGTGATCCTTTTTAGTGGCATTGTTCAATTCTCTATAATCTACACACACTCTCCATTTTCCTCCTTTCTTGGGGACAATGACTAGTGGAGAAACCCATTGACTATCAGAGATTGGGTAAATAAAACCAGCATCAAGCAACTTTTGAAGTTTATTTTTCACTATTTCTCTAAGTGCTAGATTTACTCTTCTTTGAGGTTGTCTAACTGGTGAGCAATCCTCTTTGATATATATCCTATGAGTAGAAATTTGAGGTTCTATTCCTTGCATGTCCCCATATTCCCATGCAAAAACTTTATGCTATTCTTGTAGCATTTTTAATAAGTCATCCTGTTGAGATTGTGACAACTTGCTATTCACATTCAAGCAATGACCTGGAGACAATTCTATCTGCTTCGTGAGATTACTCATAGAATCTACAGGTGATGTTTGTACCTCTTGTGGAAGCAAATTATAAAAAATCGCTAGAAGTTTAATCAGTGAACTCTCAGAATCTGGTTGCTGTAGGAAACATTGAAGATGGCTACCACTTGGATCAGATGAACTACCCGTATCAGAATTAAACTGCAGAATTTGAAAAAATAGAGCATCCTCACTCTGGAGTTGTGAGAATGGATCATTTTGAAGCATCATTAATTGAGCCAAGGAATTGGCTTCTTCAATTTCTTCCTCCACATCAGGCCAAACAGGTTGGGACAAATCTAGTTGAGTTCTAGCAGGTGGATACAAGGCCAATTTCTTTGTGGACTGTCCATCATAAATGGTCATATCCCCAGAACGACATCCTATAAAAGCATCAGCAGTTGCTAACCATGGTCTACCAAGGATAACCGGATACCCTCCTAAAGTTGTCTTAACTGATAATATTGTGAAATTAGCAAGATACTCCCAAGATTCAAGAGTGACAATTACATCTTCTACCATCCCATTAGGTTTAACTGTGGAGCTATCTGCAAGTTGCAGAACTGTGGGTGTAGACCTAATATTTGAAATGTTCAAGGAGTCCATAGTATGCTTTGTCATGACATTAATGGCAGCACCTAAATCAATCAAAATATTTTTTACAACTTGGCCATTTATATGTATCTGCACTATAGGACTTCCAGGGTCAATATACTTTGGAATGACTACATTTTCCAACATTATATTAGCCAATTTCCCTAAGACATGAATTTTTTGGGGATCCTTTTTCTTCCATCCAGGCTTCTTCAAACAGGCTTCTTTAATAGCTTTTCCAAAAATGGGAACATCTTTAATAGCTTGAAATAAGGGAATTTGAATTTGTACATTCTTGAGCTGATCCAGAATGTCAAAAGTGGGTTCTTCCATGGATTTAAATACAGTACTTTGCAACCACTGAGAAAAAGGTGGGTTGTCTTGATTTTGCAAAGCAGGCTCCTTAGAAACCGTATCAGGTATAGCCATATGCTCAGTAGGATCAACAGATGCAGTAGATTCTTCAAGGGGAGAATCTGGTATTTCAGTAATCAGAGGTGGTTTAGGAGTAAGTAAAGTAATTCTAGACCTCAAATGGATGTCATTAACATTTAAGGCATAAGCTTGATATTGGTTTGCTTCGGCAAGATACGTAGGCTACTGTGGCTACTGTTGTTGCTTATTATTAGGATTTGGCAAGGGCTGGGTAGGCATAGGTGTTTGCTTTGGAGGGCCAGAATTTATGGAAATTGTTGCAGGAGGTGGCATGAGGGCTTGTTGTCGTGACTGTGGAAGCTGCTGGAATCCAGAGGACTGGTTTTGCCATTACTGAGGACCTCTCCATTAAGGATTTTGCTGCCAATTACCTGAAGGTGGGGTCCATTGTCCTTGTGGCTGCTGCCAACCTCCTTGAGGAGATTGCCATTGCGGGTTCTGATAATTAGACCAACTTGGTTGAGGTGGATTTCAGGGTGTTGGTGGTCCATATGCATGTTGCCATTGGTTATTATAGCCAGAATAAGGATTACCAAAAGTTAAAGGATCTTGAGGCATACCTTGTATTTGGGCCCATGGTCTCTTTTGCACAACAAAGAACACTTGATCATCACCTTCTACTGGTTTGAAGTCAGTAGGTAGTTGCCTGGTTTCCAAATTAGCCACTATCTTGCATCTACAGTCACGCTTCTTCTGCCTGCAGTATGGACAGAAATCGGCCAAAACTACCTCAGCTTCCTCATGTTTCTTCCGAGCTTGCATGGTGTCCAATTGTGTAGCCATATTATTAATGATGTCTTGCTTGAAATCAGACGGAAAATTTGTTATCTCCATCTGAGAAACTCCACCAGAAGAAGACTTCCCCACTGTAGCATGATGACCTCGACCTTTCTTAACTATTGCTCGAGAGTAGTTAAGACATATTTTCTTTATATCATCCCAAGGCAGTTGGGTTATATCACCTCCTCCCATCAGGTCCAGGGCGTCTATACAGGCATCACTGATTCCCCTTAGAAAGAGTAGTTTCTGTGAGTCCTCATTGAGAGTATGGTTTGAGTTCTTCTTTAGTGAAAAGAAAATTCTGGAAATATAATCTTCTAGACTTTCATCCTCCTTCTGCTGAATTCAAAATATGTCATCACCTTTGTTGGCACTCTTACAATATTCCTTATACTTTTCAAGGAATTTCATCTGCATGGCTGCCCAACTATCGACGACACCTCTTCCCATACTCATGAACCATCTGAGAGCTCCTTCCTTCAAGGTAGAAGGAAATAACTTCAATTTATGAGCGTCTATGTTGTAGTCATAACTATGACATAGGACATCAAATTCAAACAGAAAAGTTTCTGGGTCTTCCATAACCAGGCCATAAAACTTTGGAAGTAAGGAAGAGGGAATGTTTTTAAGATTGTCAGTATCTCTCTGAGGAACAATTAGAAACTCAAATGCAGGAGGTGGATTATTCGATGGATTATTTTCCATATTTGGTTGCTGGAATAACAAAGAAAATGGATTTTCCTTAGGTTCATTGTCAGTTGGGTCAAATGGTAGTTCAATAAATAGGTTTTTAGGGAGGAACCTTCCCAATGCGTCTCTTCTTCTTCTATGCATGCAATACGATATGAATAGTGGCAACGGCGCCAAAAATGGTCGTGCCCACAAAAGGATATGAAAATCATAGTAGAACCTTTCCTAGGAATTGGACATTCTGACAGGTGACTAACATCTCTCTGTGGACGTTCATTTACTTATCAAACTAGGGGACAAATACTTTAAATGGCACGGCAAAATATATGCACTAGGAACTAGTTTCGGTCAAATCTTAGCAAAAAACAAATACTGGAAAGGAATTCTATCTATGCCATAGGAAGGCAATGCAAAATTCTTTAACTCAACTATGATTTGATTAAAATAGAAACCATAATGACTACGACTGAAACACAAACTATGAACTGGCCTTATGCTGCAAGAACAGTCACAGGGATGGACTCTCTATGCTGCAGGAGCACTATAAGACTGAGTTTGTATGAAAACTTCAAAGATGAGAGCTAATTAAAGATCAACAGGAAAGAACAACTAACTAACTAGTTATAGATACTTACTAAGTGGGCCCCCTTAGCAAGCATCTACTGATTACACAAATGCTTAACTTAGAACTTTATCAAGCTTTATTCATGAAAAGAGAATGGTATACATTGCTTTGTTGAAATGGAAACTAACAACAAACTCTGTCTCTTATCAAACAGATTATGCTTTTCATTATCATACTGATTCTTACATGATATCTGCTATCTTCTATCTTACTCCAACTATTGTCTCTCTCGCGTAGGAGGAGAACCTTATTTTTAAAATTAGGAGAGCAACTAACTAACTAACCCTATCAAAGAAAGACGTGGAAGTAAAGTGTATCCTCGAATCAAGGAACAAACTTCATAAATGAGTTTATGCGTTCAACCCGATCCAGAGAGAATCTAGTGCTCCACTCTTTCCACATTGGCTATCATTAAAAATCTTTCCCAATGGCTTTGGTCAAAGAGTCTTCGTCGGAGCTTCCTCGAAGTCATGCAAGAAATGGACTTTACTGCAAGGTCGAGATCGACTGCGATTGACTCGATCATTCTTCAGCAACCTGTGAAACAAAAGGTAACAGGTGCGAAAGAAAAGGCGTATGGCACATACACAATATATGTTCATTAATCACACATTTAAATCTATTTCATCATTCAAAAACTATATGCAATATACCAATCATTTAGGGAGTCAACAGGGCAATAAATGTAATCAAGTCAACACAATAAGCTGCAGGAATATGAAAGTATTTTGCTACAGGATATCCTCATAAAAGGTTTCAACATAGTTTAAACAGCCACAAATAACAAAAGTAAAGATATTAAAGGTTCATCATAATATCCAAACTTATGAACATATTTTAAGCTCATCAATCGCCACTTTTTTTCCCATCATGATCCTGCACATACCCATATATATCAACTCTTTAGGCCATACAAATAACTCTATCAGTGCTATAAACACCTAACCAGTAGGAGAGCTATGTTTGGGGGAATTATGGAGATAACCTTATCGGGGCTATGGATGCTTGATTGGAAGCAAGGCTCTATCCTTGGTTGGCTTAAAAGGAATTGTCATATTATGTAGATTAATGCAAACAGTTGTTATTTCTAAGTTTACTGTGGTAGCAATACTCAATTGCACACACGCGAGCTTAATAATACTTAATCTTGCATGCTAACCAAAGTGAAATTTGAATGTTGGAATAAGGATCCAATGATTTATAATTAGAATATTAAATAAAGTTGGTACATTGATGTTAGATCTGGAATTGAATTTCTATTATTTTGTTTAGTTTTGTTGGTTGCTAGTTGTTTTGTGGTCTCACAACACGCCCCATTTTTCCACTTGGAAAAATGTGGGCCCCTTTTTTTTCCTTTCCTCTATTCCTTTTTGCTTTTGTTTTCTTTCGTGTCATTTCGCTACTTGATTGGTTATTGATCTTTCTTTCAATTTCACTTGGCCTTTTTGTTGCTTTATTCTTTCATTTCCCAGATTTAGTGTTTCAGTCTTTTCACAAAGTTTAACATATTACCCAAAACCAGAATCCCAGAGTCTTGTGTTTGTACCAAGGGAATTTGTATCTTTATATTATCTTAACTATGCCTGATATTTTATTGATCAGAGTCATCAATTCTGCTAGTTTTCATTTTTATCAGAATCTGATATTTTATTGTTTACTTTTCTTTTCTTACTCAGAAGTTGGAAGTCAGAGAGTCTATTTTGAAATTTGCTAACCTATCTTTTGGACTCAATTTTTAGTCTTTTCTATTATTTTGGTTTTCTCTTTCTTAAGCTTATAAGGTAATTCTTGGATCGAGGTGTTTCTTTTTCAAGGTTAATACCAAAAAGTCTCAATCTTGGTGATCACCAATTGATCACATATCTTTAATGACATATACCTTACAAGGAATCAACATGACATATGATTTCCACATATAAGCATCCCTTTGTCTTTCCTCTCTAGTAGCGAGCCCGCATAAAAATCTAGGTGTTCATGATTTTGACCATAATCCATAATGATTGCACCTTTATTTGAGGATTTAATGTGAAATAACAAGTAATTAATCAAGGTGGTGAACTACCTATGTACCTAGAACCACCTCAAGCATGCAATTTCTTTTGCAACACTCCACTTCGCATCCTATTGCAAATTTGCGAAGGAGATTGAAGTAATGAAATCACACTGGAGTGTAAGGAGAGGTAAATTTTGAGAAACAAAAACACAACTAGCAAGGGTTTTGAAGTTGAAAGATCTTGATAATGGTATTTCCATTTAAAAAGTGAAATATTGATTATTGTTTGATTTCCTAAATTTAATTGAAAATTAATTGAAATTTTATAAACTGTAAGTTTTGGCTAAATTTAACCCTAACTCGCACACAAGTGTACCATAGAAAAAGGGAACCTTGCTTGACATGAGAATAATTCATGATAAATTAGACTTAATTTTCCTTGATTCAAGTTTTGTGAGGTATTTTATGCATCCACACTAGGTCTTGGATCCTTTCAAATGCATTTAATGATGTCTTGTAAAGGTGTTATAAAGTGTTGTAAAGGACTTTCACGCTTTTCTAGACTTAATAAACCCATTTCCCTTAATTCAACATTATAAAATGTGTTTAATAATATTATCAAACTAATCCATAAGGCTTTTAAAATAAACTTAATGTTAAACTAGTGTTTTAATGTGTCTTGGAAATTCACATTGGTTCTTGTGCCTTCCTAGGCTATGTGGACCTCATTTTAATGTTGTAAAGTGTATTTAATCACACTTTCATATTGAGTTTTATGTACCAAGCCCTAATTGACCTTTACATCATCACTAATAGGCCCCTATTACCCCATATTGTGCATCTTGAGGCTTAAATTGATGAAATAATTGACAAAGTCATAGTATAAACCTTATTTCTCTACTTCCTAGAGTCTTAGCTAGAAAAATGCCCCCTATGAGACCCATTCACCATTCATGGTGAATCAGTCCCATCCAAGTGAGACCCATTCACCATGGGTGGTGAATGAGTCCCATTTGGCCCATTTTTGACCTTTGAGTGGGGAAAATTGAAATTTAAGTTTATTATTTTCACATGTTGGCCTTAGGGATCAAATTTATGGGTTACTAAGGTGAATTTACTATAAAATCAACTCTCAAAACTATAAATCATAACCATTCTTCATTATTCAACTATCATTCTTTCATCTCAAGACAAGCAAGTTAGGGTTTTATCATTTCAAGTCATTAAGATAGCAATTTTCATACATTCAATGGAAAATTATTCATGTTTTGCTATAGACATTCAATATCAGTCATCAATGAAAGGTAATCAACTCCATTATTTCAAGTTTCATTAAATTCTTTCTCTATTTCAGTTTAATTACCTAAAAGGGGTTCGACCAAGGCAAAACACATTCCCTAACATCTAACATTTATTCTTCTCTTCTTGTGTGTTTGTAGATTTATGCATCTTGGAAGCTTGGAAATCATTAATAATCAAGTTGCAAAGTTTTTTAGGTCTTCTCTTCATTCTCCAAGTCAAAATATCAACAACAACTCACTTTCAGGTTCAAAAATCAGAGTTTCAAAAGTAGACAGTTGTAGCATGCCAAAGTGCAGACCGAAAGCTCTAGATTCCACCTTTGAATATTAAAAATTTAAAAGTGGACTCATTCTCCCTGGGTGGTGAATGAGTTCCACTTTGATGTTATCTTTTGGTTTTCTGCATTTTCAGATAGCCTTTTGTCAGAAACAGGTTCTAAAGTAGTTTTGCAAAACTGGGACTAATTCACCCAGAATGGTGAATGAGTCCCACGAGGCCTGAAAATTAGCATCAACAACATTCTAGAAGCCATTCCTAGTCTTCATCCATATTCTAGGTGCACACTTTTAGTTTCGTCAAGTTCTATTGCAATTTACATTCATTTCTAGGTGTTCTTGCATTACACAATGTGTTTTCAAGCATTCCATACTTCTTAGGTTTTTTGCATAAATAATCAATCCATTTAATTAGTTTTCTTGACTTATAACATTTCATTTAGTCTTAAATTTACCATACATATCTTAGTTTGAGTGAACCACATTGATTTTGGTGGAGTTTATCTCTCTCCCTTTAGGTGAAAGATCCTAAGAGTGCAAGAGTAACCTATAAACCTCATTCCAAAAAATCTATGGTTCGTTTTGGTGAACCTACTTTTTGAACATCTTATTTTTTTATTTGGATTCCCTTTTCATCCTACTCCTAGCTTGCATTGAATTTGCATTAAAGTTGCATTGGTTAATTTGCATCTAGGGTTTCAAATTTTTGCATTAGTGAGAAGGTCATTTAACTTACATTTTTGTATATAATTTCCTTAATTTTTTTTGAAATTTTGCATCCTTATCTTAGGTCTTCATCATAAACATCAAACATATAAAAAACAATTCAAAATTTCTGAAAATTTTACAAAAGACTAGTACTGGGACTCATTTGCCATGCTAGGAGAATTAGTCCTTGTCTAGATTTTTGACTAACTATTATAGCATCAAAAACCTCATTTCTATGCTCCCTAAGGCTCCTAGTATCATATAGTATAAGTCTAGAAAGTTTATGGAACATTTTTTTTATGCATTTAGCTCAAAAACATCATTTTAGATAACTCATTCTTCAAATCACTTCAATTGCAAACATACTTACATATGAAAATATTTACATTTCTCAAATTGTGCATAATATTAATAGTACTTTTCACTTTTTTATATACAGTGTTTCTATTCATAAAAAAAATCATTAGTTTGGTAAAATTACTTTTCATTCTTGCATATACATTGTTGATATTGTTGAAACATTGCATGAAATGGTTACATGTGATTTTCATTATTATTCAAACAATCCTAGTATCTTACATATGTATACATGTTAAGAAACATTTCTTATCCCCTCCCTATGAGATTTTTTTAGTGAAAGAGACTACAACTTGGGCCATTCCTAATGATTATACTTGTTCTTCTCATAATATCTCTCCTCTTGAGGATGAAGATATTTTATGGAAGAATCAATTCATGAGCATTTTGAGAATCCTAGTTTTTTCTCTCCTCTTACCTCTCTTAGTGGACAAGTCATTGATAAACAAGACAATACAACCATAGGTAATCTTGACAACAACATTTGTCCTTCTCCTAGTATCTCTCCTAGTTGTGAAGAAGATACTTTGTTAGAAAACACAATTGATGATGGTCATGAGAATGTTCATTGTCCCCCTTCACTTAACAAAACCTTTCTTGGTCAAGACAATTCAACCTTTGAGAATTCTCCTACTTGTGATGAAGTCCTTTTCGATGAACCAACCTTAGAATGTAAAAAAAAATCAGTTTGCAGTTCTTCTAAAAACTCTCCTCCTAGGAAGGATATCATGATGCAAGACCATAACCATAATAATGATGTAGAATCTCACTTACTAAGAGATGTTAACATTATTTAACCTCAACTCATCCTTTACCCCCATTCACATAAATATCCAACTCAAAACAAAGCTAAACGTTTCCTTTACCCACCTAAGAATAATTTATTGTAGTAGTTGAGTCATAATACCATTGCTCATACATATAGCACTTGAAATAATCCACAACCAATGCAACCAACCCAAACACCCTTACCTTTCCAAAATCCTATTCCCCCTAAACCTATCTTACCAGGTCTTCCTAGTGGAAAGGAGTACAATCTTGTTGAGCAACTAAAGAATAATCCTACTAAAATCTCATAATGAGACCTTATACAAGCCTCCCCTCACTATCGCAACACGATCCAATCAGCCTTGCAACAAGTTCCTATCCCTTATAAGGTGCAACCAACTGACATTGTTTTCCACCAAAGTGAACTTCCCCCTTTGTATGTGCTAAAACAAAACAAATCTTTCATGATAATTGCTCAATACAATTGAATAGGGATAAAATGAACCCTTATTGATAATGGTTCTTCCCTTAATGTGTGTATTGTGAATCTCCTTGATAGATTACATGTTGACAAGTCATAAATAATACCTGATTCTATATCTATTCAAGGATTTGATCATACAACAAAGAAAATGCTTGATGTAATCACTTTTCCTATTACAGTTGGGGTGGCTACTTTACAAACTCCTATTCATGTCATGCCTTATGATCTTTGGTATAATCTTCTTTTAGGCAAACCATGGATTCATGAGATGAATATAGTGCTTTCAACCCTTCATCGTATAATGAAATATGTCTATAATAATAAAATTTATCAAGTTGAAATAGACCCTAAGCCTGAAAGTTGCTTGCACCTTGAAAATGGAGCTACAAGTACTCTAAAATCATTGGTTCCAACATCCAAATAGACCCTCTTGAAATAGAACAAAACAATGAGGAATTAGTGTCTAAATTATTTGGTGACAATTGGGGATCCTTAGAATTCAGACCATCATTTATGGGTGAATACATAATCACACAAAATAAAGATGAGAAACAAGAACAACCAACAATAATGTCAACAAAAAATTTAGATGACCTTTTGAAAGAATCTACCTCAACCACTTTAGACAAAGAAGAAAACTACATAGTCACCTTTGATGGTACTTATGACCAACCACCACCCGATCCAAAAGCAATGAAGAAGCTTTATGGAAAAGGTTATGAATTCATGAAAAAACTTGGATATAGTGGAAAACGATGTGGTGCTCAAGAACAAGATATCTACAACCCTATAGAGCATAACACACAAAAAATGACTCATGGTCTTGGCTATTGTCCCTTGATCAAGACAAACAATCCTTCACTCAGCATCAACAATATCACAAAACATACTCCTAATCATTCTTAATAGTTGTCCATCCTAAACTCCTCGAAACTAGTGGTTTTGAACATCATCCTTTACCAAACATGACACAAACAACCAAACCTTCGCTTAATGTCAATGTCATCTCGCAAAACATTCATGATTTGACTTTGTTAGATCTTATACCCTCCTATATTGGAAAGAATAAAATCTCACAATCTAAAGATTCTTGTGTAGATATGACAACTAATACTAAGAAAGGGGTATCTTTGTCAAAAACTACAAGACCACCTTCTACCATTGATCAAGAGGGAATCTTGTTGAGACTCCTCCAAGATCACTTGATCACCCTCCCTCTGAGAACTCATAAGAAATGCTATGACAAGACTTCATTTTGCACCTATCATAGAGTGTGTGGTCATTCCACTAATGAATGTAAAGATTTGAGTCATAAAATTGAACATTTTATGGAGTTTGGTATACTTCCGTAGGTGGGGGCACCTAATTCCTCTAATTGATATGGATTTTCACTCGCCTACATTTCATCAATCCTTTCAGCTCACCTTTGTCTTGTGCTAAGTGGGGGAAAGGGGTTTAGTAGCCTCGTCCTCATCTGTCACTTGTGGTTTCCTCCTTTGGCTAGTTGTTAACCTTTCATGAATACATAAGAGCAAGCTTGGGATGTGGACGACAAGCCTTAAGTTGGATTGCATATGACATACTACCCTTTTTAATGATGTAGTTTATCAGAAACATATGACTTGGCATAGGGATTTCTAATTAAGCTCTCATGTATTCTTATTCTACTTTAAAGAAATTTCTCAAAGTATTGGTGTTTGCAACCATTTTAAAATGGGGGAATACATCACCTATGACATTTCATTGTATGATTAATTTCTTCTTGCAATTTTCCCTTTTCTTGATGGGCTCATTAGGCTTGATTCCCTCCAAGAGTGTGATATTTCTTATGACACATCTTCTCTTGGAGATGTTAAGCACAATGTCCCCTAGGATGAGACCTTGCATGAATTAAGAAAAATCCCTTTAAACAGTCCTTGCACTATTTTGCATTAACAATGTCTATGAGTGTCAAGCATATGAAGTTTTGCTTACTTCATAGAGCTCAAACCAAAATTTTCCTTTGTGGCACCTTATTAAAGATATCAGTAGGTATAACTTTGGTATGGTTGAGCGGGAAGCCCATTTTGAGGCACGACATTCCCCATAGCCACCTATGCATTTGAGTGCATACCAACTAGCGTATGTTTCTCACCTTTTTGGGATTTCTCACCCAATGGAAAATCATAAGTTCTATCGCCCCAGAGTGAGTATGTTGTCGACTTCGCTCCCTAGAGATGACTTGGAGTTCTATGGCCCCAGAGTGAGTACATCCTCTCCACCTTTTCATCTTTCTCTTCTTCCTAGTTCTTTCCATTGCATGATTTTGTTTCTTGATGGTTTAACTTAGGATCTTTGGTCCTCGATCCTTGGCCACTGCCTTTGATCTTTGTGATTCTTTTTCATCTACATCTATACACTCATATCTCTCTTGAATGTCTACTTTAGTGTGAGTTTGAACCATGTTCATCCTCTTACTAAAGTGGGGGCTAAATGTACCATAGAAAAAAGGAAACTTGCTTGACATGGGAATAATTCATGATAAATTGGACTTAATGAGGCCTTGATTCAAGTGTTGTGAGGAATTTTATGCATCCACACTAGGTCTTGGACCCTTTCAAATATATTTAACGATGTCTTGTAAAGGTGTTGTAAAGTACTTTCACACTTTTCTAGACTTAATGAACCCATTTTCCCTTAATTCAACATTATAAAATGTGTTTAATAACATTATCACACTAATCTAGAAGGCTTGTAAAATAAACTTAATGTTAAACTAGTGTCGTAATGTGTCTTGCACATTCACATTGGTTCTTGTGCCTTCCTAGGATATGTGGACCTCATTTTAATGTTGTAAAATGTATTTAATCACACTTTCACACTGAATTATATGTCCCAAACCCTAATTTACCTTTACATCATCACTAATAGGACCCTATTACCCCATATTGCACATCTTGAGGCTTAAATTGATCAAATAACCAACAAAGTCACAACATAAACCTTATTTCTCAATTTCCTAGCATCTTAGCTAACAAAATGGCCCCTGTGGAACCCGTTTGCCATTCATGGAGAATCAGTCCCATCCAGGTGGGACCCATTCACCATGGGTGGTGAATGAGTCCCATTTGGTCCATTTTTTACCTTTGAGCAGGAAAAATTGAAATTTAAGTTTATTATTTTCACATGTCAGCCTTAGGGATCCAATTTACAAGCTAATAAGGTGAATTTCTGATAAAATAAATGCTGAAAACCATAAATAATAACCATTCTTCATTATTCACCCATCATTCTTTCATCTCAAGACAAGCAAGTTAGGGTTTTGTGATTTCAATTCATTAAGATAGCAATTTGTAGACATTCAAAGGAATATTCTTCATGTTTTATTCTTGATATTCAAGATCAATCATCATGGCAAGGTAATGAACTCCATTATTTCATGTTTCATTACATTCTTTATCTATTTTGGTTTAATTACCTAAAAGGGGTTTGACCGAGGAAAAAACCCATGCCCTAACATACAACATTTCTTCTTCTCTTCTTGTGTTTTTGCTAATTTAGGCATCTTGGAAGATTGGAAATCATTAAGAATAAAGTTGTAAAGTTTTTTAGGTCTTCTTTTCATTGTCCAAGTAAAAATATCAATAAAAACTCACTTTCAAGTTTAGAAATTAGAGTTTCAGAAGTAGACACTTGTAGAAAGACAAAGTAAAGATTGAAAAATCTGGATTCCACCTTTGAACATTTAGAAATTCAAAAGTGGACTCATTTTCCATGGGTGGTGAATGAGTTCCACTTCCAAGTCAATTTTTGGTTTTCTACATTTTTAGATACCCTTTTGTTAGAAACACGTATGAAATAGTTTTGCAAAATTGGGACTGATTTAGCCAAAATTGAAAATGAGTCCCACCAAGCCTAAAAATTAGCATCAAACAACATTCCAGAAGCCATTTCTAGTCTTCATCCATATTCCAAGTGCACACTTTCAGTTTCATCAAGTTCTATTGCAATTTACATTTATTTCTAGGTGTTCTTTCATTACACAATGTGTTTTCAAACATTCCATACTTCTTAGGTTTTCGTATAAATAATCAATCCATTTAATCAATTCCCTATACTTAGAACATTGAATTTAGTCTTAACCTTATCATACATATCTTAGTTTGAGTGAACCACATTGATTTTGGTGGGGTTTATCTCTCTCCCTTTAGGTGAAAGATCCTAAGAGTGCAAGAGTAGCCTATAAACCTCATTCCCAAAAATATATGGTTCAATAGGACACACATTCTAAAAATGCAGAAAAAACTAGATAAAATGAGTACTTCTTATGCAACATGAGAAGATGAATTCAAATATTACATTTCACAAGTCGTTTTGATCAATGTAGTAGTTACAAACACTCATATGTGATGGTCTTCTGATATTGAAATCTATTCACAGATATTACAAGAAAATACTTCTCAGTGTACAAAGAATACTATAGCAAATGGGTTACTTTTGGTAGGAGGGTTTCCACCAGCAATGGAGGCCCCAAAATTAGTTATGCAATGTATAAATTACTACAACCCAGAAAAAAGGGTCATTGAGAAAGAAGGGATAATTTATGAAGACCTATCATAGAAAGGAATCATATACACATTTGGTCTCCCCATTTACACTCAAATGTACAATGTTGATATAAAGGCCAAGAGCAAGACATCAAAATTCTGAAGAGTGTAATAGATAAATTATGAGTACCCAATGGTGCCAAGAGCCAATTACACCATAGACCAAGGTAATTCAAAGGTCTATGTTCAAACAAGAAATGCAAGATATTATAATTTTATTGAGCAGAGTATTTGGTTTAAGAGATGCAAGTAAATTTGAACCCTGGATGTTTGTACTAATATCCATCCTGATGGAAGGTCCCATGCAACTACATTTGGGAAAGCTAATAAGTGACAAATTATATGAATATATAACTACGTTTACCAAAACCAGGGGATTTTATATGTCATCATATATTATTTAATCTTGTGCTATGAGGGTGAGTAAACAAGGGTTGAAATAGATTGGTACTCTAGGCACAAAGGTAGGAAATAGTTTGATATATGCACATCTACCACAGATCACCATCCATGGATATAAAGATGATTACAGGAAAGTCAATGATTTGTTCTCTATGAAATTGGTCACAACAATGGAAGGTGATAAAACCAAAATATTATCCCTAGAAGCACAAAGTGCCATTCAACCAATGGGTGGCTAGTACATATAGTTCCCTACATACTCCTATATTAGAGTGAAGGATTTGATGGACATCCATTCATGCTACCCAGGTACCAAAACGATAAAATTGTTATAATGGAATTGGTGAGATAGTTGAAACCATCTCAGGCTCTTTATATCCATCCTCACAAGAAGGCCTCTTTTAAATTTCCCATTGCAATAGGAAACTATAAGTGTAGTGTAATTAAATTGACTGACTTGTGTGAAAAATAATTGAGAACATACCATTTTGAAGAATTCATACTCTAGAGAATATATTATCATATTGAAGAAAATATTGCTAGGAATATAGCAGGTTTTCGTGCTCATTTGCCACATTTAGAAGATTTTTGGCTTAACTGTGAAGACAAGCACATGGTAAGAAGAGGAAAATATGAAAGATTGTCTCTAGAATCTGCTCGTATTATCAAGCTTCATGATGTTCCAAATCAGTTGGAAGATGATGATGGCTAGGTGTTGAACAAGTTCTATAATGAAGACAGGGTATATGATGAACCCATCCCAGACCCAAGATTTGATGATTAAGATATGACATCAATTGATGAGTTCACTAGACTAGTCTTAGTGTATACTCAACATTGGATTGATGATTTTTGTAAGGCTTTGAGAGAAAGAATAATTGAGCCCACATTCTCAAAAGATAAAAGGAGGAAACAAAGAGATGAAACAACATTTGAGAGTGGAGAGCCTACTAAGAAGAGAAGGAAAACTAGTAAGGCGACTCTGGGTATAAGAATTGAAGAAAGAACCCCTAAAATTGCAAGAAAAGAAATTCCCATGAAACCATCTGAAAAATAGAAAGATACAGAGACAAGTAAAGATAAATCAAAAGTAAGACCTAAAAGTGTGTCTTCCTCTATAGCAAAACCAAGAACTAGAGTGATTATTGATGAAGAAGCAAGAGTAACAGAAAATATTGGTGCAAAAACCAGGTTTGCATCCGAAAGGGGTGTATTATTGTTTATTTCCCCTTTTGTTAATATGGTTAGTATGAAACAAACATTGGGAGGGACTCCTATGGTTTTGGAGGAAATTTCTAAAGAAGATAAAGCTATAATTAAAGATCAGGAGGATAAATGGGGTGCTATGTGGGAGAAAGTGAAAGAAAAGAAGTCTAAAGACAAACCCATGGTACACCCAGTGGCAAAATAAATTCAAGATATAGATTCTAATCCTATAAATCTTGAAGAAGAAGAGTTTATACAAGGAACACTCACCTTAGAGGTGGGAAATCCTAATCTACTGGAGATGGAAACAAGGGATATTGCAATGCAGGATACTATTGATGAAAGACTTGTTGAAGATAGTTTTGATTCCCAGCCTTCACTTGGGAATGTTCCAAATATTAATGAACAGTTGGAGGTCTTTTAAGAACCCAAGAAAGGCCATGTTGAAGTAGAGATTGAAATTGAAGAAGAGGAAGCTACACAGTTTTTAGGTGATGGAATTGAAAATGAAGAGAATCCTGATGTAGCACTAAATAAAGAAAGTAATGTTCAGAGAGATGATAAAGTTGAAAATCTGGATAGACAGGAAAATATAAGTCTTCAAATGGAGGAGAAAGTGTCAAACCCTACTAATCCTGAATCTATGCCAGAAATTATTGAAGAAATTCCCATTTCAGAAAATATGATAGGTCAAAGGGAAGTTCTTGAATCAAGTGGAAAAAAGGAACAAAGAAATGTCACAGAGGTACAACAAGATGATGATACACCTGATTGGTTGATCAAAGAATTAGCTTCCTCAATGGAAGTGGAAGTATTACCTCTAAATCGTAATAATTTCATACAAGACGTAAACACTCCTAAACCTAGGTGCAAAGCAAAGACAAAACATGTCATACAAAGAAATGCAGATGGTAACAAAACCATTCAGATAGCTACTCCAATAGCTGATAAAGAAAAATAGGAAATAATTCCTAAGGAATACAAGATACCAAGTATTAACCTTGGACATTCATCTTGTAAGCAAGAATTAGAGGAAATCAAAGTGAATTTGAATGCTACTATTGCTAGAGTGCATAAATACAAACAAAAGAAAAGAGAATTGAAAGAATGGGTTGCTTCCTTGGAATATTTCATAAAGTCGTTAACTTTATCTGGTCAAGCACAAGCTGAGCTACCCCAACATCCAATACTAATGTCACGAGAACAAGTGGATGCAATTGTAGTAGTTCACCTTAAAATGAACATGTTTAAAGAATGGGTTGAGTACTGGGTAAATGCAAGGAGAATAATTCATTATAGATGCAATAAGGAAGTACAAGGAAGCATACCACCATTTAGAGAAATAACGAAGATTTAAAAATGAATGCAGATTTTGCCAGGAGCAAGTCATTGAACAAAGGCAAAGCATTGAAATTCTCATACAATCAAATATCCAAGAGTTAATACAGAGTAATGTAATATCAAAACAAGAATTTCCATTTCTAGAAAAGTGGAAGAAACAGTTGAAATGGGAAGGTGACATGTTAATACAATGTATTGAAGGAGTCGAAAAGGTCACCGTAGAATGCAAAAAATTGACTAGTGAAAATAAAGAATTTATTGAAATATTAGCATGTCAAGGTTGTGATCCCCAAACATTAGGACAAGAAGGAAAAGAAGATAAAGCCTTCAAGGAATGGATACAAAGAATAAATAGAGATCCTATTCAGTTGTTAATGCGAGAGGTTATTGATGAAATTATATAGTGTAGGAACACTATAGCCAGATATGAAGTAGAAAAAGTCCACAGAAGAATGGTATTATACTCCAGGTATCTAAACAATATATTAGGCTCAAGATCACTTGGAAAGTAATACAAGGGATTTCAAAAGAATGTATGCATCAAGTATTAAATGCTTTTTGAGAGTATCAGTTGAAGAAAGGTGAAGAAAGAATCTCGAAGCTCGATTCATGAGTGAGTAGATGAAGAACCAAATATTGGATACTAGAAGTGTGATGGAAGTTTGTCATTTTTACAATTTTGAGTTTGTAGTTTGATCCTGGTCCTGGTAAATGTTCTGTATTCTAGTATTTTGGAAGGAAGTTGATAGCCTCAACATATGCAAAGTGTTCATGCTGGAGTATGAAGTAAAAGTGTTGTTGTTGTTGAAGTCAAAACCTTGACTTATTCTAGAATATTCTTGATGATAGTTGGTAGATGCCACGTGCCACATTTTAATTTGTTATTTCTAATTCTCTAGATAGAATTTTAATTTGAACTTTTGGGTCCTTGTTCCTATCAAAGGTTGTTTCCTACTTTATTTTTATTTTAAGTTCAAAATTTTTGGATGTCGGAGGAGCATAAACTTTTAAGTTTTGTTCTTTTTCCTATTTTATGAACCATTCTGGCATAAAAAATTACATGCATGTAGACATTAATTAATATCAGAGCTTATTAGATAGCTACCTATCTCAGTATCTTTTGTAGCTCGTTTTGTTAGTTCAATCAAACAAGACTATATGCTGTGCAATTTAAGGGTGCATACAAAACCTACTTGGTGTCCAGAAATGAAACCCCTGTCTAAAATATCTTGCACCATTTTATATGTAGCTATGAAGCAATATGGTGAAGTATAAATTGGTTTTCCCTATTTTAATTGATTCTTTAGGGAATCCGTGGAGAATAACTAGGAAAAACTTTTATTTTTGGTATTTTTTATGCTTTATTTTAGAGTAGATGTTTAAATTCATGAAAATGTTTCAAAATTTGAATGAATGGAAAGAATTTTATTGAAAATATTTTCTTTCTCCTAAAATTTCTAAATTCTTAATGCTAAATCTACTTAAGTGATATCAAATAATTTATGATGTTCATGAAATATTGGTGTAGGAGCACCCTATTAATTGAATGCCTTCAAAAGGAAAAATTGAAAAACTTGAATTTCCAAATGTAAAATCATGTAAAAGGTCTTGTGAAGTCACAATTTATGTATTTAAAGTCCTCAATAGGTTTTTAGGAGGTTAGCTAGGTAAATTTGCAAAAATGTTGCTAAAAATTGAAAAGTTGTCAATAATGGAAAAAAAGATGTAAAAGTGGAAAAAGCAAGAAATTGCAACAAAGAATGTAAGGGAAGATGAAGAGTCATGTGGAGGTCCATTTCAATGTGTTTGGATCCCTAATAGGTCTCTAGGTGATTATTTTTTTTAAGTTGTCATTTGGTGTCAAAATTGTAAAAAGGAAAAAATCAGAAAAGTAGGAATACCAAAGGTCTTGAGGTAGTTTCGGTAGTTTCATTCCGTGAAGGAAGTTGAAAAGGCAGTCAATTGTGTGGAAAAATCTATAAAAGCTTGTAGAAGGCAAGCAAGTGATCAAATTTTTCTATTCTTGAGTCATATTAATAAATAAAGTTTCTTGTTCCTATTTTTACAGTGATTTACTCTTGAATCTAGTCCTTGTACGAACTGTATAGCAGTCTAAAGGCTATATATTTATTTTTTTCCTTAGTGTAGGGTGTTAATGATCATTAAAAGGTGTTTTGAAGTGTTTCCATCATATTTAAAAGCCAATTTTTTTGAGGTTTGTCAGATTAACCTGGTCAAGGGTTTTGAGGGTCTTTTGAGGAATAAATTCATCATCCCACCAATGGAAGTTTAAGAGATTAGTGGGATGGCATGTTTTGAGGATTTTTAGAATGATTTAAATGATTTGTGTGTGTACAGGAACAAGGAATGCAAGATTAAACAGTTTGAATGTTGCTTCAAGGGGAAAAATAGTGATTTTCCAAGAAATAGTTGCTACTATAGACATGGGTTTGAAGATATATTGGTTTTTGTGGTTTGGAAAATATTTCTAGAGCCTAAATAGACCTAATTAAACATTTCTAAATAATTTATAATGTGTCAATAGGTTTGGAGTCTATAATGTCTTGTAACCCTCACTTATTAAGCTAGTTTTGTGCAAAAAGCAAGGGTTTGTTTGAACAATATTTTATTGGGCCTCTTTCTTCCTAAAATTTGATGAATCTTGATTTTTGCAACATGAATTAAGACTTTTTATGGTTATTTAGTGAATTGGAGTTGAATAGATGGTGGTTTCTTTGAAAATCTGACCTAATTTGAATCAATTAGGCATGGAAAGTCAATTGTTTTGTGTAATTTTTTAAAACAAGTTGATCTCTTATTGAGGTATGTTTTCATATGAAATATTGGGTCTTTGATAGTGTCCATTTCTTGAAGTGAAATAGGGTGGGCTTGTTGGAAAACCCATTTTAGGGGTTTCATAGTACTAGTAGAATAATGGTATTTCCATGCAAAGAATTGAGTTTCTAAGCATACAGTGGTAAAACTGATTGATTCTATTTGGAAACAGTTTAAAATATGTTGGTAAAAATGTTTCTATGCCTTGGAAAAATTTAGAAGGTAGAGGGTGTTATTTTTGGATGATTTGGCAATGTGGTTTCATGGTGTAAATAGGTGATTTGAGTGTGAAAGAGATCGAGTTGAATGTCTCAGAGTCTTTCTTACCAGTTATTTGTTTTATCATAGTCAATTTGATAGTGATAAAGGTGACTTAGTGTCATATAAAATATTAAAAGCGAGATAAGTGAATGATGTCTTTTTTCCATGGTTGGAAAGGAGTTGAAATGAAGTGTAATTTGGCTTATGTTGAGTGAAATGGTTGGTTCAATTCCTCTAATCAGGTTTTTGTGTTTTAAGTACAGTCAAATTTTATCATGGAAAAGATGATATTGAGTCTGATAGATCATTGTAATATTGATATGGTGAGTTGACTAGTTGATAGCCTTGAAGTTATAAAGTGAAATTGACATATTTTGTTGAATGAAAAGTGAGTTTTTTTTGAGAGATCTTCTCTAATTGTGTTTGGGTCAGAAGTACCCTAGAGGATTTTTGTTTTTGATAGATGCTCTTGCATCAAATATTATAGTAAATATTTTGATCTCATGATGTTATTTTATGAATGAAGTGGAATTTTTTGAGTAATGCTTATAATTCCTAGCAAAACTAGAAATAATCATAGTCCCTTTGAGATTAACAACAATATCATATCAATACTCGAGAGAGACCCTAGTGCAACCATGAATTGGGATTGAACACAAGCCAATATTTTCCTTGTTAATGTAGAATCCCCTTGTAGGTTTTCTTTTCTCCATATCTTTCAAGAAGGATAGGCTCTTTGTGGTCTTGCCTCTGAAGAATTTATTCACCTTGTTTGTTGTGAGTAAAATCATCTATAGTAATCAATATCTTTTATTAGTTTTCTACATTTAGATCATCCCATCTAGGCATATTTCATCCACATCACATTAATTCTTGAATGTATACATTGTATTTTGGCCCATCTTTCCCCTTTTAGGTGAAAAGCCCTAGAAGGGCTAGAAAGACCATCAAGTGCCAAAATCTTTGTTTACAAGATGCATTAGATAGATTCAAGACATTCAAAGCTATGGATAAAATGATTGAGGTATGAAAAATGTGGATAATTCACCTCCCATGAGTTTAATATGTTTTGAGAAGTGCATGGAATAAAGAGATAGTTATTTTCTTTGAGAACTCCTCAGCAGAATGGAGTTGTTGAAGGAAAGAACATAACAGTTAAAGAGGCCACTAGATCAATGATTACTAAGGCTGGTTTAGAAAAATTCTATTGGAGATAATATATTCATACTGTTATTTATGTTCAAGTACTTGAGAAAATAGTAAAAATACCCCCTATGAGCTATGGTTTGAAAGAATTCCTACTGTTAAGTATTTCAAGGTATTTGGAAGAAAATGTTATATTAGAAGAGATGAATAAACTTTGGAAAGTTTGATGCAAGAAGTGATGAAGGCATTTTTTCTTGGATATTCTACTAAAATAAAATCCTACAAGTGTTTAATAAAAGTCTAAGAAATATTGTGGAAAGTGCAAATGTCAAGGTTGATGAGGCAATGGAGAATTCAATTTATATTGATGGATGTATCAGATGAACCTGATCATGTAAGAATTGAAGAAATTGTTGAAGAAGAAGAAAGAGATGAGCAAGAGAAGCAAAATGAAGAAAATAAAAGAGAAGAAGAAGCTTTGTTTGTGTCCCCTAAGACACCTAGATATGTGAAGAAGAATCATTTAGGAATTTAGATTATTGGAGATGAGACAAAATGTGTATGGACAAGAAGCAAAGATACTACTGAATTAAATCTATGTTAATTTTATGAGATTGAATCAAATACTATAAGTGAAGGATGTAAAGGTGGACATTATATGGAAGCTATGAAAGAACTTATGTAGATTGAGAAGAATCAAACTTGGGAATTGATCCCTAGACCGAAAGATAAAAACACTATTGGATCAAAGTGGGTATTCAGAAATAAGTTGAATGAGAATGGAGAAGTGGTTAGAAACAAAGCAAGGCTTGTGTGTAAGGGCTACTCACAAGTAGAAGGCATATATTTTTAGGATACTTTTTCTACGGTGGTAAGAATGGAAGCTATAAGGATGTTCTTAGCATTTGTTGCTCATAAAGATTTGAATGTCTATCAGATGGATGTCAAGTCTACATTTTTGAATGGTGAGCTAGAAGAGGAGATCTACATGGAACAACTAAAAGGATTTCAGTTGTCAGATCAACCGAAGATGGTGTGCATATTGAATAAATCTTTATATGGATTGAAGTAAGCTCCTAGTTATTGGTATAAAAGGGTAGATAGGTATTTGATTCATCTAGATTTCATTAATCCATTTAAAATCATTCAAACTATTGAAATTCTATATTTTCATTGTACATTAGCATTGTACAAACCTTAAAACATAGAAAAAAATTAAAAAAATTAGAAACATTTTCAAAATACACTTACTGGGACTCAATGGCCATCTTGGGCGAATCAATCTCAATACACATTCTGCATCACCATTATCATAATTCATTTTCTATTTTTCACCTCAGTTTTAGTTACTTTCCTATTTGTGCTTGGTTATTTTCTATTACATTCAAATCATTAGTATTAGCATCATTTACTTTAATGGAACTTATGGATAGCATTAGCTTTTTACAATGTTCATTTTCAGCATTAGTTCCTAGTTCATTTAGATACAATTCATCTGAAAATGCAAACAAAAATGTTAACCTAATAATGAAACAATCAAAACCATGCTTCAAATTCAAAAAACTATATCATCCAAACTTCTTAGTAGTGATGAATTTGATATGTTAGATGAAGCCCTAAAGGGCTTCCTCTCACTAAGGCTTGTTATGACAAACCTAAACCAATTAACTATAACTTATCTCCCAAGCCTTTTAGTAGCTTGCATTAGCAGTCACTTGAGGACTTAGTTCCTTCCTCACCATCAACCAAACAATGTTCCAACCCCAACAACCCTTTACAACCCTCACCCTTCCCTCATCAACCTATGAGCCCCCTAACCCAATCAACCACTTCCACCTACCATCACCCACTACCATCTCCAGAGACAGTTGTAGGGCTTAAGGAGTGAGCCCTCCAATGATCAAAACCAAGTTAAGGCTTTGTGAGCATGTTGCGAGCACAAGGTTCAACCTTTATGTCCAACTATCATCAACCTCAACCTCCACCTAAACATGAGTTTACCCTTTACCCACCCTCACATCAACCTCAACCTCCACCTAAACCCAAGTTTACCCTTTACTCACCTAAGCATGATGTTGTTTCCCACACACATTACACTAGAAATAACCTGCAACCACTACAACCAACCCCAACCTCCTTATCTTTGAAAAATTCCATACTACCTAGTGCTCCTTGATTAAGAGAGTATGATCTTGTTGAACAACTTAAGAGCACTCCCACCAAGATATTTGTTTAGGACCTTCAAAATTCACCAAACTATCATTCTATGCTCCAAACAACATTGCAGAAAATAGTGGCTCCTCCTAGTACAAACACAACTGATGTGGTAGGTCTTATACAAGGAATGAATGTAGTTAATGTGGACATTACCTTTCATCAACATGAGCTCCCTCTATTCCGAAAACAAAATGAAGAGTCCTTGTAATGAATGAACATTCCTCCCTTGACTAGGCTACAATATGTCCAAGAATATCAAAAATAATTACAAAATTTCCAGGCACAATGCCATTATCATCAATGCTATGAAAAGTTAGAAAAAAATCAAAAGGGCTTGCTGATCATGGACTTGGATGAGGACAGAGGTTGTAGCAGATCTGTTGCTAAAGGGATTTTGACTCGCACCCAGGCTAATATGAAGAGGAAGGCCCCTACTTCTCCACACATGGTTCAAATCCTCAAGCAGGGGTTACAAGATATGAATGAAGTTGAAAAGGAAGCCGAGGAGTTGATGAACACCTTGGAGTAATGCTGCAGTGGTTGTTTCTGGTTTTTTGGTGGTCCTTTTTTTTGGACCCTATTATCTCTTTGTGCTATCGTTTCCTTTTTGGGACAGCTGACTGTTTGTTCAAACTTTTTTTGCTCTATCTTTGTAGATTTTAACTTTGTGGTTTCAGGTCCCTGTAAAACCTATTTTTTCCTTTTCAAAAACATGAGCTCCCTCTGTTAGAATTAAGGAAACAAAATGAAGCCTTTATGATAATTTCCTAATACACTACAATAGGCATAAAAAAAACCCTTGTTGACAATGGCTCTGTCCTTAATGTGTGTAGTTTAAAGTTCCTAGATCGATTACATGTGGATAGATTTCAAATCAAACTTGATTCCTTATCTATTAGAGGATTCAAAAATATTACAAAACAACCACTTGGTGTAATCAATTTACCTATCATAGTCAGAGTAGTTACCTTGTAAACTCCTATTCATGTCATGCCCTATGATCTTTCATACAATATTCTTTTGGGAAGACCATGGATTCATGAGATGCATGTGATACTTTCAACCCTTCATCGAATAATGAAATATGTCTATAACAACATATTTTATCAAGTTGCAATAGACCTCGAGCCTAAAAGTTGCTTACAAATTGAAAAGGGAATAACAAATCCTCTAAACACTTTAATTCCAACATCTCACATAGAACCTCTTGAGACCAATAAACAATAAGAAGAATCAGTCTCTAAATTATTAGGTGACGATTGGGGTACATTAGAATTCACACCTTCATTTATGGATGAATACATAATCACACGAAAAGAGGATGAAAAACAAGAACAACCAATGATTATGACAACTCAAAATTTGGAATAATCCTCCCAACATCTACCTCATCTACTTTGGAATAAAATACAACCTACAAAATTTTTTTTGATGAGATATATTATCAACAAATACCCAATCCAAAGAAAATGGAAAGAATTTATGGACAGGGCTATGAGCTTGTGAAAAAATTGGGATATAATGGTAAAGGATGTGGAAAGAATGAACAAGGCATTCATGTCCCAATAGAACCTAATACAAAAGAGATAGAGACTAGTTTGGGGTATTCTTTTTCTAAGAAAACAAAAGCAACTCAATGAGCATCGCTAAACATCAACACCATCACATGTAAACCAAGAATCACTCTTACACTAAAGTATCCTGAATTCCTCGATATGGATTCCCCACCATCCTAGGAATACGTTGAAAGTGATGAAGCCTTGAAACAATTATTAGGAGCTTTTGATAAGTTGTCTTCTTCCAAGAAAAAGGTTACCTGTGCTATGATTAGTAACAAGAAAAAAATTGTTGATACTAATGAGACAAACATGAGCATGGAACCATATGATCCTAAACTTCCTAAGTCTAATGCACTCCCCTTAGAAGATACAATTGATATACAAATGGAAATAGATGATAAAGAAAAGCTTATTAAGATTGGGAAGTGCCTTGATGATGAAGAACAAGAGGATACTACAACTTTGCTTCATGATTTACCTAAAATGTTTCCTTGGAAATATTTAGATATTCTAGGAATAGACTTGAAGACAGTAACACATAACATTGTTCTTTCTCAAAATGCTAAGCTTGTTTGACAAAAAAAAAAGAAAAATGAACCCTAAGATAGCCTTGCATGTTCAAGGAGAACATGAAAAACTCCTTGATGGAGGTTTCATTCCCCCTATTGATTATTCTCCTTGGATCACAAACATTGTTGCAGTTGCTAAACCTCATAATTGTATTAGGGTATGTATGGATTTTCAAGACTTGAATAAAGCATCCTTAAAGGATGATTTCCCCTTCCTAATATAGACATGATCGTGGATTCTACTGCTATACATTCTTTGTTGTCATTCATGGATGGATTTTCTAGTTATAATCAAATCTTCATCAACCCACAAGATCAATATAAGACAACATTCACAACTATTTGGGGAACATTTTATTGGGTTATGATGCCTTTTGGATTAAATAATGTAGGTGCAACTCATCAAAGAGCAATGGGATGGCTATTCCATGATTACATACATCAAATCTTAGAGGATTATGTTGATGACAACCTTGCCAAATCCTTAACAAGATAAGAAAATGTGAATGTCCTTCAACAAAACTTTGAATGAATGTGTGAATACAACATGAGACTCAATCCAAAAAAGTGTGTCTTTGGAGTAGATAGTGGAAAAAATTTAGGGTTTATCATATCTCACAGAGGCATTGAGGTGGACACAATGAAAAATAGTGTTATAATAAACATGCCACCAAATAGAAACATTTCTCAATTGCACACGTTACAAGGAAGAATTCAAGCCATCTATCATTTTATCACCTCCTTAGTTGATCAAAAATTACCTTTCACACATCTCCTCAAGAAGGATGTGCATTTTGATTGGAATGAGGATCATAAATAGGCCTTTGAGAGTTTGAAGGAATACCTTTCAATTCTAGTTGTTTTACAACCCACTATGCCATACAAACCATTCATCCTTTACATTGATGCATCCAACCATGCTCTTGCAGAATTTTTGGCTCAACAAGATGACAATGGAAAATAACATCTCATTTATTGCATTAGTCAAACTTTAATCAATTATGAAACACGATACACACCAATCTAAAATCAATGTTTGGCTCTTGTATTTTCTATTGGTAAGTTGTGACATTATTTACTAAATATTGAAATATAGGTCATGAAAAAGTTAGATCCTCTCAAACATATTTTCAATAAAACAGACTTATCAAGATGTCTAGCTAAATGGGTAATGTTTTTGACCAAGTTTTACCTTAAGTTTGTTTCACAAAAATCAATCAAAGGTCAAGCCTTTTCCCACCACTTAGTTGACACTCCTTCTCCTCTAGCATTACCTAGAAATGACTATTTCCCTAATGAGAGTGTGTTGACAATAGAAGTTAAAATATGGGAAATATATTTTGATGGATCTAACAATAGAATAGGCTCTAGTGTTGGGTTATATATTGATCCCACCTATTGAAAAGCCTATTCCCTTGCCATATCGATTAAATTTCCTATATACAAATAACACAGCTGAGTAGAAGGCACTAATTGTTGGATTACATGTTGCTTTTATCATGGGTTTCAAAGATATTAAGATATTTGGTGAATTGCAATTAGTAATTAAACAAATCAATGGGACATATCAAGCCAAGCATGACAAATTATCCAGATACAAAGATCTTATTATTATGCACTTGTTAGAGAAGTTTCAAACATTTACCATTGATAACATTCCACAAAAAGATAATCAACTTGTAGATGCAATGGTAAGTGTGACTTATTTTATATCCCCTCAAGATCCTTTAGAAAAATTCACATTTAGTATTCACCCTATCATGAACCCTTTGATCGACAAAAAAATGGAAGAGGTTTTAACAATAAGAGAGGAAAACTTGAGTGAATGGTATGATACCATATTTAAATTTTTGAAAAGTGGTACCTTTCCCAAGCCAACAACCAAAAACCTATGTGCTCATTTACAAAAGCTTGCATCTAAATATTTCATCCTTGTTGATATGCTATATCGAAGGTTGTATAATGGTATCTTACTTAGATGCTTAAAAAAATATGAGATACCTCTAGCACTTCACCAAGCCCATGAAGGTGCTTGTGGTGGATATTTTAGAGGGAAAACATTGGTTCAAAAAATTATCCATATTAGGTATTACTGGCACAACATGGAACGTGATTGCTTTGCTTATGTTAAAAAATGTCATCAATGTCAAGAACATAGAAATTTGCATCATACTCCTACTAATGAAATTCAAACTCAAATTCCAAACTGGCCCTTTGTGGTTTTGGGATTGGACATTATAGGAAACATTTCAACTACTTCTTTTGCTAGACATACCTTTATCATCATTGCAACTGATTATTTCACAAAATGGGTAGAGGCCATTCCTCTTCGATCTACAATAGATGAGGTAATATGTTGTTTCATCCTAGAAAACATCATTGCTCACTTTGGACTCCCTTCCATATTAGTCTTTGTTAATGGTACACCATTTAAGAATAATGAAGTGAAGAATTTTTTTGGAGAACTTTAATATCCAATATCATTTTTTGACACCTTATTACCCGCAATCTAATGGTCAAGCTGAATCCAATAATATAGTTCTTGAACAAATCTTGAAGAAAACTATTAATAAAAATAATAGGGATTGGCACACACAATTACATTATGCACTTTGGGAAGCTTATCATACAAGTGTTCGGTCTTCCACCAGGACTACACATTATAATTTGGTTTATGGTAGTGAAGTAATAATGCCCTTGGAGTTAGAAATTACTACCCTAAGGATTTCTCTTCAAGGACTTGTTGATGATACACATTATAGAAAAAAATGATTACATCAGCTGGAGATGCTCGATGAACAACACATTAATGCTCTTGAACATCTTCAAGCTTATTACAAAAGGAAACATAATCATTACAACCTTAATGTTATCCCTTTCTCATTCCACACAAGTGACTTAGTTCTATCTACTAATCAGTACAACGTCAATACCGAGCCAAATGAACATGAAAAATTTAGTTCTAATTGGTTAGGACCTTACATTGTTTACAAAACTTTTGGGTTTGGTGCATACATGTTAACTAAACTAGATGGCGCAACTCTTAAAGAACCTATCAATGTCATTCATTTTTTTCGATATTATGTCTAATCCCTTTGAATAGTATGGATGATAAAGAAGTGTTGTTAGAGCTATTGGGTCATATCCTATATGCTTTCACATTGCTTCATTCTTGACAAATCAATCATGTATATGAGCACTAAAGTGATTATTTAATTCATTTTTATAATTACTTTGGGTCTCATACTATTCAACTTCATCTTGTGTGTTATGATAAGTTAGATCAATAAATATATTTAATTTAACATAACATACCTAATCATCATGTTGTATCTAAAAGAAACTATAATACATTCTACTTAGATCATGTAAACTTTGTTAAACCATGAAGACATTAATTAAGTAATCTTACCAAGGTTATTTCATTAATCACATTACCATTTAACATTTAAACAAATTAAGAAAAATCATAAAATATCAAATTCTCATCTATATATATATATATATATCCCAAGTTTTATGTACATCTCATCACAATATATAATATCACTATGGTCTATGGGAGCTAGATCCCTCAGGCTCTGGTGCTCATTATCTAGTAGTAGAATGTGGGGAGATGATCGTATGTGATCATTACCATGATCCGTTGAACCTAAGTGCAAACTGTAGGCCTTGTATCCATCGAAGGGCCACCTAATGCTCCCCTAATATCTACTCCCTCTCCACCTATAGTCATGATACCTCTACTTGTAGTTTCTCCACCTTTGCTACAGTTTAGGATGACTATCTTACAGTCTAGCTCAATGGATTCATCTTCTCACACTCTCATATGCTACCCATAGCCTTGTGAATAGACTAAGTGACTCTAGATCATCTATTGTTGGTGGGTGTATGCAATCTAGGTCCATCTCCTCCTCATCGATGGATGCAGGCACTATCTCTATATCCACTTGATAGTAGAGCTCTCACCAGTCTCTTGTTACTCCTACAAGATAGAAACAACATATAATCAGTACAAATCATCATCATCATCATATATATATATACATATACATATACATATAAAGAGCATAAACACTAAAATGCATGCATAAAATCACATCTCATCACCTATATCTCTGGTATGCTGAAAAATATCAACAACATCCTATGCAAAGGGCATGAAGGATGTGCTAGCCTCTCCATGATTGTGAGTACTACTGCCTACTATAGTTACTACTTGTGATCTCATCATACAGATGGGAGAGGGATCTCCCCACTTGTGTCGATCCCTAGTTGTTTCCTCATCACTCTCAGTCAAGGGTGGCTCCTCCTCCTTGTATTCCTCATTATCCTCCTCTGTCCTGGCCATCATAGCCAAGATTTGCATCCTCATCATACTCATCATCTATAACATCAGTGAATTTGTCTGTAGCCCTGTATTGTACCTACTTATCCCTATCCTCTGCCTCATCTCCCTCATCTAGCATCGGTCCTACATAACCCATAGGTACATCCATTGGAATTACCAAAGCTAGTCATGTCACTGTCCACCACTCCTCATACTCGTTTTTGTAAGATTTGATGAAAAACAAATGTATTAAGCCCAAGAAACCTGCATGCAAAAACCTGTCACAAGGAAGAAATCTATAGGAAACAAAACAAGGGTTTTGCTCTGACAATATGCAAGAATTGTATTATCAGACTAAAAAAAGAACATCAAGAAGTGAATACAATACAAGAGATCAATCCTTATAAAGGAGATCAACACCGAAAGGAAAACCTAACCCTAAGGTGAGTGATTTAATAATTAATATTTAATTATTAAATGACTAATATGTGTGCATAAAGTGAAATCTTAAGAGGAGAGTAAAGTTATTAATTACTTTACTCTAACAGTTTGTGCTACCAATGTCATCAACGTCAAAGATCGGAGGTTATCATGATATGAGAAATCAAAGTCACTTTGGGAAACATGCTCTATAGTAAATTGTACAGTACCACCTACTCTTTGGGCATCCACACTAATCTTCTAATAAAGGGGTAGGCCTTCAATGGTGTCTGAACTTGTCCAAACTATTGCATGACTCAACCATAATAGAAGGGACATATGATGTGGTCATGTTGGCCAACCAAAAATATATCTAGTTGCATCCTCCTCAACTATCTCATGGGATCTGGCCACTACAGTGTCAGCTGGTAAGGTCTCCAAAGGATCTCATCCTCCTCCATCTAGTCAAATCTCACTCTCCAAAAATGCAAGTCTCCATACTGCCATAAGTGTTGTAGAGGATAGGTGAAGGCTCGAGGATACCCTATGGCTTTAGCACATGGGAAATTGATGGGCCTGGTGCATGATATGATCACGACACCACACCTATAGAAGTGTGCAATGCACCATGGCGTCTATCTCCCGAAATACAAATCGACTAAGAACATAATAAAAGTGTGTCAAGATACAACATCCCCAAGCGTAGACTATTCTATAATCTACCATCCCATGAATCAAGTAAACTAATCCTCAATCAAGGTGTACCACTGTGTGCATCATGATTTGTCTCACTACTAGATCTCATGAATATAGGGGTATGTGCAGGATCATCATGGAAAAAATAGGCCCTTAAGTGGCAAAAAATTAAGAAAAATCAGAGTTAGGCAACTTGAAATAAAAAATTGCGTAAGTTATCAATATTATTTCAAAAATATGTAAGAATAGAATCTGTATAAAATTGGATGTAGTTTCTAAACTACTAGGTTTATTTTAAAAAAATCTATTTGGTGAAAATTTGAAATTTTAATGCAGATTTAAATTTTAGGGAAAAAATTGGTAACCACCTAACCACAATAAAATGATAATGTTTTTATAATATTTTAGATATAAGTAGAGGACTCATCCTGATGTGATCCATATTTTTGTAATTTTTTCAAGTAAATAATTAACTATGAATTTTTTATTACAAATTTTAAAAATATAAAAACACTTATGTCTCACCACCTTAACTTGGTCAAAACTTCATGAAATTCAATTTTTATTTTTTATTCCTATAGTATGTGAAGCATATAATTTGATGCCTATTTCATATTCAAAAAATTGATGTTTGAAAGCTATAGATGTTTTTCAATTAGCCTATCAACTAGGACTTTAGTCATAATTCAAATAGAAAATGAATAATAATTATTTATTAAATTCAAAGTTTAAAGAATAATTTATATTGGTGGAAAGCCGAGAATATTGTTTAAAAACCCTTTTTGATTCATCAATTTTGGGTGAAAAAAAATTGTTCGCCACATACCATAGACATACCCATCATATCGCCACTTTTTGGCCCATCATGATCCTACACATACCCATAGTAGCATCGGTACCTCGATTCGTGCCCTCACACACTCATCATGTACTATCCCATCAAGGAAATATTGCATGTCATCCTTCCACTCATTAAATGACTGATCTCCTCAGAAGTACACTCATTCTCCCCGAATAGGAACTCAGAGAATACACTATATGTCCTCTAAGATAATTGTCATCTTCCTAGTCAGGAGGTGAAATGTGCATGTATCCACATCCCAACACTCATAGAGAGCCATTAGCATAACATCATGGTATCTCATGGAAGGCATGAGGGATGCCCAATAGATGCCTACGGCCTGAAGGTGCTCTATCTCCTTTGCTGACAGTGTTGGGGCTAGGTCTCTCAAAAAGCTCAACCGTCTACCCCATAGTCCTTGTGATGAACGAGAGGGTACCTATAAAAATCACAACAATATGCTCTAAAACTCATCTAATATCTTTAATTTTTACATTATTCATCATGAAAGTGTACTAAATTTCTTCTAGTGTGTTTTCCTAAAGGCCCTAGACACTTTAGAACCCTTTTGGGACACTTCGTAAAGAAATGGGACACTTTGCGAACAAATGGGACACTTTGTAAACAAAAAGGACACTTAGCAAACAAATGGGACACTTTGCAAAGAAGGAGAAATTTTGAAAACCTTTTTCCAAGATCCTAAATTAACCTATAACTGCATTAAAAATCATTAAATCACTGCAAAAACACTAAGCGAAGGTCGCAAAATTGACTCACCTTGTGATGCTACTCACTGCATGCCACCTAGTCTTGAGGAACATCTAGTCATGAAGACCTGTAATCTCGTCTACTCTGCATCTTTCCATCTCACTCATCACTCTCATGCTACAAGAAGGTAGAATTCAGTAGTCACTAAAAAAATACTTTACTTTCACCTATTTTTAGTAATTTCCTTCTTTTTACTCATGCATTAAATTAGGGTTATTGCTCTCTTAAGAGTTAATACACTAATTTTTATTCAAAACAACATAATAGGTGCTAGGAACTTTTTTTTTGACACTGTTTGACGCACTAGAATCATGATTCCACATTCGACATCATCAATTGTTTATTGTTATGTGGCATGGTACTTGGAAATGTCCTATGATATGATGTTCCTTATTTGACGTGGCTAGATTGCTACCTTGATTCCACCTCCATGAAGCAAGCGAAATCAAGGGGGGTCATACATCTACCCTCAATTTAATTTCTAGAAGTTAGATAAGAGGATACCTAGAAAAACTAATGAATTCATGTTGCAAGATGTGGTTCCTAATGTTGTGGTTTTGGAGATAACTAGTTACACTAGGGGCTTCATTCTCCTGACTTCCAAATGAGTATCCTTTTTATGAATAAAATGTACTATTTGGAGTCCTTTAGCTTACATATGACGTAGAGTCATATGGATGCTAAAGTGGGGGCTAACTGTGGACAGGGATATTGTACTGGGTATGTGCAGGATCATCATGGAAAAAATAGGCCCTTAAGTGGTGAAAATTTCAGAAAAATCAGAGTTAGGCAACTTGACATAAAAATTTGAATAATTTATCTATATTATTTCAAAAATATGTAAGAATAGAATCTGTAGCAAATTGAATGTAGATTCTAAACTACTAGGTTTATTTTAAAAAAAAACTATTTGGTAAATTTTGAAATTTCAATGCAGCAGTACTTAAATTTCAGGGAAAAAAATAAGTAGGTGTTTGTCTGACCAACCTAACCACAATAGAATGATAATATTTTTTATAATATTTTAGATATAAGTAGAGGAATCATGTCCCGATGTGATGCATATTTTTTTATAATTTTTTTCCAAGCAAATAATTAATTATGATTTTTTTATTACAACTTTTAAAAAATATAATAACTCCTATGTTTGGCCACCTTAATTTGGTAAAAACTTCATGAAATTCAAAACTTTTTTTTAATCCTAAAGTATGTGAAGCATAGAATGTTACACATGTTTTGGATTCAAAAAATGTGATACTGTTTGAAAGCTATAGATGTTTTTCAATCAGCCTATTCGTAATTCAAATAGAAAATGAATAATAATTATTTATTAAATTCAAAGTAAAGCATAATTTATATTAGTGGAAAGCTAAGAATATCCTTTAAAAACCATTTTCGTTTCATCAATTTTGGGTGAAAAAAGTCATCAACCACATACCCATCATATCGCCACTTTTTGGCCCATCATGATCTTGGACATACCCACTTCTTTGCATAAAGTACAATCTATGGCCTAATTTGGTCTTATTTTAGACACCCTTGCACTAATCACCCCTTAAAACTACATATATAGCCCGTAATGCTCATTATTTTTGATCTAGAGGCCCATTTCACTCAAAACTTATACAAATCCTAACAAATAATGCTTAAATCATTCATATCTCAAAAACCCACCTCAGAAAACCACATGTGGGACCCATTTTCCACCTTGGGTGAATGATTCCCCTCTAGTGGCACCCATTCACCAAGGCTGGTGAATGAGTTCCTTTTCGGGGAATTTTCAATTTTAAGTGGGGAACCCACTGACCTAATTCATTTTTTCAATGGATGTCGACAATTAGGTCTAAAAAATAGGAAATTAGGTATTGATGTCCATTTTTCAAATCTCTAGTCATTTTAACCAAGTAAAATTAAAATTCAAGTGTTGAATATCTTCCATAAGAAGATTCATTAGTCTTTCTATAGCAAAGTTGAAGCTTTACGGGATAGAGCTTTTGTAGGTCTTAAAGCTCACTTATTATTCAAAATCCAACATTGCAAGGAGTTGATTATGGATGCCTATGGAGAATCATGGAGAAATCTAGGATCAGGAGATGCAAGTAGCCGTCAAATCAAGCCTAAAGACTTGCTTTCAAAATGATTCCATCTTCCATTTTCTCTTTATCTTCAGATTTAAGGTTAGCATGTCATTAATATTCATTTAAAATGTTGTAGGATTTCTTAGGTTGAAGTCCCACATCATTCAAACTTCATTTAAACATCTTATTCTAGCACATTAGAATAGGGTTTTGTCTTACTTTAGATTTTCCTAGTCTTAGATACACATAGGGCTAGGGTTTTATGCATATTTTATCCATAAAAAGTTTAATTACCAAATTATGGGTTCGACCAAGGCAAACCCCCCATTATAAATACAATTATATTTTGTTTCGCAGGTGTTTCCTATTTAGATATAGGATTCAATCTGGAAGTGCAGTGCAGGTGACAAAGTGTAGATCTGAAACTTTAATTTTTGGAAAATAGAAAAATGACTAAATCACCATGAATGGCGAATGACTACCACTTGAGGTGTTTGTCAGGTAGAGTTTAGATTGATACCCTTTAGGTTGAAACAAACTTCTGAGCAAAAACCTAAGAAGATTCATTAATCTTTCTATAGCAAAGTTGAAGCTTTACGACAACAAGATAGAGCTTTTGTAGGTCTTAAAGCTCACTTATTATTCAAAATCCAACATTGCAAGGAGTTGATTATGGATGCCTATGGAGAATCATGGAGAAATCTAGGATCAGGAGATGCAACTAGCCATCAAATCAAGCCTAAAGACTTGCTTTCAAAATGATTCCATCTTCCATTTTCTCTTTATCTTCAGATTTAAGGTTTGCATGTCATTAATATTCATTTAAAATGTTGTAGGATTTCTTAGGTTGAAGTCCCACATCATTCAAACTTCATTTAAACATCTTATTCTAGCACATTAGAATAGGGTTTTGTCTTACTTTAGATTTTCCTAGTCTTAGATACACATAGGGCTAGGGTTTTATGCATATTTTATCCATAAAAACTTTAATTACCAAATTATGGGTTTGACCAAGGAAAACCCCCCATTATAAATAAAATTATATTTTGTTTCGCAGGTGTGTTCGGAGATTTAGATATAGGATTCAATCTAGAAGTGCAGTGCAGGTGACAAAGTGTAGATCTGAAACTTTAATTTTTGGAAAATAGAAAAAGGACTAAATTACCATGAATGGCGAATGACTACCATTGGAGGTGTTTGTCAGAGTAGAGTGTAGATTCCAATACCCTTTAGGTTGAAACAAACTTCTGAGCATAAACCTTGCTCTAGGACTAATTCACCTAGGTTGGTGAATGAGTCCCAGTCAGTCAAAAACTCAACATTTTTAGTTTTTCAAAGTCATTTCTAAACATACAACATTATGTTTTCAAACACTTTGCATTTCTTAGTTTTGTATTAGTAATCAATAGATTTTATTAGTTTTATGCATTTAGATCATCTCATCTAGGAATAATTCATCCACATCACATTAATTCTTGAATACAACATTATGTTTTCAAACACATTGCATTTTGGCCCATCTTTCCCCTTTTAGATGAAAAACCCTAGAAGGGAAAGAAAGACCATCGAGTGCCAAAATCTTTGTTTACAAGATGCATTATATAGATTCAAGACATTCAAAGCTATGGTTGAAAATGAAGTGGATTTGTGGATAAAATGCTTAAGTTATGAAAAAGGTGGATAATTCACCTCCCATGCGTTGAATATGTTTTGTGAAGTGCATGGAATAAAGAGATAGTTATCTGCTTCAAAACTCCTCAACAAAATTGAGTTGTTGAAGGAAAGAACATAATAGTTCAAGAGGTTGCTAGATCAATGATTACTGAGGCTTGTTTACCAAAATTCTACTGGAGAGAATCTATTCATATTTCTTTTTATGTTCAAGCAAGAGAAAATAGTAAAAAGGCCCCCTATGAGCAATGGTTTGAAAGAATTCCTACTGTTAAGTATTTCAAGTTATTTGGAAGAAAATGTTATATAAAAAGAAATGATAAACTTTTGAAAACATTGATGCAAGAAGTGATGAAGGAATTTTTTTTTGGATATTATACTAAAATAAAAGCCTACAAGTGTTTAAATAAAATAATAAGAAAGATTGTGGAAACTGCAAATGTCAACGTTGATGAGACAATGAAGAATTCAATTGATATCAAGATGGATATGTATCAGATGAACTCCATCATGTAAGAATTGAAGAAATTTTTTAAGAACAGGAAATAGATTAGCAAGAGAAGTAGAATGAAGAAAATGAAAGAGAAGAATAAGCTCTAATGGTGTCCCGTAAGACACCTAGATATGTGCAGAAGAATCAATTAGAAAGTCAGATTATTGGAGATAAGAAAAAATGTGTATTGACAAGAAGCAGAGATACTACTGAAGTAAATATATGTTTATTTTATGAGATTGAATCAAATGTCATAAGTGAAGCATGTAAAGATGAAAATTTGATGGAAGCTATGAAAGAAGAACTTATGCAGATTGAGAAGAATAAAGCTTGGGAATTGATCCCTAGAACAATAGATAAAAACATTATTGGATCAAAGTGGGTATTCAAAAATAAGTTGAATGAGAATGGAGAAGTGGCTAGAAACAAAGCAAGGCTAGTGTGTAAAGGCTACTCACAAGTGGAAGGCGTAGATTTTTAGGAGACTTTTGCTTCAGTGGCAAGAATGGAAGCTATAAGGATGTTCTTAGCATTTGTTGAAAATAAAGATTTCATGGTCTATTAGATGGATGCCAAGTCTGCATTTTTAAATGGTGAGCTAGAGGAAGAGGTCTACATGGAACAATCGAAAGGATTTTAATTTTTAGATTAACTGAATATGATGTGCATATTGAATAAATATTTATATGGTTTGAAGAAAACTCCTAGAGCTTGGTATACAAGGTTAGATAGGTATTTGATTCAGCAAGCTTTCAACAAAGGTATGGTAGATAGTAATATGTATTTTAAAATTGAAAATGAAAAAATCTTGATTGTAGTTGTATATCTTGATGACATTATTTTTGGAGGAAATGAAACTATGTAAAAATTTTGTGGAAGAGATGCAAAAAGAATTTGAAATGTTTATGTTTGGAGAGATGAATTTTTTTCTTGGGCTAAAAATTAATCAAACAAAGAAAGGAATTTTTATTTCACAGTCTCTGTATGTAAAAGAGATGTTGAAGAAGTTTAGGATGGATGGTTCTAAACCCGTATGCACTCCTATGGTGACTGGTTGCAAATTGGGAAAAGACGGTGATTCACCTAAGGCTGATCAGAGAAAGTATCAATCTATAATTGGTGGCCTATTGTATTTGACTACTACTAGACTAGATATCATGCATGTAGTCTATCTTGTGGCTAGATTTCAAGAAGATCCTAAGGAAACACATGTTGCTACTGTTAAAATAATATTCAAACATTTTCATGTTACTCCAGATTATGGGTTATGGTATCTTAGGGATACTGACTTTACACTAAGTTCTTATACAAATTCAGATTGGGTTGGATGTGTAGATGAAAAAAAGAGTACAAGTGGGGGTGCATTCTATCTTGGTTATAGATTGGTCGCATGGTTGAGTAAGAAGCAAGATTTAGTTTCCTTGTCTACTACTGAAGCTAACTATATTGCTATTGCATCTTGTTGTACACAAGTTCTATGGATGAAATAGAAATTAAAAGATATCAAAGTGGTGTATGATGATCCCATTTCCATGTTCTATGATAATACAAGTGTAATTAACATTTCAAAGAATCTAGTGATGCACTTGAGGACAAAGCATATATCTATTAGGTGTCATTTTTAAAGAGAGAAGGTCATGGAGAATGAAGTAAAGCTTGAGTATATCTCTACGAAGGATCAGATTGTTGATATATTTATGAAGGCTCTTCCTAAAGATACTTTTGAGTATCTTCAAGAGAAGTTACAGGTCATTTCACCTCCTTTCTTCAACTAGATGGATATGGAGATGCATCATTCCAATAGATCTATTGAACTATCTTTCTTCTAGATTGATATTTTGGTGGCTACCTCTCAAGGGGAGAAGCTAGTGTCATGTGTTGTCATTGTATGAGTATTTTACTTTCTATGTCAAAGGGGAAATCAATGTAAAATATATGTTGCCTTTGTCATTAACATGAAAGTGGGAGAGGAAGAATGTGAAAATGAAAAGAGGAAGAATGTGAAAAAGAAAAGAGGAAGAATTAGAAAAAGATTATCTATTGAGAGGGAGAAACAAAAAGAAAAATCTTGAGAAGTGAATTTAGAGCTAGTATGATGTCTTTGATGGTTTTTCACATCATGTATTTCCATCAATGACAAATGGGGAGATTTTTTCTAGAAATAAAAAGAATGAAGATGTTGTCATTGATGTCAACTGGTCAATTGGTTATCAACTAGTTACAGGTTATTGGCTATATATGTTGAGGATATTAAGAAAATTGTATTGAAGAAAGGTTGTTGTTGTTGTTGTTCAATGGTTGCTCCAGGTTTTGGTCTGGGATTTTCTCCTATGGTTATGTGATTCATATATGTTGGTCATGGTTGTTTGAAGCTACTATATCTAGATTCTTGGCTCTTGATTCATTGTACAAAGTGAGTTATGTTCATCAATTGTGAACTATGGTTTTCTATGTTTTGGTTGAGGTCTGAGAGAAAATATTTTGGTCTGGATTTCTCTTGTGTGAAGTCTTATGACTTGTGGTTATAGAGTTGAGTTTCTTTCACTGTATTGATGATAATTTTGGTATCTGGAAGGATTGCGCTTAATTTTTCTATGTGTTCTACATTGGTTTTTCTGACCTTTTGTTAAACATTATTTTCAGAATTGATGTAGCATGTTGGGTCTATTTGGGTCACCCTCATTCTAATTCCACCCTAGGATGTTTTGGTGCGTCCGTAATTTGAATTTAATTTTGTATGGCTGACTCTATATATGTTTAAAAGTCAAAGATGATATAAATACAAGATCATTTAGTGGTGAAATGGTGTACAAAGAGAGATAAGTGTGAAGAAATAGAGAAGATAAATGTGAGATTGATGTGAATCAATGAGTGTGTGTGATGTGAGTTTTGTAGATAAATGTGAAGCCTAAATGTTGAGTTTATAGATGTAGTGAGTTGAAGGTGTACTCTATCATTCATGAATGTCTACATGTCATTGAGCATATTGTGGTGGATCTCTCTGTTTCATTGAGATTATTTTCTCTTTGTAACATATCCCTTCTATCTGTTTCTAGATGTAGTCAGTTGAAGGTGTACTCTATCATTCATGCATGTCTATGTGTGGTTGAGCATATTGTGGTGGATCTTTCTATTGCATTGATATTATATTCTCTTTGTAACATATCTCTTCTATCTTCTTTGTATCTTTGTGGTAATGAGCCCTCTGGGTTGTTAGCACTGTTGGATAGTGAGTCCTGATCCAGACAGTGAGTCCTTGTTTTGGAAGCAAGCCTTGTATCTCAAGTAGTGAGCCTATTGTAATTGGTTTTCATATTCTCTATAGTGCAAGTTAATCCTCACCATGGATTTTTTGTTATTGGGTTTTCCATGTAAATCTAGTGTTGTTATGTTTGTGTGGTGGTTTTCAGTTTCTGCACATGCACTTAATGTTTATTTATTTAAGCAACATAAAGGATTAGTTTTGGTGAATGTTATAGATGTTTAATTTTTTGAAAAATTATTCACCCCCTCCTCCTCTCTGTTGTCCAATCCAGCACCCATGGGAAGACAAAAGGTTAAAGCCACTATGGTGTACAATGAAGATTTAATTGTCAAAGGGAATCTTTAAGCATTTATGCATGATCGATGAGACAACTTCCATGGAGCATAGCCATAGGTAATGAAGCTTCACATGAAATTGATCTGACGTCGATATGATGGAGAATGAGACATATATTTTCTTTTGTCCTATTTGTAAAGGAAGGGTGATTGATCCTATCATAGGGAAAGTGAAACCATTATGCATCTTTATCCATTCTTTCAGTTTATCATATATTTCTTGATAGATTTCGAGCACAAGTAGCAATTCCTTAGTGATCACATTCTCTCCACCAACATGATCAATTAATATCCCATTAGTGGGCTTGTCATTGATTTAGCCAGCTATGTAAAGAGGACCATCAAGTGCATTTTTTATTAATCTTTAGAGGAGAAAGCAATGTCTAAAGGTTTTTTAGTTTGTCCCTTACAAGGTTGAGTTTCGATCAATGCAACCAAACCATCAATAGGGTTTTGTTCATTAGTATCTTTAGGACCTTGTTTATCAATATCCATGTTCTCATCATCCATGTCAACATTCATCACATCATTCTTCATAGTTTCACTAGCTTTGGAAAATGAAATATTATGATTTGGCATGGGGTTGGTAAAGATTTGTTGGTTTTGATTAGGAGGGGTAATAGAAATATTTCCTTGATCATTAACACCTCTAATTGAATGATGACCACAATCAATGAGGTCTTGCATAAGATATTTAAGACACTTACAATGTTTCGCATCTTGTCCATTTTTTGATGATAATAGAAATAGGAATTGGATCTAAAGTTTGGAGGTAAAGGTTTATTAGGATCAGGAGTTTTAATGGGAGGCAAGGTGATCATATTTTGTTCTAAAAGTTGTGACATTGTGTTATGAGGGGTATCAGGTAAGGGAATGAATTTCCCAGCCAGATCCCTAAATGCGAAAGGAGTTTTCTTCCTTGTAATAGCCACTTGGGTATCAAAATTTTGAGTCATTTGTTTATGGGGATTAAATCAAAGAAATACTTTATTCTCTTTTCAAAATGGTTGGTAACTATTTTGGTTTGTAGATTTTGACTTCTCAAGAATGGCTAGAGGTGGGTTTTGTTTCACGACTACTAACCAAATTTTGATAATTGCAAAGGACATTACACAACTATACAAAGGAAGGAAACTTCATCATGCTAAGATTATCTTGTATCTTAGTTTTCAATTTCTCAATGAACATCCATTGAAGTTGAGGATCAAGAATCTTTACGTCGACTTGGGAGTAGACTGATTGATAGTGTGAAATGAAGTCAATAACTTTTTCATCATCTTTTTGCTTACATATCATCAAATCAGCTAAGGTCATATTAGGAGTCATGTGCACATGGAAATGGTTTATAAATGTTTCAACAAGTTCACTGAATTAACAAATTGAGTTATTCAATAATGAGGAAAACCATTCTAAGGTGGTATCCTTCAAGAATCTAGGTAAAAGCTTAGCCAAGAGCTTATCCTCAAGAATAAAGTCACTACATAAGGCGGTATAAATGGAAACATGGTTAGAAGGATCTCCATTCCCCCCATATTTCTCAAATCTTGGAATCTTATACCTTGTAGCATCAAAATTATCAATATCTCCAAGGATAAGGGATTACTTTTGATAGTATGTAGGTTGCCGTTTTTCTTTTGGTTTAAGGTGGAAACTTGCTTTTGAAGAGATAAAATAGTTTGTGAAAGTTGATTTATGAGGGTTTCATTGGTTGTGTTTTGAGGTGGAGGTGTATATGGTGGAGGTGTATATGTGTTCAAGGTAAAAGTGAATGGAATGCTTATGGGAGGTAAAGTGGTAAGAGATATAATGTGTGATGCCACCAAGGTACTAGGGATGCTAGTGGAAATACTAAAGGTAGGAATGACACTACTAGTAGGTTGCATTTTTGTTGTAACTTGAGGGTTGGTATAGGTATGAATATATGTAATGGTTATTGGAGAAGGATTTTGAATTCCTCTTTCACTTTGGACATTGTTTTAAGGTAAAACACTACTAGTGGTTGAGGTAAGATGTTTTCCAAAGATCTGAACTATGTTATGCACAAGGTTAACTCCTTCATTTTAAATCATGCAATGTATTTTATCTATGGTAGTGATAGCAGTGGTTGAAATTTTTTCAGTACTTACCTTATTTTGTATTTTTTCTAGGTCTTCATGGATTTGAATTATGTTTTCCTACGAAATACTAGCATCCATTGTATCAATACTTGTCACACTACTTGAAGGATAAGAGTTGTCAAAGGTATGGTCAATACCTAGTGAACAAATGTTAACACTAGGAGTGAAAGAGCTAGATAACCTAAGATCCATGAAGATTGTGCTATCTTGGGATGGCATGAGTCTCGTACTACGTCTCACTATAGTATTAACTATATGGTGCAGGAGCATCCATCTATTTTCATTTAAATTTGATCAAGTTGTTAAGTGTAAGTTTTTCTTAGGAGTATTTGGTAATTTGGTGTGATAATAAGGTCAAAAAAGACCATCAAAATGTATCAAGAAGTTCATTTTTTTGTAATGGGATGCAAATGTTGTCAAAGATGTTAAAAAATTGCTAAATATGTAAATGTGGGTTTAAGTAGGGTTTAGTATATGGGGTATTATATTTTGGTGATATTATGGGACTATTTAAATGTGTTTCAAGTCATTTTAGAGGTTATTAGGAAGTCTCGGGGGGTTGAAAGAGCAAAATTACTCAAATTGACAAAGTTGTTAATATTGTAAAAGCAAAAATTCAAAATTCAAGGAACTCAATGGTCATAAGGGAATTCAAGTCAGTTAGGAAGTTTGAAGGGAAGATAGGTGTGAGAAATGTATAAATATGTCTCCTCCAATGATGAGGAAGGTGTTTGAAAGGATTTCTAAGAGGATTCAATCAATAAATCCCTTGTTTTAAGCATTTTGTCTATATTTTTTTTGTTAAAATACTTTACCAATTAATTGCATGGCTTTGTAACTCCACAAATCTTTCTAGAAGTCGGTGTATTTAGTAGACGAGTGTGTTATCTATCTTTTGTGCTTGGATTGAGCGTCTGAAACTATTTTTGGAGCATTTAATCTTCATTTACTTTTGACAGGTGGGGTATACCCTATTTAAGGGTTTTGAAATCTTAAAAAAAATTTGTGCCCATTCCAAAAATTGTAATCCTTGTAGCTCTATGGAATGGGCATATTAGGACTGAAATAGGATGGTAGAGAGTGGGGAATTTTATGTATGGTGAGGCTTTGAGGCGTAATATGACTGTCCTAAGAGAACATTAATGAAATTATGAGTGAAAATGAAGGTTTATTGAGCGATTTTGATGAAATAGTAGGAGAGAAGACTAATTAAGGGTGTTGAGAGTTTTTGCAGACTTAGTAAGGCATGTTGGAGGAAATTAAAAAATTAGAAGTGTTGGGAAACCAAAAGTTTGAATAAACCCTACCTTAAATGAAGGAAAATGAGGGTTTTTTGTAGCAGTGGGTAAAAGGGCGTTTAGAGTTCTAAAACCTGACAAATTTGGGGTTTTGTTACATGTCTTTAAGATTTGAGTAGTTTTATTAGGCAAGTGTGGAGTTTTGAGGGGACTTGTTTTGAAAAATAGGCCTAATTGACCTATTAGGGCAGCATTATCTTTGAGTTTTGAGAGAGTTGTTTTAAATGAACCCTAATTTATTTTGACATATGTTTAAGGTGGACCTAAAGGATATTTAATGCAGTCAAGCGATTAGTTGTGAAGAGGTTTCTTGAGGAGTAAAGTTGGGTAAACAAGGTTTACAAACATTATTGGCAAGACAGAGTCAAATTGAGGAAGGTGTTTCTTAAGGGTTTGAGAGTTAAGTTGTGCTTTCCTCTAACTTGTTTTCTGTTGTTTAGGTGAAGTACATCTTATCCCTACATCACAATAGGACAACAAGTAGAAAATATCAAATAGGGACAATCAAGGAAATGTAAGATGTAATGATGACAAGATAAATGTTATGCTCTAATTTTGATTGAAATGAAATTAAGCAAGATGCAATAAAATAGATAACTAACAACAAAAAAAAAAAACACAAAAATAGAGTTTTTAATGTTGGAAAATGTAGTTTAAAATTTGAAATGGTACTAAATCACCTACAGGGGTATATGAGCCCCTATCAGGGTTTTTCAGGGATTTGAATGATAAATAACAATCACCACAGAATACCCATAAACTAGGCAAAACTAGTTGTATTGGGACTAAATCACCTAGAGTGGCGTATGAGTCTCAGATTAGTGTTTTTGCACCGTTTTCAATTTTTTTTGTGTAAATGTTATGTTTGTTATTTTGAATGATGTCCAGGCTAAGTGAAAATGTAGATTTCAAGTGAAATTATATTTTGCAAGAGACAAAAATGCAATCTATATTCACTTTCACTAATACGAGATTTAGAAACCCTAGATGCAATTTAACTAATGCAAAACCTAATGCAACATTAATACAAGCTAAACATAGGATTATGGTGCACTCAAAATTAGAAAATAGGGTCTTCTAAATGCAGGTTCACCAAAATGAAACATAGGAAATAGGGGGATCCACCTTTTAGGACATGGAGCACTAGGGTTAGGGCATATTTCACTCTAGTTTCACTCATGGAAACCCTAGAGATCTTAATCCAATGATAGAATGAAGAACGATATTTGCTAAAGTTTTTCCTAGGGTTTTATTAATGATGAAAAGGGGTTTCACCATGAAGCTAGAGCTAGGAAAGACAAGTAACATGCAAAAGCTAATGATGTGCAAGACCTAAGTAAATGACCTAGAAATACATGTAAATCAAAATATGAAATCGAGAAATCAGAGAATTGCACTTGGAAACCTATACCAGATTGAATGAAGATTTGAAATGCTAAAAATCTTGAATTGAATGCACACTAGGACTCATATGTCAAGCAGGGCAATTTAATCCCAGATTAGGGTTTCTAGGATGAAACAAGAATCTAGTGACGACAAGTCTAGATCTTCAAAAATTTAGAAAAATGACTATACTGGGACTCATATTCCAGAAGTGGTGTATCACTCCTCAAATTTTTTGGAGGATCAAGATTTGAATCTGTTCTTCTATCTTTGCTCTATCTTCTCAACCTGATTTCTAGATCTAAAATGTCAAATATTTTTTTGTAGATGTCTTATAGTGATCTTGTGAAAAAGGAGACAAATTTGACTAGTTTGCAACCTTGACAACTTTTTCCAATCTTCCTCTTCAATGTGTCTTCAACCTAGGACTACAAATCACACACAAAAGAGAGGGAAAAAATTTTGTTTTGTTAGTGGATAGGTGTTTTCCTTAATCAAACTCCATTTTGGTAATCGAACCTTGAAATGAAATGAAATAGGAAGGAGGAATGATGAATGAACAAATATGTGATGTTGCAACTCACCATACCCTTGAATAAGAGGTTGCAAACATGTATGAAATGGCTACAATGGATGTAGATCTTGAATATTTCTTGAATGGTATGGATCTTGAATTGAATTCTTGCTTGAATAATGAAACCCTAAATCCAAAATGATAGCTCAAAAAAAAACATGATGCATGATGACTTTCACATTATGCTTGATGCTTGAATAATGCTCCAAAATTCTTGATAATCACTCTCAAAGGCTCTTGAATGCTCTTGTAACCACTTATAATCACAATCTGTAGAATGCATGAATACTTTAAAGTTTAGGTCACATTATTGCTTGTTAGGTGAAAAATGAGTGAAATAACCTTGTATTTATACTCAAGCTTATGCCAAATTTCCCAAAATTACAACAGTACAAGCTGACATCATATCTAGGAAAATAAAATCCCACCAAGAATTTGAATTTAATTTATGTCTAAGCTAAGCAGGACTCATATTCCTATTGGGGTTTATGACTCCCATTAGGCTAAGCTTGGGACACATTTTTCAAGAAAGGCTTAAATTCATGTAAAATTTAGATCAAGGCCCTGAAACTTAGGTGGTACCCATATGCCCAAGGTGGAGTATGAGTCCCAAATCACTAAATATGGGCCATACAATCCACAAAAAACATGAATTATGATTGGATGTTGGTTTATGTTAGGATTAATCTCAGAAAGATGCATTAATTAAGGCTTGTGGATGAAAAATAAGGCCAAATAATGCATAAATAAGCCCAATTAATTCATAAAAACCATATATTAGTGTGAAAGTGTAAAGGTACACTTTACAACACCTTAAATAAGGTACAATTCTGCCCATTTAGTTCACAAGGGCACAAACAAGTGTGAAAATGTAGAGGGATACATTTTTCTACACTATAGAACTAATTCTAGTAGACTATACCAAATAGAATTATCCACCTTACCCACCATGAGTGGTACACCTAGATAAATCAAGGGCAAGAAAGGGTCTAACAATTAAGAATTATGGAAATCCTAAATTGAAGAGAAGGGTCAAAATTTAGAAAAAACAATAGAACTTTTTAAAAGTTAATACATTGCCCAAAGGCCAAAGTGAACATAGAAAGAGTTTCCTTCCAACCTTTAGCCTCTGCCAAGGTAGCCTCCCCCATGAAGATTGTATCATCAACAAATTATTGATGAGAGATTAGGTGAGACATAGAAGAAGGGGAAAATCCCACTAGAGAAGCATTCTGAAGTTTACATTCAAAATTATGATCAAGAACTTTAGCCATCAAAACAAAGAGATAGGGGGACAGTAGGCAACCCTAGCGAATACCACCAGTATCTGAGAAGAAAACATGTGATGTGCCATTGGTAATCATCAAGTACTTAGGAGAAGTCACACAACTTAGAATAAGTTTCAACAATTTACTAGAGAAGCAAAAATGGTGGAGCACTTCAAAAAGGAAATCCCAAGACACCATGTCATAGGCCTTGGAGATATCTAGCTTAAGAGAAATACTTTCCTTTCTGATTCTATCCATAGAGTGGAGGGTTTCATGCACCCAAAAAATAGCATCTGTTATTTGTCTTCCATGCACAAAGCCTTTTTTTCCAAGGTGTATTAGCTTGTTCATGTGTGGTTTAATGTGATTGACAACCAATTTGGAGTAGATTAAGCAATGAATGTATTTATATATATAGTATTAAGTACTTCAATTAAGTGGATTCTATATAGCTAAACCTATCATATCTTTATTTCATTAATGAATTTTAAATTTTGAGGAAATTGAAATATTAGGAAAAAAAATTATAATTTTATTTATGGAATTTGATAAAAATGCAATGATGAAATTGAAAATGAATATTATGAAATTTTGTGATTAAGAAACTATTTAATAAGATTATTTGTTAAATATTATTGATAAGTGGAAAAGTGTAAGAATGTGTATGCAAGAAATAGGTTGAAGGAAGAGAACTTGATTGAGGTGGGCATGCTTAGCCAGATGACCACAGTAAGCAAGAATAGAAACTAGAATCCCACACACCATAGTAGATCATGACATCTACATATATTAGAAAAAATCATAAATTTCATTTATATTCAATGTGAGAATTTTAAATTATGAAAAGAATTAATCAATGCATTGTGATCCAAATTGATATTTAATGAAAATTTGAAAAGAAAACTTATTTCATCACATATAATTGTTGTGTGTAAAAGTACTTGCATTGTTTGTTCTCTAAACAAATTTCAGTCTATATTTGAACAAGAAAAGAAAATATTTATGTGTCCCTTGAATATATGTGCTTATGTATATAATCCTAAGGAAGGAAAATTGTACATATAAATGTATATATATTAGTATAGATGTATATATATGTATATATATACATAAATAAATACAAATAAATATGGATTACATGAATATATATGAATATTGTAAAATATATTTTGGGCTTCCTAATCCTTTCTAACGCTTCTAGGGTTTTTCACCTAAAAGGAGAAAGAAGGGCCAAAATGCTCATGTCTACATTCAAAGTCAACGCAATATGGATGGAATATGGATGCAGTATACCTAGATGCAATTTTTGAATGTAGGAGACAAATAATATTAATTCACTAATGAATGGAAACTAAGGAAATGAAGAATGTTTGAAAACACATTGTGTAATGCAAAAACACCTAGAAATGAATGCAAATTGTAACAAAACTTGACAAAACTAAAAGTGTGCACCTAGAATATGCAAGGGGACTAAAAATGGCTTCTAGAATGCTATTGATGCTATTTTTTAGGCCTGGTGGCACTCATTCACCATTCTAGGTGAATCAGTCCCAGTTCTGCAAAATTGAGCCGAAACATGTTTTGGACAAAAGGGTATCTAAAAATGTAGAAAACTAAAAACTAACCTAGAAGTGGGACTCATTTTGCACCCATGGTGAGTGATTCCACTTTTGAATTTTTTAATATTCAAAGGTGGAATCCAGAGCTCTCGGTATGCACTTTGATTCTCTACAAGTGTTTGCTTCCAAAACTAAAAATGAGTTTTTTGTTGATATTTTGAATTGATCAATGAATGGAAGACTTGAAAAACCTTGAAACTTGATATTTAATGATTTCCAAGCCTCTAAGATTCCTAAATCTGCAAACAAACAAGACAAGAGAGAGAAATGTTGAATATTGGGGCATGGGGGTTTGCCTTGGTCAAACCCCTTTTAGGTAATTAAACCAAAATGATGAAAGAATGGAATGAAACATGCAATAATGGAGTTGATTACCTTGCCATGATGTTTTATCTTAAATTTTGTAGCAAAACATGAAGAATCCTCCCTTGAATTTTTGAGAATTGATCTAAGTGAATGACTTATAATGTTAAAACCCTAGCTTGCTTGAGAAGATAAATGATGAATGAGTTGTAAAAATGAGTTGAGAGATGTAAATTAGGGCTTAGGAGGTTGCATTTATAGGAAATTCTCCTAATTTACTCGTAAATTGGATCCCTAAGGCCAACATGTGAAAATAATAAACTTAAATTTCAATTTTTCTCGCTCAAAGGTCAAAAATGAGTCAAATGGGACTCATTCGCCACCCATGGTGAATTGGTCCCATATAGATGGGACTGATTCACCATGTATAGCGAATGGGTCCCATAGGGGTCATTTTTCCAGCTAAGATGTTGGGAGAAAAGGAAATAAGGTTTAAATTGTAACTTTGTAAGTTATTTGATCAATTTAAGCCTCAGGATGCACAATATATGTTAATAGGGGCCTAGTAATGATGGTGTAAAGGTAAATTATGGCTTGGGAGACAAAATTTAATGTGAAAGTGTGATTAAATACACTTTACAACACTAAAACGAGCTCCACATAGCCTAGGAAGGCACAAGAACCAATGTGAATGTGCAAGACACATTACAACACTAGTTTAAAATTAAGTTTAAGTTATAAGTCTTCTAGATTGTTGTGACAATGGTATTAAACACATTTTATAATGTTTAATTAGGGGAAAATGGGTTCATTAAGTCTAGAAAAGCATGAAATTCCTTTACAAGACTTTACAACACCTTTACAAGACATCGTTAAAAACATGTTATTCAATTTGCAAGGGTCCAAGAGCTAGTGTGGATGCATAAGATGCCTCATTAAATTCAATTTATTATGATTTATTCCCATGTCAAGCAAGTGGTTCTTTTTTCTACGTTACAAATATATATGTGAATATATATGACTATTTTCTTGAGTTAAATTTTTAATTTTCATGGGAAACAACAGAATTGTGGAATGAATATGTAACACCCATCATTAATGGGATAGGGTCCAACCCCTTCCATGATAAAAATATATAGTCAACCATTAGAAATGGGGGGAGTGAGCAGCTAGGTAAGGTTATGAAGGAAGAGGAATTCATGATCACTATCTCCTAAAATTAGCAAGAGGAGATTTGAATGAAATAGGGAAAAAATGATCAACAAACAAAAAGAAGGAAAAAAGAAAGGAAGAATAATAGAGGATCAACTAAAGGGGAAAAAGTAGAGGAATCGTAGCTTAGTTTCCATTCTCATTACCAATTTGCAGAAAAAAAGAGGTAATTGGAAATCCCCTATTCTTGTTGCTTGAATTTAATGAATTTTCTTCTTTGTAATGTTATTAAGCTTTGTATGATCTAGCTATCAATATGTATTTTCTATAATTGGCTGATTTGTGTTAAGTGATTTTGGCTTAGTTGGGGCCAAATCCTTCACATTGATCCTTTTCCATATTTTATCTTACAAGTGAGGGTATCAAATAGAACCCCATGGCAGATTCATATCCATGTGTTTCTCTTTCACAAGGTCGAGGCCATTCAACCAACCCATAATAATGTATTATCAAGCCATTCGTTCAACCCATAATGATGTATTATCATATCATTTTATTTTTATAAAGTAATGTATGTTCTATTTGACTTCATTCGGTGATCAACTTGTTTTGTTTATCATGCCCTGTGGCACCATGACTCATGGACAAGTGATACATATCACTAATTATCTCCACAAGAGAATGGCATGCATCATTCTATTGTTTGTTTATGTTTAACATTCCCCTCTTGGTGGATATTTGTGGTGAAGACCATGCATGATCGAGCTAAGGCCTTACTTTCATTTTAATAGCACTCACCATGCTCTGTGAAGGTTAATCCAAGGAGAATGAACTATCATCAATTGGTAACTTTGGTCAAATGACTTCATCATTTGATGTTATTTCTTAAATGAACCATAAAACATTCGCATAAGTTTAAATGTTAAATTGACATTGTGAAATAGTATTTGGCCTTCCAATAGTCATAGGATATAGAATCCCTTTTGGGTTAAACATGCAATCGTAGTGCATTTGTATGTGCATATATATACATACATACATATATATACATACATACATGTACTAAACCACAAAATTTTGTAGAGGATGCTCTCTTGTACTTCTAGGGTTTTTCACCTAAAAGGAGAAAGGTATTCCACAAAAAATTGGGGGTTCATTCAAGACTAATCTAAATATGATTGAAATATGTCTAAATGGAATTCCCTAAATGAAAAGAACTAGTTAAAGTAATTGAATACTAATGCAAAACTAATGAAATGCAAGATGTTTAAAAACATGTTGTGATATGTGAGAAGACATAAAATGATGAATAGAAATGAAAATAAAATAGAACAAGAAAGAAAAATAGAAAATGTGCACTTAGAAATATGTTGAAGACTGGAATGAGGACTAGATATACTAATGATTCTAGAATTCTGACCTGTTGGGACACTTAAGCCATTCTAGGCGATCTAGTCCCAGATCTAGAAAATTGCATTGGAGCCCATTTTAGCCAAATGGGTATCCAAATCTATAAAAAACTTTGAAAAATATGTGCAGTGGGACTAAGTCGCCACTAATGGTGACAGTCCACATTACCTTTTCTAAAAATTTGAAAGTGGAAATGGAAGCTCTCGGTCTACACTTTATGTTCCTCCAAGTGTTTGGATATGAAACTATCAAATTTGGGCCTAAAAGTGATTTTTTGTGGATATTTTGACCTAACCAACAAGGAGATGTCTTCAACAAGTTTACAACTTATCCTTCAATAATTTTTAAACCTCCAACGTGCCTAAACTACAAACAAACAAAGTAAAAAAGAGAAATGTTGAATATTAGGGAATAGGGGTTTGCCTTGGTGAAACCCCTTTTAGGTAATTAAACCAAATGAATAAATAAGATGAAGCATGAACATGAACATGAAATGAAGGGATTGGAAACTTTACATGATGATAGATCTTGAATTTCTACAACAATGGATGAAGATCTTCCCTTGATTGTCTTAGAAAGCTATCTTGATGACTTAGAATGCTAAAACCCTAGCTTGCTTGACTTGAGATGCAAAATTAATGGTGAATGAATAATGAGTGAGTTGTGAATTAGGGATTAAAGGATTGTTTATATAGGAAATCCACCTAAAATTCTCATTAATTTGATCCCCAAGGATGACATGGAGGAAAATTAAACTTAAAATCTATTTTTTCCTGCTCAAACCCTGAAAATAGCCCAAATAGGAATAATTCAACATGTTGGGTGACTTAGTCCCACCTGGATGGGACTAATTCACCTAAATGGGTGAATTGGTTCCATAGGGGCTCTTTTTCTAGCTAGATTTTTGGGGAATGAAGAATTTTAGTTTTTATGCTGTTCTAGTTAGGTCTTTGATCAAATTAAGCCTTGGGATGCATAATATGTAGTCATAGGGGCCTATTAATGATGATGTAAAGGATAATTAGGGATAGGGATGCAAATTTCAATGTAAAAGTGTGATTAAATACTCTTTACAACATTAAAATGATGTCCACATAGCCTATAAGGACACAACATCCAATGTGAATGTGTATAACACATTACAAAACTAGATTAGAATTAGGTTTAATTTACAAGCCTTCTAGATTAATGTGAGATTGCTATTAAATACATTTTTACAATATTAAATTAGGGGAAAAATAGGTCCATTAGTCTAGAAAAGTGTGAAATTCTTATACAACACCTTTACAAGACATCACTAGATGTATTTTATTTAGTTTACAAGGGCCCAAGAACTAATGTACATATGTGTACAACACCTTACAACACTAAATAAAGGCCTTATTAAGTCCAATTTATCATCAATTATTCCTAAATCAAGTGAGAACATGTCAAGGGATACCTTTTTTTGTGATACAATTAGTCCCCACTTTAGTGATAGGATGAACTTGCTTCAAACTCACACTAAAGTAGACATTCAAGAAGAGTCCAATTGTTCCAATGTGGATGATAAAGAATGACAAAGATCAAGGCATCAATCAAGCCCCTAGGATCCAAGATCCTACGTCAAATGAGCATAAGCACAAGAGGACATGCACCAGGGTGAATAATTTGCAGCAACACAAGCTACATGATCATACAATGGTAAGAACTAGAAGGAATATAAAAGTGAGAATAAAAAGGTGGATCAAGCTTCAACCATTTTTCCAACACGATGTGGATCAAATATAGGTTGTTTTTCTAAAAATGTATACTCACTCTGAGGCAATGGAACTTTTGGCTATTCGTTAGGTGGGAAGTCCTAGATGGTGAGAAACATACACTCATGGTTGGTATGCGCTCACACACACAGGTGGCTACAGGGAAATTCATGCCTCAGAATGGGCTTCCTGCTCAACCATACCAAAGTTATACCTCCTAATAACTTTAATAAGGCACCACACAATAAATGTTTTTTGAACTCTATGAGGCAAGGAAAACTTCTTATGCTTGAAACTCATAGAAATTGTAAATGCAAGATAGTGCAAGGAATGTTCAAAGGTTTTTTTCTTAGTTTGTGCAAGGTCTCATCTTAGGGAACATCATGCCTAATTTTTCCAAGAGAGGAAAGGTGAAAATGGTCTCATCTTGTTTCCAAGAGAGTAAATCCCAAGAAAAATAAAATCACACAATAAAATGTGAGTGTCGATGTATGCCCCCACTTTAAAGCGGTTGCTAGCACCATTACTCTGAGCAATTGTTTTAAAGTAGAAGAAGAGATGAGAGATTAGTTGAAAAGACCTATGCCAAATCATATGTTTTCAACAAGCTACATCATGAAAAAGGTAGTATTTCACCTACGATCCAACTTAAGGCATGTTGTCCACATCCAAATCTTGCTCTTTATGTTCATGAAAATTTAACAACTAGCCAAAAGAGACAATGACAAGTGACATATGAGGACAACACTACCTAACCCCTTTCCCACACTTAGTGCAAGAAAATGAAGAGCCAAAATGATTTATAAGATGCATGCTAGAGTGAAAATCAGCATCAACTAGAGAAATTAGGTGCCCCCACAAAAGGGAGAACACCAAACTCCTTAAGATGTTGGATTTGACTACTCAAATCCTTACATGCATTAGAAGCATGATCATGAACTCTATGATAGGAACATAATGAAGTCTTGTAATATAATTTCTTTCATGTTCTTGAGGGATAGGATATCATGTGATCTTGGAGGAGTCTCGACAAGATACCCTCTTGATCAATGGTAGAAGGCGCTCCTGTAGTGTGTGACAAATATATTTCTTGCTTAGTACAAGATATCTTATCTACACAAGATTCTTTAGATTGTGAGATTTTATTCTCTCCTTTGCAGGAGGGTGTAAAATATAACGAACTCAAATCATTAGCATTTTGTGAGATGACATTGAAATTTGTGCCATTGAAAAATGGATGGGTATGTGTAGGATCATCATGGAAAAAATAGGCCGTTAAGTGGCAAAAAAATCCAAAAAATCAGAGTTAGGCAACTTGACATAAAAATTTGAATAAGTTATCTATATTATTTCAAAAATATGTAACAATAGAATTTGTAGCAAATTTAATGTAGTTTCTAAACTACTATTTTTTTTAAAAGAAAAAATCTATTTGGTGAAAATTTGACATTTCAATGCATAGTACTTAAATTTCAGGGAAAAAATAAGAAGTTTCTTTTAGACCACCCTAACCACAATAAAATGATATTATTTTTTTTATAATATTTTATATATAATTAGAGGACTCATCTCCCAATCTAATGCATATTTTTTTTCAAAAAAATTCTAAGTAAATAATTAATTATGAAATTTTTATTACAACTTTTAAAAAATATAAAAAATTCATATGTCTGACCACCTTAAATTGGTCAAAACTTCATGAAATTCAATTTTTCTTTTTGTAATCCTATAGTATGTGAAGCATAGGATGTGACGCATGTTTTGGATTCAAAAAATGTGATACCATTTTTAATCTATAGATGTTTTTCAATCAGTCTATCAATCAAGACTTTAGTTGTAATTTCAATAGAAAATGAATAATAATTACTTATTAAATTCTAAGTAAACCATAATTTATATTGGTGGAAAGATGAGAATATCCTTTAAAACCCCTTTTCATTTCATCTATTTTGGGTAAAAAATAAGTCATCAGCCACATACCCATCATATTGCCACTTTTTGTCCCATCATGATCCTATACATACCCAGACCCTTGTCATTTTAATGGTGTTTAAGGTCTTGTTTAATAGTGTTGGAACTATGTTGCTTTAATTTCATGATGTATCTTGGCTTGAACTTGCTTATTTTGGTGCTAAAATTCAAAGAACAATGTCTTGTGAAGGTGTTGTGAAGAGTTGTAAGACATTTCTACATTCTTCTAGACTCTATTTAATGCAATTAACCTAAAAATCACCTTTGTATTCATCAAAAAGTCCTATTTTGAAGTGTTGTAAAGTCTTGTAAGAAGATTTCATGCTTTTCTAGGCATATTTTCACTATTTACGCCCTTCTCATGCTTTATTTTGTCTCTTTATTCCCTCATCTGCTTATATTAAGTGTACTCTTGGGTCTTATCCCAACAAGCAACATTAAACACAACATTATTCTTGACACTTGGTTTTGGGTCCAAGGTGGGACTCATTCGCCAAGGGTGGTGAATGAGTCCCCCTTGGCCCCAAATTCAAATAATTTCAAATTTTCTATCAGGATTTTACTCAAATTCACTTCATGTCGACCTGTGATGAGGTATGAATAGATAGTAAGGCACAATATTTGTATAAATATGTGATTTTAACCTCATTTTACATCTCTCCTAACACAATTCAAGCAATCTTCAAGCACTCAAGCATTTTGCATCATCAATTCAAGCACTTTTCAAGCCCTTTGGAGCAGCCATTAGCCTCACTTCAGATTTACATACTCAAGGATTTGGTAAGTTTGAAATACTTGCATGTTATTAATTTATCATTTCCTTTATATTTCATTCATTTCTATTAGGTTTGATTACAAAAGTGGGGTTTGACAAAGGAAAACCCCTATTCACTAACCCCCACAACATTTTCCCATTTGTGCATGTGTATTTCCAGCTTGGTTTTGTAGATTTAATAGGTTTAAAGGTGTTGAAAAGTGTAATTCAAATCAACTCATCATCTTTTCAAGCATTTTGAGTGTTTTCTATCCATTTTCTATAGAATTAACCCCAACAACCTAATATTCAAACATTGCCAGATCTGGAGTAGCAGTGTTGTCTCTTGATTTTCTAAAAATCTTGGGGAGGATTGATTTTCCACCCTTGGTAAATGAGTTCCACTTGAAATCTAAAAATCTAGATTTTGTTAGAAATCAACTCTTGGCTGTTAGAAATCAGTTCCTGACACTTTTTCAATAGTAGGAGGACTGATTCGCCACCCTTGGTGAATGAGTCCCACTGTGAAAAATTTAAAAAAATAATCATCATCCCAAACACTCCAAAAAGCTCATACAACATCCATGTGCACTTATATTTGACCCAGTACTTTCTGCTTTACATATTTCTTTCAATTTCTTCATCTTTCATAGTTGTTTGCATATCACAATGTGCTTTCAAACATAGCTTAATTGCACTTAACATTCATTTTAGATCATATTAATCAGTCAATTGCATTTAGATTAGTTCATTTACATCATATCTCATTGCATACATCCTAATTTGAATGTGCATAAGCATTTTAGAACCCCAAATCTCTCTCTTTCTAGGTGAGAAATCTTAGGAAGAGAGCCTAGCATTTTGGGTTCCTAAAATCTATGTCACAGTTTGGTGAACCCAACTCTTGAACATTTTTAAAATTATGATTGCATTTGTATCTTGCATCCTAGTTTCATTTGCATTGACATTCAATTAGGACATTGATTGGTTATTGAATTCTAGGATCTTTCATTTTGCATTAGTGAAAAAATTATTTATTTTTCATTCTTGCATTTAATTTCATTGAAAAAACTAAAACTTTGCATTCTATGTCTGTATTTGCATTCTAAAAAACATTTAAATCATTCTTAAAATTCTGAAAAATACAAAAAAATTGCATCTTGGGACTCATTCACCACCTAGGGCGAATCAGTCCCTTTGCATATTTAAGACATTAATTTTGCATTGTTTCTGGCATTTTCCTGCATTTCTATTTTTTGTATTTGCATCTCTGTTACAATTAGTAGATTTTCTATTATTGGCATTTTACATTCTTAGATTATCTTGCATTCCCATTCACCCTTCCCTTGTGGTACTTGCATGAGTGTTTGTTACACTGTTGATAATAATTTAGTGAGAAGAAGTTCTAAACTCATGGCATCCCGCGATAACACTTTCGTTGTGGACCTTGGGATCTCACAAGCTCCTACTCTTGGTATGGAAAATGGTGTATTAGGCCTTGACAATATGACTTCCATGCCTTCCCCTTTCCATCCTATGCATGTTGAAAATCAAAAGAAGTCTCTTCTGCAAGAAAAGGTTATTAACATTCATGAGGACTTTGCACATTTACAACAAGAGTTGTCCCTTGAAAACATTTCCACCACTACTATACCTGCTATTGAGAAATTTCATTGCTTAATTGAAAGTGATGATGGCTTGCAAATGCAAAAACAAATAGCTGAGATTTACAATAAACATGCCTCTACCAATACTCCATCAACAAACACTCTTGTCACCCAAGGAGCATCTCAAGTTCCTCCTCCTTCAACCATAGCTTCCATACCAACTTATACCAATCTGCAAGTCCATACAACTTTACATCAATCCAATTATGTTGCTACTTTTTTCCCGATTTCCACTTGCATTCCTAGTTCTTTTGTGGCATCACAACCTCTTTGCACCACTTTCCCACCCCTCACTATTCCTTCCACTTCTCCTAATATCACCTATACTCCACCATTTTCCCTTCCACCTCAACCTACTTATCTTGATGCTTTTATGACACAACTCCTTAACACTGTTTCATCCATGCAAAACCAACTTGCCACCATTAGTCAAACTCAAACTACTCCAACCACATATCTTGTTCACAACAACCCCTTATCATTAGAAATCTTACATACCCCAATGCCACAAGGAATAGAAATGTTGAGGTTTGAGAAATATGGAGGAAAAGGAGATCCTATTAACCATGTCAATGTTTTTACTTCCTTGTGTTGTGATTTTGTCCTTGACGATAAACTTTTAGAAAAAATATTTCCAAGGACCTTCAAAGATATTGCCTTAGAATGGTTTTCCAACTTGCCTAATCATTCCATCCATTCATTTACTGAATTGGCAGAAGCTTTCATTAATAAATTTCAAGTGCACATGACACCTAAAAGACAATGACTATCCTTATGCAATGTAGAAAAAACACTGATGAAAAAGTGATGGATTTCATTTCCTATTATCAATCCTTATATGCTAGAGTTGATGTCCAAATTCCAAATGCACATTTGAAGAAGATATTTTTTGAGAATTTGCACACCAACCTCCAAGATAAACTTACCATGATGAAATTCGATTCATTCATTCATTTGTGCACAACCTTATGTGAGTATCAAAATTTAGTTTCAAGTCATGAGTCAAAATCCACTTCTAACTGAGTTGACAAACCTAAACCTAACAATCCAAACCACAATAACTTGCAAAATTTCTGCAAACCTACTTGAGGTTTCTTACAATTTAGTTCACCTCCTTCACCCCAACCGAACCAAATCCACAAGTTCAAAACTCAATGGTTGCTTCTAAAACAATTCTGCCTTATCATTATGGTGATCCTAACAGACATTTCACCACTTTACCTGACACCTTCCATAAAAAAATGAACCAACTCATCCAAAAATGCATGCTTACCTTACCACCTGTTCGACCACTTGATCCTAATCAACCCCTACCTCCTACCTTCAAGCCTAAACCTTATTGTCACTTTCATCTTCAAAATGGCCATGACACTAAACATTGCAAGCATCATAAACATCTAGTTCAGGACCTCATTGACTCAAGTGAATTGACCATTATGGGTGTTAATGAACAAGGAAATAAGTTCATTGCACCCCCTAACCAAAATCTCCAAATCTTTACCAACCCTATGCCTAAGCATACTACCTTGTTTGTCAAGCCTAGTGAACCTTCCAAGCCTCATGTGATGACTATTGATACACACAATGAACACCCTAATACATCTCCTCCTATTCCCCAAGCTATTCCTATGGATAAACTTGTTACAAGGGACAAACCACTCAATCTATTGATATTACTTTTTCTGCTAAAGACATACTACAAAAGATTCCTGACGGTCCTCTCTACATAGTTGACAAAATCTATAATAAACCTACTAATGGGATATTAATAGATCCTACTTGTGGTGAGAATGTGATCATAGAATAATTTATAGTAAATAAATTACATGATATATATCAAGATAACTATAATCCAACGATTGCATGGATCAAAACACATCATTATTTTGCATGCCCTACGATTTGATCGATCATACTACCTTTACACATAGGACCTAATACTTTGGAGGTAACATTTTCTATTATTCCACAATATGACCAATTTCGTTTGCAGCTAGGCCTTCCTTGGCTTCACTCAATGAAATCGGTCCCATCAGTCATTCACAAGTGCTTAAAATTTCTACATGGAAATGAGTTAGTCACCATACACCATAGTGGATTTAATCCTTTATATTCAAAAGGTAACTTTTCCTTAGAAGCCTTTTGGCTTACACCAATTGAACCTTTCACCCCTTGAAAGGACTTCTCTTACATTGCTTATCAAAAGTTTAAAGCTAAAAAATTTGTTGAATTATCTCTTCATAATACATCTTTGTCCACTTCCACTCCTCTTATCCTAGATGAAACCATGATTACACTTGAACATGACATTCAACAAACCAACAAAACTTTAGAACAAATCCCTCTAGACCCTTCCCCACCATCATTCAAAGGACAAAGGGAACTAGACACAAATCCTACTCAACCTCCGCGAACCAAACAAGTATATAAAGCAAAAGAGAAAGTGGTTGATCCCTCTTCTTTGGTTTCCTCTATTCTTCCCCCTTCAGAAGTAGACAAACCTATACTAACTCAATCTTCTCTTACACCTCAACAATTGCAAAAATGAATTAAACAAAACCATGGTGCTAGGGAACAAAGGAGCCATCATCATCTCCTTGCTCGTCAATCTTTCCTAATAGACAATAAAGAAAATCAACCTATACCCTTGATAGAAGTAATAGATGATAACCTTCCCTCTCCTAAGCAACCACATGATAGTCCTATACCACCATCACAAAAACACCAACATATTCAACAACCAATGCTTTTGATACATCCATCCTTATAAATTACCCTTCATCCTCTCACCATTATTAATCTTGATGATGAAAATGATGATGGGATGATTGCTAAAATAGACGAAGAAATAAATAATGATTTAAACTCTTTATTTTCATCTACAATGAACTTAAATGATAAATCCTCTCCACCAAGTGAAGAACCTAGTACAAATCCTAGTTTTGTACTCGTCATTCCTTCTTTGGACAGTCAACCACCTTTGCATTGCATTGAAAATGATTGGGAGGTGGATGACTTGTTAGATGAGTGATTTTCCTTTTCCTAGCTTGTCTTTTACCTTTTTCTTCTTTATTTCTATGTGTGTATTGTGTTCCCCCGTATCATTTGTTTGATGTTTCCTTCTCTTTGTATACTTCTTCTATTTGTTGTGACTTGAACTTTTCACTTTTGTTTTGTGTTTTCCTTTTGGAGATGATGCAAAGTGTTGAGATGCCCTATGTCTCTTCCATGTTGACCCAAAAAGCCCCTTTTTCTTTTCCTTTTTCCTTTGTCTTATCTTGTTTTTTTCCTTTTGGGGATGATGCAAGGCATTGAGACTAAAATGTCTCCTTCATGTTGACCCAAAGGCTTTTTCACTTTTTTGATTTTTACTTTTCACTTGTGTTTTTCCTTTTTGGGATGATGCAAAGCATCAAGATTGCAACGCCTCTTCCATGTTAACTCAAAGCGGACTTTGTTTCCCATTTTTTGTGCTCTCTTTGTATCATTCTTCCAGGTCTATGTGCTTTCAGGAATGATGATAGTTCCATGCTCTTTAAATCAAAACATAGTAGCAACGCACATACTAACCGCAAATCCATAGATCCCTTATGTGTTTGGTGTACTTTCTTTTCTAGGGGGAAACTCCCTTGTTTCCTTATTTTTCTCCTCCATCTTGACATGATGCATCCTACCCTTGAAACATATGACTTGTCATAGAGCTTTCTAGGTTGGCTCTCATGTCTTGTTTTATTTTTGCATTTTCTCTTCTTCTCTACTTTTAAGTAATTTCTCATAGAATGATGTGTATCAATTCCCTTAAAGTGGGGGGCATACTTTACCATTATTTCATTTGCATTCTTAGCAAAGCCTTGTCATTTACATGATGTGTTTGTCACTTTATGGATGAAATTGGGTGTGATGTCCTTCATAAATGTGATCTTTCTTAGCATAATGAATTCCTCTTGGTGGTTTTATGCAATGCACTGCATCCCATAAGTTGTTAATATACTATTCTTTAATTGGTCCTCTTTTGGAGACATTAGAAATAATGTTCCCTAAGTGATTGCCCTTGCATAAACTAAACATGACTCCTTTGAACATATTGCACATAACATTTTTACACAAAATTCTTATTCAGCCACCTTACATAACACAACTTGCATGCCTATGGAGCTATCTTATTTGTTTGACCACCTTGCATAACAAAACTTGCATGCCTGTGGTGCCATCCTATTTTACTTATTTTATGAAACTTAAACCAACATTGGAATTTTCTTTGGCTTTGTGGTGCCTTGTTAAAGTTATCAAATGGGTATAGCTTTGGCAAGGTTGAGAAGGAAGCCCAATTAGAGGCATGAATTTTCCCCATAGCCACTTTTGCATGTTTGTGAGTGCATACCAACTAGCGTATGTATCTTACTTTTTTTTGGGCTTTCTCACCCCATGGACAACTAGTTCTGTGGCCCTAAAGTGAGTAAACATTCTTTCTTTTTCAAACAATCAGCCTAGATCTCTTTTCACAACTAGTTGGATTGATGATCAAAGCTTCACTCAATTGCTCTCAAAACTTGTGTGTTCCTTTGTCCTTATGTTTAGTTTATCATGGGATCTTCATCTTGGGGGCTTGATCATCCTTCTTGTTTGTTGTATTCCATCTTTCTAATGTAAGTGCATTCGAACCCTCTTCTCGATGTTCATGGCTACTTTACTGTGAGGAAGCAAGTTTCTCTCACTAAAGTGGGGGATAAATGTGTAGACAAAAAATAGACCCTTGTCATTTTCATGGTCTTTTAGGTCTTGTTTCATAGTGTTGGAACTATGTTGCTTTAATTTCATGATGTATCATGGCTTGAACATGCTTATTTTGGTGCTAAAATTCAAAGAATGACATCTTGTGAAGGTGTTGTGAAGTGTTATAAGACATTTCTACATTATTCTAGACTCTTTATAATGCAATTCACCTAAAAATCACATTTTCATTCATCCACAAGTCCTATTTTGAAGTGTTGTAAAGTCTTGTAACAAAATTTCATGCTTTTCTAGGCATATTTACACTATTTACACCCTTCTCATGCTTTATTTTGTCTCTTTATGGGCCCTCACATGCTTATATTAAGTGTAATTTTGGTTCCTATCCAAACAAATAACATTAAACACAACATTATTCTTGACACTTGGTTTTGGGTCCCAGGTGGGACTCATTTGCCAAGCGTGGCGAATGAGTCCCCCTCGGGCCCAAATTCAAAATATTTCAAAAAAATATTTAGGATTTTACTCAAATTCACTTCATGTTGTCCTATGATGAGGTATGAATGGATAGTAAGGCACAATATTGGTATAAATATGTGATTTTAACCTCATTTTACATCTCTCCTAACACAATGCAAGCAATCTTCAAGCACTCAAGCATTTTGCATCATCAATTCAAACACTTTTAGAGTACTTTGGAGCAGCCATTGACATCACTTTAGATTTACAAATTCAAGGATTTGGTAAGTTTTTAATACTTGCATGTTATTCATTTATCATTTCCTTTATATTTCATTCATTTCTATTGGGTTTGATTACCAAAGTGGGGTTTGACCAAGGAAAACCCCTATTCACTAACCCTCGCAAAATTTTTCCCCTTTGTGCATGTGTATTTGCAGCTTTGTTTTATAGATTTAACATGTTTAAAGGTGTTGAAAAGTGGAATTCAATTCAACAAGTCTCTTCAAGTCAACTCATCATCTTTTCAAGCATTTTGAGCTCTTTTTGTCCATTTTCTATAGAATTGACCCCAAGAACCTAATATTCAAACATTGTCAGATCTGGAGTAGTAGTGTTGTCTCTTGATTTTCTAGAAATCTTGGGGAGGTCTTATTTTCCACCCTTGGAAAATGAGTCCCACTTGAAATCTGAAAAATTTGCATTTTGTCAGAAATCAACCCTTGGCTGTGTATGTGTAGGATCATCATGGAAAAGGTAGGTCATCAAGTGGCAAAAAATTCAAAAAAAATAGAGTTAGGCAACTTGACGTAAAAATTTGAATAAGTTACATATATTATTTCAAAAATATGTAAGAATAAAATCTATAGAAAATTGAATGCAGTTTCCAAACTACTAGGTTTATTTTAAAAATAAATAAATCTATTTGGTGAAAATTTGAAATTTCAATGCAGTAGTATTTAAATTTGAGGGAAAAAAAAAGTAGGTGTTTTTTTGACCACCCTAACCACAATAAAATGATAATATATTTTTATAAGATATTAGATATAAGTAGAGGACTCATGTCCCGATGTGATGCATATTTTTTTGTAATTTTTTTACAAGTAAATAATTAATTATGAATTTTTTATTACAAACTTTTAAAAATATAAAAACTCGTATGTCTGACCACCTTAACTTGGTCAAAACTTCATAAAATTCAATTTTTTTAATCCTATAGTATGTGAAGCATAGAATGTCACCCATGTTTTAGATTCAAAAAATATGATACCATTTCAAATCTATAGATGTTTTTCAATCAACCTATCAATCAGGACTATAGTCGTAATTCAAATAGAAAATGAATAATAATTACTTATTAAATTCAAAGTAAACCATAATTTATATTGGTGGAAAGCTGAGAATCTCCTTTAAAAACCCTTTTCGTTTCATCAATTTTGGGTAAAAAAAATATCATCAGCCACATGGGCCATCATATTAGTTACTTATCACCGCTTTTTGGCCCATCATGATCCTGCACATACCCGACTGTCAAAAATCAGTTCCCGACACTTTTTTAATAGTAAGAGGACTGATTTGCCACCCTTGGCGAATGAGTCCCACTGTGAAAAATTAAAAAAAATCATTAGCATCCTAGACACTCCAAAAATCTCATACAACATCCAAGTGCACTCATATTTGACCCAGTACCTTTTGTTCTACATATTTCTTTCAATTTCTTCATCTTTCATAGTTGTTTTCATATCACAATGTGTTTTCAAACAGAGCTTAAATTGCACTTTAACATTCATTTTAGATCATATTAATTATTCAATTGCATTTATATTAGTTCATTCACATCATATCCCATTGCATACATCCTAATTTGAATGTGCATAAGCATTTTAGAACCCCAATTCTCTCTCTTTCTAGGTGAAAAATCTTAGGAAGAGAGCCTAGCATTTCAGGTTCCTAAAATCTATGTCACAACATTAAGTGATGATTTCTTTGTTTTTTTCATTTGTTGCCAAGGAGAACAATAAAGAACACTAGTGTCAATTAGTTTAGGATGCACTATTGTTAAAGTCATCTTAGAAGGATGTTGTGTGATAGTGTTGATGTTGAGTGAAGGCTTCGTTATTTCTATCAAAGGAAAATAACCAAGACCATGAGTTGTTTCTTGTTTGTTAGGTTCAATGGGGACACAAATACCTTGTTCTCTATCACCACATCCTTTTCCATTATATCCAAGTTGTTTAATAAGCTCATAACCTTTTCCATAAAGCTTTTTCATTTCTTTTGAATTAGGTCGTTGTTCATTGTTGAGTTCATCAAAGTTTGTTGTGTAATTTGTTGTCTTGTGTTCTGAAGTGGTTGAGGTGGATGCTTTCAAAGGGTCTTTTGAATTTTGGGTGGAAATGACTGCTTTTCCATAACCCTTATTTGAATCTTTGTTTATGATCTTGTACTCGCCCATGAATGTATATTTGAAATCTAAGGAACCCCAATCATATTCTAATAGCTTTGTGACTTATAGAATATGTTTTTGTTTGTCTTTTTGCTGGACAGGTTCCATGTGTGTAGTTGATGTTGATTTTTTCACAGGGTTTTCTTTGTTTTTCTCGAGTTGTAAGACACTATAAGTCTCCGGATCAGCATCAAGTGTGTACACTTTGTTGTTGTAGATGTATTTCATTTTACGATGAAGAGTAAAAGGCACCCCATTCATTGCATGAATCTATGGTCTACCTAAAAGAATATTATATGAAATCTCATGAGGAATAACATGAATTTGTGTTTCCAATGTGGCCTTCCCAATTGTAATGGGTAAAGTAATCACATCAAGTGGTTGTTTTTCAATATTATCAAACCCCTTAAGAGATAAAGAATCGAGTTGAATTTGTGATTTATCCACACAAAGCCTATCCAAAAGTCTTATGCTACACACATTAAGGGTTGATCCATTGTCAACAAGGGTTCTCTTTATCCCTGTGCATTTATATTGAGATAGTGTTATGAAAGCTTCATTTTGTTTTTGCACTTCTAAATGGGGGAGTTCACTTTGGTGGAAAACAATGTCAGTGTTCAATCCTTGAATTAGGGTTGCTATGTCATTTGGTTGAACATTTGAAGGGATAGGAACTTGTTGTAAGGCTATTTGAAGCATAGTGTGATAGTTAGGTGAATTCTAAATTAAATACCATAGGGATATCTTGGCAAGAGGATTCTTAAGTTGTTCAACAAGATCATACTCCTTAGGAGTTAGTCGAGGAGCACTGGGAAAAATGGGATTAGGAAAAGGTAATCGTGTTGTAGTGGGTTGTTGTGGTCATGAATTATTTCTAGTGGGATATATATGAGCAACGGTATTATGAATCAGTTGTTGTGAAATATTGTTCTTAGGTGGGTAAAGGATAAGTTTGAGTTTGTTGCTTATGTGATGGTGGGTAAAGGATGAGTTGAAGTTGAATAATATTAACATCACTGAGAAAATTAGGGTCTAACATGGGTTCTTCATCTTCTTCTAAGGGCATAATATCATTATTGTCAATGTTTTCCTTTTGTTGCACCATGATGTTCTCCCTAGGAGGAGATTTGTTAGAAAATCTACAAGGAAAATATTCTTGAAATCCAAGGCTAACTTCATCACAAGTAAGGGAGTTATCAATGGTGGAATTGTCATGTTTAGCAAGAATGGGGTTGTTAGGAGAAGGATCTATTTGATTGTCCTATTTTTCAAAGGTCTCATTCGCTTGTTCCATATTATCTATCCTAGTAGGAGAGCTTGTAATATGTTCACCACTAGCATCATCACAAGTAGGAGAGAAATCAAGAGAAGGACCACTATGATTTTCAAATATATTGTCCCAAATGGTAGGAGCATTAGGGGATGGAGGGTCAAGGTTCTCATGAATTTTAATAGGTATATCTTCTAACACCAACCAATCCTCATTACATTGAGGAGGGATATTAGGAGAAGGAAAATTTTGATTGTCATGGTTATGAAGACTAGGTAAGGTGATGTTTAGAAATGTTTCTATAATCTCAGGTTCTTGTTGTCTAATATCTTCCAAAGGGGGAAGGGGAGAGCGACAATCAAGACTCTCAATGCCTATAGCTTCTTTCACCAAGATAACTTTTCCACTAATAGGAGAGGTATTGGGAGAAGAACAAGTGTGATTGTGATGATTCTCTACACGTGTGTCCTCTTGTGTCATGAAATTCTTTCAAATCTGATAGGTACTAGGAGGGTATGCAATATACATATCAAATATTTACCTTCATGTCCTAGATTATGTCCATGAAAAATAGAATCATACAAGCCACTTGATATTCTAGAAACATGGAATAATTGAAGAGAACACATGCTTATTGGAGACAAGCAACACTAAGAGGGGGGTGAATGAGTGTTTTGTAAAAATTCAACTTTATTGTTCTATCATTTAACTTACCTAACCATTCAACAAAAGTAACATGCATCAACAGACAGAAAATAATCACAACACCATAACACCAAAAATTTTATGTGGAAACCTTGTTAGGGGAAAAACCATGGTGGATGACCAATTCACAATATAATATGAGTATACCCAAAATTAGAAGTACAAAATGGGAATGCACTTGCATTTAGGCTCACTGCTATGAGCTCAATGTTCAAAAGGATGCACTCACTGCCCTAAAATGAATTGGAATAAATCCACAAGAGTGAAATGATGAAATAGCATCCACAATTCTTGATTATAGTTCCAATTAAGCTCTGTAGATAATATGTTGTCCTTCTGACTAATTCAACACTTCTGCTTTGCTCTGCACAGCTCGCACTATAACAATATTAATTGACAAGTGAAACTATGTAGAATACCCTAATCACCTTTCTGATGATTGCAAGACACCACCACACTTCTTTTCTCACACACAAATGATATATCAACTCTCTTATATATATCTGCCTCTAGAAAAATCACTATAGGTCATTCTTCATAAAACATGAAAATATTATCAACTGTCGGCCTAAAATTACAATTGAATTTTCAATGTGGATCTAATACTGTCAGCTAGACTATAAATGAGACACATAATTAAATATTTGAACATGAAAACATTTCAAATAATTTTTCTTTACACATCCACAATGTATCACATTCATTGAGTCAGCTACAATGAACAAATAGACATAAAACATTCTACTGGACCTCCAAGCTCATACAACAACTGATGCAACACCATACGATTCAGTAATAAGATAAAATATATGCTCAACAAGCAATCACAGGGATCCACAACACAAAACGATGATTCGGTGAAGTAGACAGATTAACTAACTAAGCGGATACCCTGCTCTTAAGTATTTTTTTGATAACATAGAGTACTTCACTTTATCCACCAATATGACTAGATGTTGATCTATGGATCATGGAGATGACTTTAGTTTCCATCAATGACAACACTAAAATTAATATGCCAACAATCTCCCCCTTTGCAATTGATGGCAACACTTAGTGAAAAATGACTAAGTGTTGAAATTGGTAAGTACACTGCCAAACTTTAGAATATTGCTCCCCCTAAGGATGTCAAAGAATTTTTCACTGCACTCTCTCCCCCTTTGACATCAATGACAAAATTGAGGAATCCAAAATTGAAAAATTGTTGGGACTTACAAAAAATTGAAGACATTTGCAAAGTCATTCTTTAGGTCACTCAAGGTTGATTCCCAGATACTCCTCAAACTCTCCAAAATGGTTATATGACCATAAAGCAGATAGGACAATGTTTATGTTGCTTTAAGACTTATAGGATCAAGAGTGGTTATAGCATCTTTAGCTTCTTTAAGAGAATTTACCATCATTTCAATATTTGGACTTATTAGTCCCCTGAGTTCACTTACTCTGCCAATAATCCTTTCATTTTCAAATTTTAGACTCTTTATTTGGTTGAGAAAAGACACCACCAGACTTTCTTGACTACAAACACTACTAGCAAATGGGTCAAAAGTATTGGAAATGGTCACCAACTGTTGCTCAATGTCTTTCACCTTCTTCTCATTTTCTTCAATAAATTTTGATAGGACTAACCAAGATTTGTACACTTTTCCTCCTTCAGCCATAGTACCTTGAATATTTTTTATGTAGGTACAAAACAGAGCTTTTTCTTTGGCAATAAATTCTTTTAGGCTACCAACTCTCTTTTCCTTGAACTCCTTTTTCACTATATCCAAAGCAAATTTCTCAAAAGATTCAAAATGAGAATTTATAGAATTTATTAGCTTCTTTAACTCACCAAAAGAGGAACGTGACAGATCTGGAATATAAGTAGGCATTAGTTTTTGTAAAACTCTAAATGCAAGCTTTAGCAGTTCACTATCCTCTATATGGGATTTTAGTAACTTCTCACTTGCTTTGGCTTGACCAATTTTAGTGACCATCATTTGAATTGGAGATAGAGTAGATGGGTTAATTGATTTTTCATCCAACTCAAGATTTGATTCTTCTTGAATCTCTAATAGAGATTCCTTCACTTCCACTTTTTTGATTCCTTGATCCTTTCCCTTTTCAACCTTGAATTATAATTTAGGCATTTCAAATTCTTTAGTATGCACCTTATTTTCCTCACCTAACACCTCAACAGGGACCTTAGTTGCCTTAGGCGACTCTGCATTTTCTTCATTAGGAGAAGTCAGAATATCCTCAAATTCTGGAGGATCAAATGCATCTATGTTATCCTCATTCACATTCTCCTCTTCTAATTCATTTACCTCCACATTCATTTCCTCATTTCTTTGAGAATTTTTAGTATTGATTTCCTCAATGTTAATTTTATCCCTTGATAAGAATTCTTCCAGAATTTTCTTAGTTTCACTAATAACAGTGTCAGTGTCACCAATCATGAGTTTATTTACCATTTTTTTTCTCCTAAATCCCCTTTTAGCTATTTCAAGGAACAAATTCATCTCTTCTATTGACATTTTCGGGCACAAATTGGCAAGAACTCTCTTCCTCATATTTTCTTCTTCTGTTAAGGCACTCAACCTCCTAGACTCCAAGGCATTATACAAATTTGTAGGAAAATCAGACATGATTTCAACAAGGACTTTATTGAAAACATTCATATGCTTTATTGTTGCTTCTTCAAGAATTCTCTTACCGAATTCATCAAAGGTATCATACCAATCACAGAGTGGATTGAGATTTTCATCTTTCATGGCTGCATCCTCAACTTCCTAAACAGATATACTGGGCTTGTTAATATTGGCTTTTTTCTTTGCTTCTTCTCCTTTGTTAGAAGATTTTCTCTTATTCAATTTGACAACCTGTGTACCAATAGCCTTTATCTCTCTTACTACTTCTTCTAAGTCAGTTTTTCCTCTTCATCTATAGACATAGATTTGTAAGCTCTTGTTCTTTTATTTTTAGCCGATAGGCTATTATAGGTGAGGAATCGACCGGGAAAGTCTCATGTATGATATTCCAGTTGGCTTCTCACCTGAGACAGGCTGACGAGATTTTTTTCCTGGAGAAGGTCATTAAAGTTTGACTGTGCTCGCCGTCAACAAATTGTCGTATCCACTATCCTCACCGTCAGCAAATTCTCGTATTTCACTGAGGCATGGCCATTCATCATTTTTTGTCGTCACTAGGTATGGGTTGGATCGGTTCATCCGTCTGCGTCTGTTGCCTGGCATTTACAAGGTCACCGAATAGTTGTTAGATAATAAATGCAAGCTGGGAAAAAGGGGTTAAGAGAACGACTTCTAAATTTTGTCTTTTGATTTTGGTGATATGTAATTTTTGTACGTTGCTTTCGCTAACTGGATCTTGAGAAGAATGTGTTGTAATTTATGTGTCTTGTGTGTTTTTCGGGTTGTGAAGCTCTAAATTCTGACTTATGATGGCCGGCCGTTGCAAACCTCACCTGTGGCATGTCTTTGTTTTGGCGATTTTGATGAGCTTGGCAAGAATTTTAACTGTGTCTGCTTAGGTATGATATATAGCGATTGGATCTTCTTGGGTTACCAGTTTACAGCCTCATCAGTATCGTCTGTAGGTAGTTTTGTTATGTTTTGAACATTTTTCTTTGATAAAACGCTTGTTTTGCTATAGCGGTTTCTGCAATAACCAGCCCTTGCAAAACTCAATGTTACAATTTATCTGATTTTTGTATATACTAATTGGGGCTGTGCTTGCATGGGTAGATAGACAATGCACTGAATTTAGCTTTTGTGTTTAGTTCAAAAGTTTCTCTCCTGTTGGAACCTGGCCATCTGCTTCTTAGCATGAATAGCAGGATCCAGGAATTGTTGAATTGAGCTAATGATTTTGGGATTGTATAGTTAACAGAGACTGAAACAGTCACAGAAGGGAACACTTCAAATGACTTGACAAAGATGAAATTGCGAAAGGCCCAGGTACATACTCTAAATTCATACTGGTTTGGATTGTTTTGTATGCTTATGCTCATGGGATTGAAACATGCATGTCGGCCTTACCATTTTTTTTGCATCTTGAGATATGCTCGGTGAATCCCATTAGTAGACGATGCATGTCTATTAGATTTACTAAAAGGAAGGATATGGGTGGGAATTTTTTATTTATTTCATTTTCCTTGTAATTTGTTTGTCTTTCTAATTCCGTACAACTTATTTTGTTCTTGATGATTTGTATTACTTGTTGCATTAAAGTGCATTTGAATTTGTGGGGTAGTTTTTGGTATCTGGTTTAAATCATAGCCATTTCTCACCATCGAAGGGACGTGTCACATTGTTGAAGCATGGCATGTTTCTGGCCCTAATGCCTTCTCACAGTAGCTAGAACCTTTGTTTCACTTGCTGCTATAGTCATACCAGCAATCACTATCAGGTTGTTTCACTTGCTACTATGGTAATGGGTTGCAACCCATGGAGGAGGACCGCAGCACTGGAGATAGCCTCACCCCCTTCAGTGTCGATACCTGTATTAGCCCCAATAAACTGCCACACAAGTCATTATCAAACTGTAAATCTTTGAGTCTTTAGATCACCCTATATAGTTTTTAGTGCAAATGGTGAGGTTTTCTAAAACCACTGCTTCAATTTAATTTGTCATGGACCCTACAGTGGAAAGTAGATAAGTGAGTAATTGGCATTGCACATCAATCTGATTGCAAGCATAGAAAATTGCGCGACCAATATCTCCTATCCAATAGTAACAAGTAATCTAATTAATTCACATAGCTCCAATCCCCATCAAGGAGGCTTTATGTATAAGTAGGCACAACAAATTCCATGTCAGGGAATACACATAATTTGGTCACTGGTGCTTAGTGTTGACAACGCCTAGCATTATTGTTGACTGGTGAGTGCGCTTGCAAATTTGCGGTTCCCCAATTAATAGTTGATGTGCACCTTTGTACGCATTTACCTCCATTTATTATGGCTATTAACTATACCATCTCATCCTTTGATTAGTTGTGCCAATTTATGTTATGTAGATACTCAGAATGAATCTGTATTATTGGAAATGCTCATATTCAGTTATATTGTTTATAAATCATGTTAGAATTCAAATGGCTTATAGATCATTTTAGAATTCAAACTTACATTGAAATCATTCAAAACTCTTCCTCGCTTGTATAACCTTTTTCTTCCCTAGTTTGGCGAGTTGCAGTTTGAAAATAGGGTTTCCTCCAGAGTTTTAGAATATATCCTTCAAATGAAAATTAAGGCCAAGATCCTAAAAATCAGCTCACTTAGATATTAACATTATGGTATCTTGTACTCTTAGATAATAGCAAATGTCTCATAATCCCACCGTATGAAATCAGCGTAGGCGTCTACTGGATGGTTACTCCAAGAGAGAATTCTGCATACATTGTGACAGTTATTTGGTATGTAAAATTAGCTACTTCAGTAACTATTGAAGGTGTAGTAATACCATGGAAAGCAAAAATAATTGCTGCGTGTGGGTAACACCATGGAAAGAAATGATTTTCTTTACATTAATCATAACACAAAATATATATATATATATATTATTAGCAATTTATTTATTGCTATCAGCATTGCTAAGTAGTTGTGGGTTAATCTCTTTTTTCCGTTGGTTGTTGGTAACTAAAATCGCGCCACTATTTCAGCTAATAAGAAATTAAAAAGATATTAAAGGCACACTTCTTTTAACTTTCTAATATCCTTAATTGTGAGTCAGATTGAGGGCACGCTAAAAATTAGTATATTTTATTGGGATGCCAAGCTATTACCTTTATCACAATCCAATTCCTTAATGTAGGTAAATGGTTAATATTTTACTTTCTAAATATTCTTAAATTATACTAATTTGTAATACTTATTAATTTAAAAGAAAAATCAATGAGTAAATAAAATGGAGATTTAGTAATTCACGTGATGAGTAAATAGATTAAAGATTTCGTAACTAACTCGTGAGTAAATAGAATGGGAATTTATAACTAACTTGTGAGGAAATAGAATAGAAATTATGTAAAAGAATTCAAATATAATAATTTATAATACAAAATAGAAATTATGTAGAAGAATTCAAATATAATAATTTGTAATACCTATTTCTTAATTTTGTAGCCTCTAAATTTATTTCATAGAGTTGATATATAATTTTAAATAATTAAATGAATAATAATTTAAAAGAAAAATAATAAATAGATATTTAGCAATCAACTTGTGAATTATAATTATCTTATATTGTTCATATTTATATTTTGAGGAGAAATGTTGTTGGGGCTATTATCAAAAAGTGTAATGGGGGCTCTTGGTTAAAGTTAGTGTTTCAAGGATAGTAAATAATTTTGCTAAGGATTGGTTGGGAATTTAAAAAAAATAAAATAATAATAATATTATTATCTAAAGTATAGTAATATTAATATTCTGAAGTGAATTTAGGGAATTTATGGTAATATAATTTAAAATATTGAAGCCTAGGATATGACTAAAGAGGTGTTAAATTTACATTTAATTGTAATATTACTATTAAGAAACATTTTGATGTGAGTAAAATGATAGTATTAAAATAAAACGAAGTATTAATGACTATATTAGTGATGAAATTAGTAATACTATTTTGGTTAAATAAGGACAATGTTATTAGGGTTAAAATTGGGATAATGGTATTATGATGGCAACAAAGATAATAGTAAGATAATGTAAATATAATGATTGGAGAGTTCACTACTACTATTAGGTTTAATGTAAACTTGATAATAATGTTAAAACAAATTTTAATAATGACAATATTATTTAAATTAGAGGTTGTTTAGGAATATGTTGATTTGGTAGCAAATTGACAAACATAACCCTTCTTCCATTAAATCCCAATTGCCAAAGAGGCTATAGCATTATTGTTGGTATGACTAAATGAAAGCATAATTTCAATACTTTATTTTATTTTATTTATTTATTATTATTTTTTTGAGTAAGCGTGATCGCTATAAAGGTTGTGGCATTTGTGTTTTGACTTAACACCAAATGGTGCATGACACTTAACTAAAGTAGTAATTATGTTAACTAATGTGTTTAAAAGAAAAAAAAAATTGTTAGGTTTTGTGGCAAAAAATTATGGGCATGACACATTATACTCCTTGATATTCAATGAACTCACAAATCTGCTCTAGAATGTAATTTCCACTACGAATATTGCTCAGAAAATAGGACTGCAGTTGCATAGAGTTATTAGAAAGTTCATTTCGTATTTAGCTGGTCAATTTGGTGCCATACAAATTTGATGTTAATTTCTTAGTTCACATGCATTGTAAATCAAACCTTTGATTAGTAGAATACCATAGCATTGTCCCTCAAATTTGTAATGCACTCTTGAATGTATGAGGAAGAGTATGAACTATTGTAACATAGATTTAAATGCTCAGAGTTAATGTAATTTGATCTGCTAATGCTATGACTGAAATGTTCAAACTTGTAGCTTATATCTGCATTTATAACTGATGGCAAGGATCTGTAAGCCCATGCTAAGTCTGAATATTGTGATTCTTCAAATCTGATAATATTTTTTTTGTGTATTATCTGGGACAAATTTGTAGGTGGCTATATCCTTATTTTGATGTGTTTCACTTCATTCTAAAACAACTCTGTTAAATGAAAGCTTGGTTATGTGGCTTCGTGTATGGGTTTTGTGTATGGCTTGCAATGGCTGCCTCTAAAACCCTCAATCTTGTGACAGCTGGGTACCGTGGTCGCCAATAAACTCCATAATAGGAACATGGATTGCGTACCCATTCCTATATCCACAATTTCTGGTTACCACATTAATATATAATACAACTGTCTCCTTATTCATTTACTTGTGCACCCTAATTTGATTAGCATGCCCATCTTTGTACTGGTACAAAAACCCCTTCATGTCCTGATAACTATGTTGGGAACATTTAGTAAGTGGTCTGAAGGCACGCAAATGATCATAGATTAAAAGACCATCATGTTTTACAGTTTGGTTATTCCTCATTCATAGGCTAGCTATACCAAAAGGAAATGAATAACTCGAGTATGTATTATCTTCACTAATATCGATCAAGCTTGTACAAGGAAAAAGAAAAATAACTAGACTTAGAAATAAGTTAACCAATAGCCCAAATTTTAAAATATTTATCATAGATAGATTAAAATAAATCACAATATTTTAAAATATTTATCATAGATAGATAAAAAAATCAAAATGATAAATCATAATATTTTAAAATATTTATCATAGATAGATTAAAAAATAAAAATAAATAAAATTATATAAATTGAAGGATCAAATAAATAATCAAAGAGATATGATCAAAAAACAAATAAATATAAATTACTAAGAATTCAAAATATTTATTATAGATAAACTAAAAGATCAAATAAATAATTCAAAGATAAAAATAAATCAAAAAGATCAAATAAAAATGTTTACCATGATAAATTGAATGATCAAAGAAAAAAAAATCAAAAATCAAATAAATAATTCAAAGAGAGAGAGAGAGAGAAAGGGAGAGAGCATCAAACTTAGGGTTAGGGTTAGCATTAGGATTTGCGTTACATTTAGGTTTGCTGTCAAGTTTAGGGTTAATAGATATAGTTAGGGTTGGGGTAATAATTGGGGTTACTAGCATCAAACTTAGGGTTAGGGTTAGCATTAGGATTAGGTTTACATTTAGGTTTGTTGTCAAGTTTAGGGTTAATAGAAATAGTTAGGGTTGAGGTCAGAAATATTATTATGAATAACTTAAAAAATAAATCAGAAAAGATTTGATCAAAAGGAAAAATCAAACATAAATCACAAAGATATAAATATATATTTACCATCGAAAAAACTAGAAATCAAGTAAATAAATAAGAGTTACAAAGACAAATCAAAACGATGAAATAAAAAACCTTACCATAAATAAATTAAAGATCGAAAAAATAAATCAAAAATAAAAGATAATTCAAATATTTGAATAAACTAAAAGATGAAATAAATAAATAAACAAAAATATTTTATCGCAAAGATTTGCTTAACATATCAAATAAACTAATCAAAGCTTTAAACAAGTTAAAAGACCAAGTGTAAAAGATAATTCAAATATTTGAATAAAGTAAAGATGAATTAAATAAAGAGATAAACATATTTGATCAGAAAGTTAAATCAATCAAAAAGGAAAATTAGAGATTTGATCTCAAAGCTTTGATTAAAATATCAAATAAACTAATCAAAGATAAATGAAAATATGACCCCATTTTCTTCAGTCATTTAAATAATGACAACAATAAATAAAAGAAGGATATGTTCCCGCATCCCGTGAAGAAGGGAAGTATCTAAACTAAGAAGGATTCATTTTGTTTTTTGAAAGAAAGGGTAAAGAATTAGGTAGAATCGAATTTTCTTTAAAAGAAAGGAAATTTCCCATTCTATAGTAAATAAATTTAAAAGATGGAAGTAAATACTGTTACTAATTAATTATAGTATTCATCATTGATGTAATTATATATATATATATATAGGGGATGAATAAGTAGTTAGTTAAATAAATAAATACATTGTATATAGGAAAGAGATATTTTATTTTGAGTTTAACATTGTTAATATTAAGGAAATATTATTACAAAGAGAACTATTAAGATATTAACATTGTCATTGTAAAGAGAGGATTAATAATTGTTAGTTGTATTTTTCTTTCCCTTTTGTAAAATATGGATATTGCATATTCTCAACCCTCTTAACTATAATAGCTTTGTCGAATTTAAGCTAATTACCTTATTCAACTTTTTGGACTCATTGCTCAGTTAGTTTGCACATACCCTATAAACTAATGTTTCATTCAAGTGTATTATTACCAATATAGTGATAGGCTTAGGAGTTGTCTTGTATAAGGGTGGCCCACTGCGAAAGTGTTAGGTTGCTAATGTATGTTGTGAAAAAAATAAAAAAAATGTCGGGATTGTAAATGAATAGTTCTAGCAGTGTAAGAATGGTCACCTAAATCACATAGCTAGGAATAAGTTAATAAGATAAATGGGAGTTTGGGATTGATAGCCAGTTCCAAATTGCGTTTATTATAAATATCAATTAAGAGGACTTCTGTGTTGATTGATAGGCTCCAACTAAAAAATCATTCAAAAAACATTCAACTAACCTAAAATTGCCAACCTTTTTTTTATATAGATAGAAGTACTTTTAGTAAGCTAAATTGACATTAAACTCAGTTTAGACTGAGGTAAATAAAAAAATACTATTACTGTACGTTGGAACTGTGAATACTCAAGGGGTTTTACCCCATGTATAAAATAAAAATTAAAAAAAATGTGCAATCTTGGTGTTAATGAATACTATATTCCTGCAGTAGATAGGCAATGATATCTCATAGAAATTATTAGGAAAGTGTACATTTTTTTTTCTTTTACCTTCATTTATTTACTAGAAAAACCTAGAAGATTAAAAGTGTATTTTTTGAACTGATTAAATAGGCTTATTCGTTATCAGATGAAATTAAGTTTTTTTTGTTTATCGAATGAAGTTAAAGTAATTTTTTCCTCTGTGGAATGTGGAAATCAGTTTGCATTATCAAATAACATAATAATAATGTCATAAATATTGTAAATATTATTATGGATAATTGAAAACTAATGGCACTTCTTATTATAAAATAATAGAAATGCCAGCTGAATGGTTGTTATAAAACAATGTGATTTATAGTTATAACATTATTTTGGAGAGTAATTTTATCTTGTATTATTAAAGTGACAATAAAATTACTATTGTAATAGGAGGAAATATTATTCTTAGTATGAAGAGGTTATTTTTTAGAGTAAATGTTACTATTATTATTCATGGGTTAGTTATTTGATGTTAGTAAGGTAAAATTGAGATTAACAATTGAAATTTATAAAAAGGGTTAATTTGCGAGTAAATGTTAGTATTATCATTATTGGGTTAGTTATTTAATATTATTCTTCTTATTTAGATAGAAGTGATTTTAGTAAGGTAAATTGAGATTAAAAATTGAAATTTATAAAAAGGGTTAATTTGCAACCTTGCACAGCTCCTGCCTGTACTAGACAAGCCTATTTACACATCACGTTCAAATGCAAAAACACTATGGGACCAGTTCACGACCGTTGTCACCTTAGACACAGTGTTTCGTCAACAGGGTGAGACTCCATAACAAAGACAATTCCGCCAACTATTGCAGAACATATGCAATGCAAAAGCATCACAAGAGGATTGGGAACTTTTAAAAACACGCACAGATAAGCATCTCACCTCTAGCGAAAAAGAAATGTTCGACAATTCAATGCACTTGTTTGCTACCAATGACTTAGTTAGACTTCACAATAGAAGAATGTTGCAATTGTTAAACCATCCAATTGCAATAAGTGCTGCAACTACCACCAGGGCTGGAGCAGATAATGCAACTACTGATGAGCAGCTTGAAAAGCAGGTATTGCTTTGTAGAGGACAACGCATCATGCTGACAACCAACATATGCACACAAGTAGGCCTTGTAAATGGAGCTCTAGGTGAAGTTGTTGAGATAGTTTACACCCTTTTTTCTAGACCGCCAGATGTTCCACTTTATGTTGTGGCAAGGATCGATAATTATAGTGGGCCAACATGGAATGCAAATGACCCCAAAAGTATACCGATAATACCTGTATCATTGGGCAGTCGTAGGCAAATTCCGCTCACAATGGCATGGGATATTACCATACACAAATCCCAAGGCCTAACGCTATCCAGAGCAACTATCGACATTGGAAAAATAGAACGACAAGGACTTACATTTACAGCTATATCCAGAGTGAAATCGTTGAACAACCTTCGTATTCAGCCAATGTTCTCCTTTGAGAGATTCTCAAAAATGCATAACCACCCATACACAACTATGAGAAAAGAAGAGGAAGCTCGATTACAACAACTATCTCTAAAAATTCAAGGTGCACAACTCTTTTCCCTTTCTCCCTCATGTCACTCCTGCTTATTCTTATATCAGCAATTTCTCTTTTAGAAAGTAAATATAGATGTATATTTAATAGTTTTATAATAAATTGAACATGGAGCAATCATTGTACATTTCAACAAATAATGTTCCCACCTAACCATTCCATTTCTTTTGCTTTGAAGGCCTTCAAGCCAAATGGCATATATCATAGCCCCTCACCATCAAACACCAACAATTGTACTGTCTTAAGTCCAAAAAAAAGTTCTAATACAAAATTGTTCACCAGTATTTTGACTTCCCATAGCACACATTTTGTATATCATGAAGTACCAACAAATGTACTTGGTCCAGTTGAGCTATAATGTTCCGACACTTCACCAATTAAGATAATATATTGTATTGTTCATCCACTTGCCATGTTCTACTCTAATTAAAAAAACTAGATTGCACTTTCCCCATGCATTCTCCCCCCTCTCTGCCCTTCGAATACACTACCATAGTATACCCTCCTATCAGCGTAACCCTTGCGCCTTGCTAACGTTCTATCTTTTTCTAGAGGTCTCAGCTTGATTTGAATGAGCTGCAAAGGAACTTCTAGTGTGAGTAGGAGATGTTCCCAAACTAGCTGATTCTCCCTTTTCTTTGTCCTTAGTTGCTTTAGCTTCTTCTCTTTGCCTCCTCACTTCTTTCAGTTTTTCCACAGGAATGCCCATACTTTCTGCAAAATATTTTGTCTCTTTTCTTACTCTTCTGATTGTCTTGGGATTTTTTGTTAGATTAATAAGTTATTTCACTTAATTAATTTAACAATATTGGTTAATTAATTAAGTCACTTATCACTTTAGTTATTTCACTTTAGGGTTTCTTGATCTCCTTTTATAAGGATTGATCTCATTTTAATTATTAATGGGAGAATATATGTAGCTTTCATATCTTCTTGAAAGTTTTCTCTCTTCTGTAACTTTTTCTTGTTGAAGATAATTGCATATATTTGTTTGCAGATCTCTTGCATGGAAGGTGTTTTGTTTGTTGTTTAATCCTATGGCTCATGGTTTTGTGCATGTTTCAAAATTCTAACATTTTTCAATTTTGAATGAACTTGTAAGCTTTTCTGTACATAAGTACCAAACCTTTCTTCTCCCTGATCCAATGGTGAATTCAACAGGTGTTTAGCATACATCCTCAGAATTTTCTCATCTACTTCATAACCCATAGGAATGATCCAAACTATTCTAGGATCAACAACTTCCATAATGCACTAGTCAATGTCTACCATGAAGCAAATAGTGTCTTTGTACTTCTCCACAATTGTTGCAGGAATTCTTTCTCTAGTGTACGTTAAATTCTGAAAACTTTTGAAGTATCCCCATAGGATTGTATTGTGGGTCTGTTGATCACCCGATCCACATAACATATTCCACATCTAAAGAACTACCAGAATATCATTATGCCATTGCACTTTACCATCTTTTGGTATCTCAACCAAGAAGTAGAAAAATAAACATATCAACAAGTTAGAGTACTTGAATGTGTTCTTATTTTCCTTCTTGAATTTTTCCCAAATTCTCCATTAATTGGCTTCTGAGCAGTTTACATAAATCATAGGCTACATTTTGTTTGACCATTTCATATGTTGCGTAGATAGTTGTGCTAGATACAAAATTCTCCCAGCTTGAATGATAAATCTTATAGTTGATAACCATTGATGCAAATTTTACATACAGTACGACAATATTGTCTACCATCATTTCCCTTCTATCCCATTTTGAACTTGTCACTTCAGTAACCTTATCATTCATTATAGACTTCAAAATTGGAAGCTTATCTGTGGATTTTAGTCCAGTAACTGCACATATAGATTCTTTTATGATTTTGAATGACACATTCAACCACATGAATTCATCATGGACACGACTCAACAAATATCGAACCCATTCAAATCTTCTTCAAATATGGGAAATCTCACAAATTGTGCAAATTTCTTATCTTCTAGGGTTTTGAATTCTGGTTTCACAGTAAGATCTTCTTGAGTTATATGATGATAGTACAAATCCAACAAATGAGAGGTTCCTAAATCTTCAATGTTTGCATGCACATAAGCCCTAATATCCTCAATATGTAGGTCTTCATACAACACCAATGAAAATGCACTTAAGGGCTTTGTATCTACAAACTTATATGGATGCCATTTGAACTTTGGACACATCATATCCTTAACTTTGACTACCAGAGGAGTAGACATGATTGCAATCACACAAATTTATAGGTTTTCAAGAAGTACCTTTCAGGGACGAAGACAAAATTTGATTGCATATTTTCCTTTATGCTTGAGTCTCTCCACAAATTTGCAATGATCACTTATGAGCTCTCCAAACTGCTTATCTCCAAATGCAATATGACAAATAAGGGTTGAATTTGTTCCTTTTATTTTCCACATACCTAACTCCTTTATTTTTCAATAAATTCCCTTGCCCTAATTCATCTGGTTTTCTTCCTTTCAAGCACTGAGATAGATGACTCTCATGTGGATCACCAATATGATTCACTAATGCTTCTAACTGGTTATACAATATTTGAAAGGTATCAACTCTCCTACTAGACATATCTAGATTCTAGTATCATTCACCTTCAAGAGCGGGTTTGAGAGTTTTTCTTGATAGCTCCCCCTATGCCAGAGACCTAAAATTAATTCCTTGAGGAATTACCAAAATTTGCTTCTGGTGTAGGTCCATTTCCTTCTATAGAGGGATTCTTCTTCACCCATTTCTTCTACATTTGCTTCCTGATCACATCAATAGTGACTTTTCCTTTTCCTTTCACATCCTATTGCATGTTTTGATTTACTAGACCTCTTTTGTTCCAATAGAATCTAGTGATGTGGCCAAATTTGTTTTTGAAAAGGAAAAAATAGGTTTTACAGGGACCTAAAACCGCAGAGTTTAAACAACATAAGATAACAAAAAAAGTTAAAACAAACAAATGGCTGTCCCAAAAAAGAAATGACAACACCAAGAGACAACAGGGCTCAAAAAAGGATAGCCCAAAAAAACTAGCAATAAACACCACCACACTACTCCAAGGTGTTCAGTAACTCCTCAGCCTCCTTTTCAACATCCTGCATGTCCTGTAACCCCTGCTTGAGAATTTGAGCAGTATGTGATGAAGTTGGGGTCTTTCTCTTAATGTTAGCTTGGGTATGAGTTGAAATCCCTTCACCAGCCGATCTGCTGCCTCCCTTCTTCGCATCCAAATCCACGACCAGCGAACCCTTTTGGTTTTTTCAAGCTTTTCCACCATCGCATTGATGATAATGGTGTTATGCCTAGCGATTTTGTGATTGTTCACAATAGTGGCCCTAATGTTTTGGCCAATCTTGGACATACTGCACTCGATACTTGTCAATCTATCCTCCTGAGATTGTTGTCTTTTCCTCAGTAAGGGAGTTTCCTATCCTTCATTATCTCTACAATTCCAACTAATATTCTACTCGAAGTCCGTGATCCTATTGCTGAGATCAGTAAAATGAACTTTCAAATCACAGACTTCTTTCTGGGTCCACTTTAGAACAGTGAAAAGGCCATCCATGCTTTTTTCTACTATACTCACCATGTCCTCAGGCTTGAGCTTATTCAGGGCCGAATTTATTTCATCTTGAATAGGGGACTCATAATGATCATTCCCCAATCTTCTAGATGCAGGGGCACTAGGGGCCGATTCCTTACTGACCATGGGTTTATCAGAGAGGATTTCCATAGAATTCCTAGAATATGAAAGAAGTTTCATAACAGGGGTACCTTTAAAGCCAGGAGACGGCTAGGGGTTAAGACAGGGTGGTGAAGCAAAATCTCTATTACATGCATAGAGTTTGATATCTCTATAAAATCTAATCATCACAATTCTACATTCACTTGATTTATGGCCATACTTATAGCAGTTAAGACACTAACCTGAGAATGATGGTCCACTTGTATTCACCCTACTTCTATAGTGAGAAGCCATATGACCAAATCTATTGTAGACATAATAATAGCCATTAAATATTTGAGAATTTGGTTTCCTTACCGGATTTCTTCTACCTCCTTCCATTTGTCTTCCTTGTCTAAATTTTCCTTGTCTAGAATTCCTTTGTCTAGATCCAGAACTTTCTCCTCCTTCATATCCAATACCTCGTCTGTCACCATCAATCATCTATCCTTTGATCAGTTCATCAAGTTTGGCTGAGCTTGCTTTGAATTTCTCCTTATACTCATTTGAAGTAGACAATCCATCTCTAAGATCATCAAGCTGATTTTCCAGCACTTCTTCATTGTTCTTGGATTGCCCCAATTCATTTTCTAGTCGGTTACATTGTTCATATTTTTCTTTCAAAGACTATGCAAGCTTTTCTTCATTATTCTTTTTGTCCTCAATCTCCTTGGTCATTCTCATCATGATAGATTCCATCTCATGCTTCAAGACAACATTCTCTTTGGAAAACCTTTCACATTCTTCTATTTTATCTTTCAGGGCCAGACTGAGTTGTTCATCTTCAATGCTTTTGTTCTTCTACTTGAGCTAACCACATAATTCCTTTCTTTTCTCCCTTGATTTATTGGTTTTGTCTTTTAGTGACTAAATGAAATTTTCTGCATTCTCAATATTTTCTTGCAGTTCTCGATTCTAAGATTTTGACTAGTCTAAATCATCAAGGGCCACCATAATTTTCTACTAAAGACTGCTTGTATCCATTGAAAAATACCTTCCAAGATCCCACCAAGCTGTAAGAATTCTTCGGAGGAACTAGCTCTGGTACCAATTGTTGGAGACAAGCAACACTAAGAGGGGGGGTAAATCAGTGTTGTGAAAAAATTCAACTTTATTATTCTGTCATTTAACTTACCTTACCATTCAACAAAATAAACATGGATGAATAGAAGGAAAATACTCATAACACCATAACACCAAAAATTTTACGTGGAAACCCTGTTAAGGGAAAAACCACGGTGGTTGGCCAATCCATAATATAATATGAGCATACCAAAAATTAGAAGTACAAAATGGGAATGCACTTGCATTCAGGCTCACTGCTCAAAAGGATGGGCTCACCACCCTACAATGAATTAGATTAAATCCAAAAGAGTGAACTAATGAAATAGCATCCACAATGCTTGATTACAGTTCAAATTAAGCTCTATAGATAATTTTTTGTCCTTCTGACTAATTCAACACTTTTGCTCTGCTCTGTACAACTCACATTGTAACAATATTAAGGGTATGTGCAGGATCATGGTATGCCAAAAAGTGGCAATATTTGTAGGGTATGTGGCTGATGACTTTTTTTTCACCCAAAATTAATGAAACGAAAAGGGTTTTTAGAGGAGATTCTCAGCTTTCCAAAAATATAAATTATGATTTAATTTTAATTTAATAAATAATTATTATTCATTTTCTATTAGAATTACGACTAAAGTCCTTATCGATAGGCTGATTGAAAAACATCTATAACTTTCAAACGGTATCATATTTTTTGAATCCAAAACATGCGTCACATTCTATGATTTACATACTATAGGATTAAAAAAGAAAAATTAAATTTCATGAATTTTTGACCAAGTTAAGGTGGTCAGACAGACGAGTTTTATATTTTCTAAAATTTGTAATAGAAAATTCATAATTAATTATTTACTTGGAAAAAATTACAAAAAATATGCATCACATCCGGACATGAGTCCTCTACTTATATATAAAATATTACAAAAATATTATCATTTTATTATGGTTAGGGTGGTCCGGACACCTACTTCTTATTTTTCCAAATTTAAGTACTACTGCATTGAAATTTCAAATTTTCACCAAATAGATTTTATTTATTTTTAAATAAACCTAGTATTTTAGAAACTACATTCAATTTTCTACAAATTCTATTCTTACATATTTTGGAAATAATATAGATAACTTATTCAAATATTTATGTCAAGTTGCCTAACACTGATTTTTCTGAATTTTTTGCCACTTAAGGGCCTGTTTGGCATACCATGATCCTGCACATGCCCTTAATGCACGAGTGAAACTGTGCATAATCACCTAATTTCCTCTCTAATGATTGTAGGACACCACCATACTTCTTTTCTCACACAAAAATGATATATCGACTCTCTTATGTATATCCACCTCTAGAAAAATCACTATAGGTCAGTCTTGATAAAACTTGAAAATATTATCAACTGTTAGCCCAAAATTACAATTGAATTTTCAATGTGGATCTAATAACATCGGCTAAACTATAGCTAGGACCCATAATTAAATATTTAAACATGAAAACATTTCAAATAATTTCTCTTTACACATCCACAATGCGTCACATTCATTGAGTCAAGTACAACGAAAAAATAGATAGAAAACATTCTATTAGACCTCCAAGCTCATAGAGCGACTAATGCAACACCATAGGATTCATTAATAAGATAACATATATGCACAACAAGAAATCATAGGGATCCACAACACAAAACAATGATCTGATGAAGTAGACAAATTAATTGACTGACCAAATACCCTGATCTTAAGTATTCTGCCGGTAACGCATAATACTTCACTTTATCTGCCGATATGACTAGATGCTAATTTGCAGATCATGGAGATGACTTTAGTTGCCATCAATGAAAACACTAGAAGCCATATGCCAACAATGCTAACATGAGAAAGTAAATAAAGTGTAATGCATTGACTTAAAGTGAAATGTTTAAATGTAATGTTAATATGTGAAATAAGGTAATTTTCTGATTACATTATGCAACAACCTAAAAGATGAAATATTGTAAATGGGAATTTGAAATGAAGCAATGCATGAAATAAGCCAATTTAAGCTAAATCTAATGAAATGCATGTTACATAAACTCAAGAAATTGATAAAGATAGGTAATAATAGCAAACAAAAGATTAAAAATAGGGTTTTCAACTCTATAAATGATAGTTTTAGGGGTGAAAAGGGAATATGTCACCCAAGGTGGAAAATTAATCCCAGTAGGGATTTTTTTAGATTTTTTAAACTTTTTTGCTTTATTTTGATGTTTCTTGTGTTGTATGATGCATACCTAAGATGTAAATGTAGAATTTCAAATAAAAAAATGATTTGAGATGCCAAAAATGCAACCTATATGCACTTTCACTAATGCAAAATTTGAAACCCTAGAATGCAAATTAAACAATGCAAAACCTAATGAAAAGTTAATGCAAGCTAATTCTAGGATGATGATGGACTCCAAATCAGACAATAATGTATTTAAAAAGCAGGTTCACCAAAATGAACCACAAATTTTTGTAGAGGATTCTCTCTTGCACTTCTAGGTTTTCTCACCTTAAAGGAGAAAGGTATTCCACAAAAACTTGGGGGTTCAGTCAAGAATAATGCAAATATGATTGAAATATATCTAAATGGAATGTCCTAAATGTAAAGAACTAATTGAAGTAATTGAATACTAATGGAAAGTTAATGAAATGCAGTATGTTTAAAAACATGTGATATGCAAGAAGACCTAGAAAGATTATTAGAAATACAAATAAAATAGAAAAGGAAAGTAGAATAGAAAGTGTACACCAAAAAAGGTGTTGAAGACTAGAATGAGGAATGGAAATGTTGTCTATGCAACCTAGTCCCATATTTAGAAAACTGCACAAGAGCTTGTTTCAGCCAGATGGGTATCCAAATCTATAGAAAACTATGAAAAACATGTGCAGTGGGACTAAATCACCACTGATGGAAACTTAGTGCACTTTGGATTTTCTAAAAATCCAAAGCTAGAAACAGAAGCTCTCGGTCTGCACTTTCTATTCCTCTAGGTGTCTAGATCTGAAACTGCCAAATTCAGGCCTGAAAGTGACTTTTTGTGGATATTTTGACCTAGGCAACAAGGAGATGTCTTCAACAATTTTACAACTTATACTTCAATTATTTCCAAACCTTCAAAGTGCCTAGATCTACAAACATACAAAGAAAGAAAGAAAAATGTTGAATATTAGGGAATAGGGGTTTACCTTGGTCAAACCCCTTTTAGGTAATTAAACCAAATGAAGAAATAAGATAAAGCATGAAAATGAAATTAAGGGATTACAAACATTCCATGATGATAGATCTTGAATTTTTGGAACAATCGATGAAGATCTGCCCTTGAATGTCTTAGAAAGCTATCTTGATGACTTAGAATGTTAAAACCCTAGTTTTCTTGACTTGAGATGGAGAATGAATGGTGAATGAATAATGAATGAGTTGTGAATTAGGTTTTAAAGGCTTTTTTATATAGGTAATCCACCTAAAATGCTTGTTAATTTGATCCCCAAGGCCAACATGGAGAAAAATTAAACTTAAAATCAAAATTTTCCCATTCGAACCTCAAAATAGCCCAAATGGGACTAAGTCACCAAACTGGGTGATTGAGTCCCACCTGGATGGGACTAATTCATCTAGATATGTGACTTGGTCCCATAGGGGCTCTTTTGTTAGTTGGATTGTTGGGGAATGAAGAATTTTAGTTTTTATGTTATTCTAGTCAGGTCTTTGATCAAATTAAGCCTTGGGATGCATAATATGGGGTCATAGGGTCCTATTAATGATGATATAAATGGTAATTAGGTCTACGGAGACAAATTTTAATGTGAAATTGTGATTAAATACACTTTACAACATTAAAATGAGGTCCACTTAGCCTAGAAGGGAACAACATCCAATGTGAATGTTTAAAACACATTACAACACTAGATTCGAATTAGGTTTAATTTACAAGCGTTCTACATTAATGTGAGAATTCCATTAAATACATTTTACAATATTGAATTATGGGAAAAATAGGTCCATTATTCTAGAAAAGTGTGAAAGTCTTTAACAACACTTTACAACACCTTTACAAGACATCGTTAGATGCATTTTATTTAGTTTGGAAGGGCCCAAGACCTAATGTAGATGTGTAAAAAACCTCACAACACTAAATCAAGGCCTTATTAAGTCTAATTTATCATCAATTATTCCCAAATCATGCGAGAAAATGTCAAGGGATACATTTTTTTTCTATACACATACATACATATAGATGTACATACAAACATGCATACATACATACGTACATACATGCATACATACATACATACATATATGTGTGTGTGTTCATGTGTGCGTGTGTGTATTCTTTCTTGTGATTCTCTATCAATTTATTTCAATGTTTATTTAGGGTCAAAGAACGACCCACTATGCTTATTGTTATATGTGAATTTCATTGGCTACTTCCATAAAAATATAGACTCCACCATAGCTTTTATGCTATCAATTTATTATGAAGACTGTTGAGGGATCGATAGCATGTTATCATTTTCATGATTATAACATGTGTATCGACCATTCTATTTTCTTGAAAGTGGAAACTTGTTTGATAGTTCTTAATGCATATGATATTTTGATTTATTGATATTCTTTATGAGCTGATACCATGGTAAATATCAAATTGAAAACAAACAGACATCCATGGATAATCTAAAATAGACATTCCAAAAAAATAGAACTTAGAATTGATTCAATGTATTCTTCTTTCTGAATGAACTAATGTATCTCTAATTATGATTACTAGGATAATTAAATCATGATGGATAAATGTATGTGGATAAATGTTTTTGAATTATTAAATGAAGCATTGAACAAGTTGATGGTGCTTTTTTTCTAAATATGGATTTGTTGTATGAAAGGTAATTTGTCTTTTTTTTCTATTTAAAATGGATATGCATTCTGTAACTCTATTCATTTTAGTCATAAATGTGCACATGTATAAATTCTTATTTTATGCACATGCACATACATGCGGTATACCTTTTGATTCATCTTGATTAATCTTGCATAAGATTATTAGAATTGATTTGCAAATAAAGCAATTGTAATGATAAAACAATATGTTTTTGCAACATGAAACTAAAGGATTTTTGATGAATGAATGAATGGTTGTACCTATGAAATGACTAATTTTTGGTCAACTAATGAAATGGAATGATACATGAATTCAATGGTTGATTGTAGCACACTATAATATTTTGCTAATCGGTGGTCTAAAATGGAGGGATACCCCTTTGATATGATATGCTTTCCTTTTGGGAATGGGTGTTAGTGAGTGTAGATTTGTTTTTCCAAATCTAAAAAGAGTTGTATTTTATGTACCATGAGCTTGGCCAAGCTTTGTAGTCATATTTATATATTTTTATATAAAATAGATTGTGTTATTTATTCTCTCTCTAATGTATTGATTTACCTAACATGGAACTTTCATAATCTAACAACGTAGATAGAAATGTTTGTTGTTAGGCATGCACATATTCCACCTCAGAAACTGCATCTCTTGCTAAGTGTTATGTGTAGGGTCATATTCTTCGACTGACTAAAGAATTCTGGGGAAGAAATGCTTCATGGTTGGGTGGAAAAGCAACTTAATCCTCCACCAGTGGAGGTGAGCTATCATAGGGAATCATATCAAAATTCTATATGTATTAGTATAATTGATGTAATGAAAAAATAAAAAACTATGTAATTGAGAATTTACTTTTAGGTGTTTAATGCTAAGTTAAACTTGTATGTAACCATTGATACTTAGAAATGAATATATTTTTATTTCAGATTTATTAGATATTTATGAACATAAAAGTGCTAAATGGAATTAGTTATGGAATTTGTGTCATAAATATCAATATTCATAATGTCAATTTTTGGTTAATTGGTAGAAATCTAGTTGAGCATGTTACAAAGGCTAGTTTTGAACTGGTAGGTTATTAAAACACATGTTTAACGTAATAGAGGAGTTATAGAGAACTTAGTGTGTATAGGTTGTTCCTTGGGTTAAAGATTTTCCAATGGAGAAAGTTTATTATGCATAGAATATGAATGGTTTTAACAAATTGAGTTAGAATGGCAGATGAGCATGTGACATCCATTCTGAAGTAGGGGTGATGAATACTTTGGCCAAAATGGTGTAATTCTCCATTGGTTGCACTATCAGTTCATTGTGTTACCTTTTAGCATGCTAGTCTGAGATTTTCATACACATAGAAAATAGATAACTTGTATGGTAAAGTTCTAGTTATATAGGACACAACACTAGCTCAGGAATGGCTAATATTTTGTGATTTCTAGACCAAAGCTCTTCATCAAAGGGTAGGGTCATCTTACCATATGTGTTAGATGTGTGAGGGGTTTTATTTAGTCTAAGGATGGTGGAAAATCTCTTGAGTGATGCTTCTCCTCTCATTTGATAAGCCAAGATTTGAAAGGGGATTTCCTAGATCAATTATATTTCTAGTGCTAATGAAGCTCATATGAGCTATGTATGTATCTTGTATCTATTTCTTGGAAAGATGGAAAATGTATTTTGTATCTAGATTATAAAATCATTTCTTTGGAATCATTGTACATTTCGTTGAGTTAAATGAGTTAGATAAATCTATTTATATCATATTAGCATATTATCTTATTTTAAATTTTTTTTTTTGTTTAGCCTTTAGATTAAACTCACTTGTGCTAAAACATAGAAAAATTATTGAGTTGAGCAAGGTGCATGTTATAGTTACTAAGTGTCATGTATCATCTAACAGACAAACCTATCCATAAATGTACTTAAGGATCTTTGGATTCAATTTTTTCATAGTAGAAAATACAATATCAATTTATGCTCTTCAAATTTCTACATATAGGGACACCAATACAATAATTATTCTAGAGTGGAATTTGATGGACAGTTTGGAAATTAAAAGGCATTACATAAGCATGAAGATCAATGAAAAAAATTATTCAAATGTTGAGAAAAATAAAATGGGAGCACCATCTGCCATAGTGTACACAAGCTCTACTAATAATGTAATAACACCTAATAAAGTGATTAAATGAGAATTAAAAAAATGATATTACATAGTTATGATGAGATATATTCACATTTACAGTTGCCGTATTTAGGATGAAGAAAGAAACTTGTTAGAAGAACATGATATGTTATTAATCAAGGTAAATCAAAGTTCAATTGGGTTTGAAAAACTAAGATTAAAGTTGAATTATTTTCCATAAACCAAGTAACCAAAATTTAATTAAAATAAAAATTTTGAAATAAGTAAAATGAAAGTGTAGACACCTAAATTTGATCATTTATGTTTGATCAAATTTATCCTTATTTCATTTAAAATCCCTCCTTATTCGCATTAAGTAAATAACATCATTATTATTTAATTAATATCACTGAATTTTCCAAAATCTTCTAAATTCCTAAAGTATTTAATTAATTAAATACTTTACCCTTTAACCCTTTTTATTTAAATTAAATAAATGCTCATGTTTATTTAATTTAATCATTTATCCTCCCACAAGAATTAAATTAAATAATTAATTCTTCCCTTTTCCTCTCTACTTGTCACATCCTCCATAATTTCTCCATTACCTATAATCCTATCTTAATCTCTTCGTTAGGGATGTGCACACATTTAATCTCTAATTAAGAGGTTTCAAATCCTCCAAGTTTTGCAACCTGCCTTCTAATCATTCTTCCATTAACCTAATCACCTCCTTAATTGTTTAAACATTCATAATTCCTTGATTAGAAAAGGGATAATCTCTTTGCTATTTATTACCTCCCATCTTGTCAAGTCAACCTTAAATGCATTATCATTTTGGAGAAATAACCCCAAATGGGTAACCTCTCCCAAGGTACAATAGAGGAATTTAAATTTTCTTTTCATTCCCCCATCCAATCATTATAGAAGATGGGACAAGAAAGCCATTTATGAGGGAGATCTTGTCCATCTTCCAACATACTTTCAAAGTACCAATCCTCCTCTCAAGGCCTCACATGGTGACACTTGTCACCATCCTAGGCCTTGAGAGGTCAAATCTCCCCCTTCTTTCTCCCACGATAACACTTGTCACCACCATATAAGTTGAGATGTCTCAACACATCTTAACCCTTGATTTCTATCTTTCAATCTAGACCCTCAATTCACTTTACCCCTCTAGGAAACACCAAAAAAACTCAGTCCTTTGGAAATAACATATATATTTGAGAAATCACATATTGTTATGTTTCCAAATTTATTTTGAGCACACATTTAGACCATCATCACTAGGGCAATCCACTCATCGAGGTCCTCGACATACTCTGATTTCATCAAATTTGGAGAAGGTATGAGAGTTTTATCTCTAATCTTGATTTTTGCAAGATTTAATGTGTAGATGCTAGGTTTTCTTAGTATTTCTTAGTCTTTTGAATATGTTATTTCACTACACATAGAAAGCAAATGATTTATGGTGAATCAAAATTGAAGTGGGGCTCTATGATAGTTGTCAAGAAAATGAAATAAAACCTATGATCTCAGTGTGGAATGAAGCTCTTAAAATTGAAAAATGTATTAAATAAAACCCCCTCTTGTTATGTAGTGAAATAGTATTTTTATTATATTAAAACCATTCACCAATGTTAAAATGAGGCTTATATTTGTAATAAGAAATCCATTTGAAAGCTCACAAATAAGGGTGTAATATTTTAAATAATAAAGTGAAAGGCAGGAAACATTTAAAAGAGCACTTAATATAATCTTTTTCCCTCAAAACTTTGCAAGTATCGAATTTCACATACAAATTTGCCTCATCAATAATTAATATAAGAAATCATGACCACCTTATTGGGCTAGCCGCATGTTCATTCACAAATCTATAGATGGGCTTTATGCACATATTGAATGTGAGAGTATGCTTTTATCTAGTGAATGACTCTTATTCATTTGTTTTAGATTTGTTTAAATAAACATTTTTTACAGTTTTAAAAGAGATTATTAAAATTTCAATGAAGAGGCTATTTTCTATTTTTAGAGTTTGTCTTGTAAATTATGTCATGTTCATAAACATTTCATTTTTTATGTTCTCATAAATATTATTTTGGTGAGAAAACAAAAAGTACATCACTAGATTAGAGGGTTAAAGTGATCTAGAGTGTTTGAAGGTATAATGTGATTATGTTATGGCTCAATCACATTTCTATTAGCATGAAAAAGTGAATTATAGTTTAAAGTAGTGAACATCTTTCATATAGGTCTAAAATAAGTTTTAACTTCAATCCTATGGTTAGATGAATATATTGGGCAACCAAATCCATGTTTTATAAAAACATACAAATGTTAAAGTGTACTCTTTGTTTAGGCTTGTGTATTGTTGGATGATATTACAAAAAACATGCCTAGAACATCATGCTCTATCATATATTTCTAACCATTTCTCAAATCTAAATATGTAAAAGCTTTAATTACGAACTATTTGAGTAGTGTCTTTATATTCTACGAAATCAAATTATTATTTTTATTTATTTTTGATACACTCATCAAAAAAATTTAAAATGCATGTTTTCACATCCCATGGTTCATTCTATACACAGTGAAAATAAATGATTATTTTTCTTTAAATTAAAGGTTATGACACCTAATGTATATCACCTAAGGTAACAAAAATATTTTAGGAGAAAATTAAAGAAATGTATATCACCTAATGTGTTATCTTGACTAACTTTCCGTCTAAGAGATTTATGAAAAACTCAATACCTGAAAAGTGAGGAAAACATACTTGATGCTATGTTATATTTAAATTATTAAAACATGAATATTTTCCATTTTGAACATCATAATTTTCACAATTAAAAAAAAACAAAAATAGTATTTTAAACTAGATTTTAAGCAGTTATTTCTTCTTCTTATTACATCTTCAAAAATTGAGCATAATTATCTTGAATTACTCATTCATGTTTTGTTCATATCATAAAGGAAAAAGAAACATAAATGAATCAAGTAAAAGGAAAAGTTGAGTTATGTAGATTATCAAATCGAGTTTATAAGTGTTAGGCATTTTCTCGAACATAGACTCAATCTTGATTCTTAGATTCAACTCTACAGAGAACTTAAAAAATATTATAACACTAAGGGGAATATTAGTAATGTCATATTTCATTTCCAATCATGAAAAATACCGTAAATTCAAAAATATTCCTTTGAATCTTTCATTTTTAAATCATAAAACTAAATATTGTTAATTTTTACACATTTTCTTAAAACAGGCTGTGAGACCAGAGCAAGAGATTCTCCAATGAGATCCAAAGGAGCCGAAGGAGAAGAGCATGATAGAGCCACAGTAAAAGTTAAAGAATCATTCTCCTACAAGAATAATCATCTTGAAGGGAGTCATCTCAAGGGAATCAGGCACGATAAGAGACAATGTTGATCTTGTGCATTAACGTTTATTAGTGTTGAATGAAAGAACGGATAAGAGGAGGCCAAAACAAACTCAAATTGCATGATTCTGTTGATGTTTCCTCAGCTAGGAGTATGGCTATAAAAAAACCTTAAATTTCTGGGTATCACTCTTGTAGCTTCTCGTTATGGAAGGGCACTCCGAAGAACTGTGGAAATGGTCACAGAGAGGAGGATTACAGTAAATGGTTGAGGAAGTTATTAGTTCTTGAGACAATCCAGTAGAAGCCATTAGGAAGACAAGTGTAGATATTCCTAGTATTGCTACGTTGGGACTTGCTAATTATTTCAAACTTTTTTACTGGTACATGGTTTCTGCACCAGTACTACATTATATTTCTAACTATGGTCAGTTCTGTCAGTACTCATGTTTGGAAAGATTTCAACTGTGTATATTAATATCCATATCGTTCGTCGAGCACTAGGAATGCCTCCAATGTGCTTTTCCTGAAAAATGAAATAAACAAGTTAAAGAGTAGCAGAGTATTTAAACAGCAGTGTAGGAGACTATTTTATTATACATGGAATATTATGATGGCCTCTATAATAGTGCCTATTGTAAGCATGGTGGGGAGTGAATCAGAAACATGGGTCTCCTTAATCTCACTACACCATAATAACCAACTACATTAATAGTGAGACAATATGAAAATAGCTTTAAATCTTTTATCTGAGCAAAAGCTATAATGCTATAGAACTATAGATTAATCTGAACCAAATTCTTGGGATGTTTGACCTTCGTCTTTCCCTTGTCTCTTCCTTTTCTTCGGTATGTTAGATGGAGTGTGTGAAGAGGAGGATTGAGAAAAGGGGTCCACATACTGTCCGGACACGAAATTGAGAGGGAAATTGACGATAGCCCTCGAACCGCGCATTTCGAAAGCCTTACGGTCATATGCCGCTGCGGCTTCTTCTGCTGTATCAAAGCTGCCAAGCCAAAGTCTCGAACCCTTCTTCTGTGGGTTTCGAATCTCTGCAGCATACTTACGGCGAGCCTTAACGAACCTCACTCCCCTGTAATGTTTCTCTCCCTCTTTATTTTTATTTGCAGTTCCCTCTGGAGCCAAGCTCGCCCCGCTTTCTCCAGAAGCTTGTTGTTCCTCCGCGGCGGCAGTGGACGCGACATTCGTCATGTTAGGGGAGGAGTTGTATTCTTCCCCCAGCAAATACTGACCAATTGCATTCAACATTCTCGTTTCATCGTCTCCTGGTGTGCCCATGATCGTCTTCGCTGGATTTTCTCCGAAATGTGCCGGTGGGGTGAGCTCTCCTATGATATTTATAGGATTTGGAAGTGATCAATTTACTGACTAGTCACTAAGATTTTCCTCGCAATTTCGTTTAACATTCGTGGTTATTCACATTCACCAATCATCCACAGTATTTGGATAGGTATCACATTCTTCCCCGAGCAAATACTGAGCAATTGCATTCAAAACTCTCCTTCCGTCCTCTGCTTGTTTGCCCAAATATTCACTAAGATTTTCCTCGCAATTTCGGTTTACATTCGTGAATGTTCTTATTCATCTATCATTCGTAATATTGGGAGAGGAGTTATATTCTTCCCCGAGCAAATATTGAGCAATTTACGTTCAAAATTCTCGTTTCGTCCTCTGCTCCTGTGCCCATCATGACCGCCGCCCGTTTCTCTGTTACAAATGTCGAAAGATATTGCTGTAAAATATTATATAAAATAACGTGTTCTCTGATTTTTAGGCATTTTGATATTTATAGGGTGAGGAAGCGGTACTAACTACCTCATCCCAAAGATTTTCCTCGTAAATTCATTTAGCCCTCGCGATTGAATAAATCCCTTTCAACACTCATGTTCAGCAAACGTTATTCGGCGAAAACTGACCTTCGACATTTAAAATTGTTTGAGTAGTTACGGCTTCGCTGAGCCTGTACTATGAAACTTCTTTCTTTCTTCGCCCCCACTTCCTCGCTCCCCCGTGCCCCTACAACTCCCCCGCATGCCCCTACCCCATTGAAAAGGAAGTTAGTAAAGAATAAATAAAGATTTTGAAATTTCATAAATTATGAGTAGTAGTCAAGGAGGTTTTCCATATATCTATCATCACAAAGAGTTCCAAAGCCAACAAAATTTTAAATATAAAAATAATGGTAAACTTTAATCATTTTGAATAAGATGAAGAAAATGTGTAGTTAGGTTAGGGGATGAGCAATCTCAATCAGAAACATTCAATCTTCGATGAGTTAAAGATGTTTATTTGATAAAAGAATTTGCAACAACCTTTTATTCTAGGGAAATATAAACAAAGGAGATGAAATCGAATTTTAAAGAAAGAAAATTTGAGCCACAAAAGGTGCCATTCATCAAGAAGATTCATTAAAATTCTCATTGTTTAAAATAAAAACTAGGATGATAGAACCCATCTCATGAATAACATGTTTCTAATTTAATTCACAAGCTTTCTCCAAATCTACAAAGAGAACATAGACTTCCATTTAATTATTAATACCAAACCCTCTAGCAAAAGAAAAATGAACTGAACCAAACTAGTACTATCATATGCAAGGTCACTAATTCTAACCACATTAGGATTATCCTTACAAGAAACACCCACTAACAACATCGTCCCATGGGGGGGCTTGGGCTTCTATTTCCACAGAGTAGGAGGTCACATCGGAAAAAAAAAATGTGCTACGAGATTAATTGGAATATTTTCCAAAAAAATAGGAGCCCCTACATTATAGGAATGAATATTTTAGCTGGTGAAATTGGGGTGGGGCTAGAAATTGCACTACAGTTCATTCCTTAAATTTTGGAGTTTAAAATTTTAAGTAGAATTGCAAGATTAAATCCATAGGACCAAGAACTTTAAAATATTCTTAAAGAAGCTAAGCAACATACATTGAGATTTTTAAGGAAGCCCCCTCCATAAGACCATACCCTAAGAAGGAAAAATAAACTACCAAATCTATTAGTCTTAATGAGAATATTTGACTTGAGAGATAGAAGAAACAAATCCAATAAAAAAACCTAGACCTAAATCCATCGAAATCAAAATAGTAGAGGGAATAAGAAACTAATCAAAAGAGCATGCTATTGAGTTTAGAACCTTTTTCCATACATACTCAATTGACTTTGATATGTTATACATAAATAATGTATTGTATTACACTGTTATTTTGTGCATAGTTAAACATGCGTGTGTGCAGCTATATTGATATAATATATCAACTGTATATCTCATGTATAAAGGCATATGTATTGGATCAAATAATTCATCAAGTTCCATGCTCTTCATTTTGTATATTTTCCTATACCTAGATGATTGAGTGCTGCTAGGTGTGTTGATGCTAAGAAAGTTACTCAAGGTGCTAAAAAAATTGATAGAGTGATTCTAGTGGAAATACAATTTTTTTTTAAGATTGAAGTAATCATTTGTAGCAATAATGAGCAATTTTTTTAAGAAAAAGCATGTTATCCAACAACAAATACCTTTGAGAAAAGAAAGTGTCTAGTGTAGAGGTGATGTAGTTAAAGGAAATTCTATAGACTTTAAAATTTGACCATGGATTTGCTGAATCAAGGAGGCATCTAAATCTGTAGATGCTTGATATTAGAGTTTACAAAGGAGGCATTTGAATCTATAGAGGAACCTTGTGTGAAAATGAAAATGATATTGTTGCTAGTGTATTGAATCATGAAGATGTTTGATGGAAATTTAACCAATATTGGTTGTTTAATTTGTTTGTTGTTGTAGACAATGAACAAGCATTTGTGAAGTATACACTACATAGGTAATCTAATGTGATTGTTGGCTGCTAATAATGATGGGTATAGAGATTTTATGGTGGGAAGAGGCAAAGAAGAGGTATTGAATCATTTCAGTGTTGTTGGAACATCAAAAAATCATTGCAACTACTTCAACTTGCATGTATGTCATTTCTTGTGGAGGTAAATTTAGAGTGTGTTGTTTTTATTAAATATGGTGTTCATTAGGAAATATCTATAGAAGGAAAAAGAAGAGATAAATTTGTTTTTGTGGATGCCTGGGTGAGGAAAAGAGAAGTGGGTTTGCAATCTCCAATGGATTTCAATTGTGCCAACTAATGCCAAGATGGAGATCTAAAGAGCACCAACTTCTAATTTTCTCTTCTATATGCTCTTCACAACACACAATCTACAACTAGAGGAGTTGATTCAAAAAGGGTTATTGGAGTATTTTCTAGATTTGATTTGCAGTGTAAAACAAGGAGAATTCATGTTAGGATTCATGAAGGATATGCTACAAATGATGAATATGAGGTAGAACACCCACATAAGTGTCCTCGTCTTACTACACAAGCATACTGATATCATCTCTAAGCTTCTCTTCATCCATGAAAAGGATGTGTATGTGAAAATAAATTATACAATTTTCTTGAGGAATAAATAATTTATTTTATTTTGATGTGGTGTCATCATGTTTGTACCAAATTTTTTTGTCTTAGATGCTTAGTTCCTCAAAGAGGCCAACTATGCCTCATGGAAGATAAATATGTGCATCATTCTTCAATTTGAAGAATTATAGGGGATCATTAGTAATTTTGTAAAGCATCTAGTTGATCTTGATGAGAAAAGGATGTTGACAAGGCTAATGAAAAAGCCTTGATTTGTTGATCAAAGATAACATCTTTGATAAAGTTCAACTATATGTTCAAGATGTGACAATATTGAAGGAGGATTCAAGAACCCTTCCCACCATATATGAGGTGAAAAACTTGACTAATATCCTCCATCTCTAGTCAAAGTTTATCATGCTCACTTTGAAAGGTGATGAGAAAGTAGAGAAGTTATTATGTCGAGTGTCTAAATAACAAGAAAAAAATGTCACACTTAAGAGAAGGTTGAGGATAAGTTGTTTATCCTAATCACTCTAAGATCTCTTCCTTTCGAGTTTTGGAATTTTTTCACAACTTTGATCATCACAAAGTAGAAAGTGTCATTTGAGGAACTAGTAAATTTTCTCCAGTAGAGAGAATCCATCTAGTTATTGCAAGATGAGTTTGAAGAAAAAAATGATGTCAAGAAAACAGTGTGGTAAGAATTTTTGAAAAGGATTACCACAATAGCATCCAAAAAGGGAACAACAATAGCAACAAAATCTCTAGAATGAAAATCAATGGTGTCACATCTATACTACCAACACACATGACATTGATCATTTTTTATATAATGGATTGAATCAAAGAAATTATAGTCAAGAAGATATATTTGATGGAGGTAATTATCACTCAAAAGGATGTCCTCATCGAAGGAAGAACATAAGGCATGTTGTATTGCATTGTTAGTTTGTGGAAAATTACACATGCTTGTGTGTAGCTATATTGATAGAATTTATATCAACTATATGTCATGTATAAAGGCATATGTATTGGTTTGAATAATGAATCAAGTTTCTTTCTTTTCATTTTGGCATCACAACCACATATTTTCCTATCCCTAGATGTTTGATTGTTGCTAGCCATGATTTATGCTAAGAAATTCACTCGAGGTGCTACAAAAATGACATAGTGATTCTAGTGGCAATACAAATTAGATTTGAAGTTACAAATATACTCCAAGATTCTTATTTTCATCAATAGTAGCCTCCAAAATTTTGTCTTCATTAAATGGAATCCAACAAGGGAAATGTTATATCCTTTCCTTTTTATAATAATTGTTGAACCTCTAAGAAGATTTATTCAACGAGAGGGAGGTCTAGGAAAATGGAATGTTGTTAGGCTAGCTCCAAATGTTAGTGTGGTAAAAAATTAGTCATTTGTTGATAACACACATCTATTTTGTGTTGGAGGAAACTGCCTCACATTACATTAGAATTTCAATTGGAGTAAATTAAGGACCTTTTTCCTGAACATGGATTTGGGGAAGCATAGAGATGAAGATCAAATTTGTAACTTTAAGCCCCTCAATTTTAGATCAAAAAGAAGCACATTAAAAAAAATCCTTTAATTTAATATATTTAAAACATAGTATTTCTTATATTTTATCTAAATATTATTATGTTTTATTAAAATTAAATTTGTTACAAAGAAGTACAAAGAGTCTAGAAAACAATATAGTATAAATAATATCTACAAACATGCATATAAATGTTGAGAATTTAATCTACAATAAGCTTAATATATGTCTTTTTATCAAGTATTAAAAAAATGAAAACTACTATTGTGCATATACTAATAAATCTACATATAACCTACAAATAGGACACACCATTTTACATTGATCCATCTCTTAAATAACATTGTAGCATTAAAAAATTTCAACCTTGAAAATTTCACACTAGGTTTTGCTCCCCCTATGTGCTTGGACCTAATTATGCACTCATTTCAACTTTTATAAATATTCTTGGAAAAGCAAACTATACATATAATATTTTTTCCCAAACAATTTTAATCCTCAATTGTTCCCTAGACCACCTAATTTGGCTCCAAATTCAAATATGTCAGTGTGGGTAATTTATTATTTTAGTTTCCAATTTCAAATGTTGACTATCAATTTTTATTTTTTCTGGAAATTAGAAGAGTTGCATAAAAATACAAAGTATTTTCACCATTTTAATCCTTAGACTTCAATTGAGCAAATTGGGCATCCAAAAAATCCTTCAAGAGAAGTCAAGAGAACAATTACCAAGATTATTACAACATTTCATCATTCAAGCATTCATGCCATATTGTAAGTGACTTTATGTTCATGTTTGTATGAATTTTTTTATTTGTACTAACACTTGTAGGTGATCAAATCAAATCAAGGAGATCAGATCTGAGTGGTGAGTTTCAACAAGGTTTTCAATTCATTACTTGTTTTTCAAATTAGCCTCTATCCAATCAAGGATACACTATCTTTCCCTATAATTTTCCATTGTAGTGGTAGAAATACAAACATGGGGTTTGATTTAGGTAAGCCCCTATATGGAACAACCATTCCTCTTTGTGTATGCATCTTACAAATCTAAAGAGAGTTGAAAGAATATTGAAGGCTACTTGTTCATTCATGCACTCTAACCCTACACATTGTTAAGTCACAAATCTACATTTTTCATAAACAAATGAATTTTCAACAATTCATATAAGACAAAAGCTACATACTAGGGACCTCAAGCCTATTTTTTGACGTCACAAAAAATAGAAGGATAGTCTAGGGTGTACAATTCCCTAAACTAGCTAAATCTACATCAAATTTTAATAACAAGTTCTTCTATCTCTGCCCTTTGCATTTTTGGATCTGATTTTTTTTCCTTTTTGCAATCAATTTATTAGAAATCATAGCAAACTACTACATTTGCATAGTTTTCATAATTAGATCATTTCATTTAAAAATTAATCAATTAATTATCATTCAAATCACATCATTTGATCATATGCACACAATGCAATAAAATAAACATTGGATTAAAACTCAAATCCATCATTCTGGCTCTCCTCAATAGGTTTTAACCAAGTGGTTCTTCAAGTCATCTTTAATCCAATCCAAAAAAAAATGGAAGGAGGTCTCAAATCCTTTTCCCAAGCAAACAAACACATATTCAAGAATATATAGAAGAATTTTTACTACTTAGTAAACAAGTCTCGAAATACCTCATAATTTTTGTTAGATTTTATAGTTTTCTTAATTATCAATGGTTTTCCATTATTGAAAGGGCTAATTAATTCTTTAAAGGTAAAATTTATTGAGGCAAAATTATTTTGTAAAGTTGTACCATATTAATAATTAACATTATAAATGAAAATGTTTGTTCTTTGAGTAAACTAAAAAGATCATTTTCTTGTAGTATGTTAACGTTTCATTTATTTGAGAAAAGTCTACTAATCATTAGCATACATTTATTTCAATATTGGTAAAAAAATATCTAATGTAAAGCATCATCAAACCTTGTTCTCACATTGTATGCATGCTTATAATGATTTCTAAAAATTATGAAATAGATATTGCACAATGACAACATTTTGATTGAAGAGATGAAGAATTAATATGAATATTACATAGGCAAGAAATCTCATAAAAGGTGATTGAATTTTATTAAGTAAAATGATTTGAAATTCAAATAAAATAAATCGTATGATTCATTATGAGACCAACCATATTAACATGCAATCAATGAAGATAATAAATTTTAGATTTATTTTCTTAACGCTTTCAATTTTTTCTTTTTTCTCAATGACAAACTTTATAAAAAATAATACAATAAATTAAACTGGACCAAAATTCCTAGCCAATAACATAAAAAATATTTAGAGAATTTCTGTTAAGAATCTAACTTTATTTAAATTATGCCAACCCCTAATATCCTAGAATCACTTATGGGCCAAATAACATAGAAGGAAGCCCCATTTTTTTTGTTTCAAAGTGTATATAATAAACATGCAAAATCCTCCCATAATATATGAAGATATCTATCATTTTTTACATTGGATTCCAAACATGTCATATAAATAAATACACATTTATTTTTAAAAGCTAAAGAACTAATAAGCTATTTACTTTTCCTTTAATATATTAAATTTGAGCTAAATAAAAATATAATAATGTTAAAAAAAATAACAAAGTTAAGCAACAATAAATAAAATTCCTAAAAATTATTCTCATATAAAAAATGGAAATGAATCTTGTATCCATATTTTAAGAAATAATTTTCATAATGAAAACTAATATTTCGAACTCTGAAAAAAAAAGTGGTAGGAGTTATTAGAGGATTGATCATAGCAAGTTTTAATATGTTGAAATGATGCACACATAATTTATGTGTTTGGTAAAAACTTTAATAGTGTTAGTGTTAAGTTTTTAATTTAGTGATTAAGTTTTTAACTTAGGGATAATTAGATTTGCAGTTTTCTAGGGTAGTTTTTCACCCATCTAATTTCTCACACTTTGAAAAGGCCTGTACACTAGCATCGATCTCATTTTCTGAATATCATTTGGATATTTGGCAGAATAACCTTTGCGCTTCTCTCATGGATCTTGGGACGGAGTTGTCATCTCCTACAAATAGAAGGAAGGTCCATTTAGAAATAGTAGGAACCCTACACTGATGCCACCTAGAAGCTTCCATATCTTACGAAAATATCAGTAAAATATGATATTATTTCAATTTTCCAAATTTAAGGATTATTTAATGATAATAATATCTAAAAGATTTGTTTAATAATAAAAGAAGGCACAACTCAAATTGTATTTGTTCTTTTATATTTTAATTTTCCATATTGAAAGGATTGTTCAATAATATAAAAAGGAACATTTGTAATTATAATTGTTCTTTGATATTATAGGGACGTCATTTCTCTATTATAAAATTGCAAAATATCACTAAAATATGATATTATTTCAATTTTCCAAATTTAAGGATTATTTAATGATAATAATATCTAAAAGATTATTTAATAATAAAAGAAGGCACAACTCGAATTGTATTTGTTCTTTTATATTTTAATTTTCCATATTGAAAGGATTGTTCAATAATAAAAAAAGGAACAATTGTTCTTTAATATTGAAGGGACGCCATTTCTCTATTATAAGATTGCTGACTATCATTATAGAAGCAAATGAAAGGAAATCCAGTAAACGTTGGCATCTGCAAACACAGTTGAAATTGTAGAAATCTGCAACATATTTGACGTCAGTTTCCATCAGTGACAAAAGAGGAAGAGAAAGTAGCAGATGTAGGACGTCATCAAGTACGGAATATAAAGATGGTTAGGGTTAACATTTGTTTATTTTGTTTATGCTGAAGTTTCACAATTAATCGTTACCAACAAAAGGAAACCTGAATATGATATTATATGATTTAAAGTCGCATTTGACGGTGGCGTTCGAGAAAGGCTTCGATATGAGTCTTTTGCGTGTAACGAAACGCGTATTTGTCTGTTGTTTAACGACAAAATCAAGGCTACGGTCTCACGGAGAATTTTCTTGTGACAAAAGATTGATTATAATCGGTGAGAATGAAGGTGCGTTTTTCTATTTTATCACTTATTTAAGATATTAAAAAAGAAAGTTAAGAAACAATAAATAAAACTCCTAAAAATTCTTTTAAAATAAATATTGAAATGAATATTATATTCACATTTTAAGATATAATTTTCAAAATAAAAAATAATATTTTCAACCTTCAACAAAAAAAATGACAAGTTAGTAGAGGATTGGTCACAACAATTTTTAATATGTTGGAATAATGCACATGTAATTTTTGTCTTTGGTAGGAACCCTAATAGAAAGCAGGCCCATTTAGAAATGCTAGGAATCCTACACTAATGCCACCTAGAAGCTTCCATATCTTATGAAAATATCACTAAAATATAGTATTATTTCAATTTTCTACATTTATAGAATTATTTAATAATAGTAAAATCTAAAAGATTGTTTAACTAGCAATCACACCTTGGTTTGCAATGGGTACACTGAAGAAGTGTGGAAGGTCAATTAGGGAATATTTTGGTTTATTTTTTACATACATTTGTATACTATACAAGAGATAACATGGTAGGCTATTTAGAAAATGATGTTTGTGCAATGAAGGTTTCAATTGAGAAGTGATAGCTTCAAATAAAATATATGCATCTACTTATAGGGATTCAAACACAACTAAAACAAAATGTCTAAATTAGGAAGGTAATATGGCTCAATTACCAATAGGATCATGTTATGTTCTCAATAGGGGGAGAGAGAGAGAGAGAGAGAGAGAGAGAGAGAGAGAGAGAGAGAGGGAGATATGGGGACAAAAAGATGGAGAGAATAGGGGGAAGAGAGAAATTATAGAGAGGTAAGGAGAAAGAGATTGAGAGGAAGTTAGAGATGGAGATGGAGATGGAGATGGAGATGGAGATGGAGGATAGGGATAGAGAGAGAAGGAGAGGGAGAGATAAAGAAAGAGTACAAAAGGATAGATAGAGATGGAAGAGATAAATATATAGAGAGGGGGAGAAAGGAAGAGAATGAGAGAGGGAGAGATAGGAAGTGATATATAGAGAGGGGTAGAGAGAGATGGATAGTTAATGAGATAGAGATAGAGGGAGATATGTAAGAATTGAAGTATAGAGAGATAAAGATAGAGATAGAGCTATTAGTGAGAGAGAATTGAGTGTGAGCATATGACTAAGATATATACATATATATATAGAGAGAGAGAGAGATGAGGTTAGATATGCATAAATGGATAGAGAGGGAGGTAGATGGCGAGAGAGATATAGAGATACGAGAGAAGTAGACAGATATAGAAAGAGGATATATATGAATAGAGATATGGAGGGAGAAACAATGAGTGTGTGTGTGAGTGAAATGGATATAGAGATATAGATAGGGAACAAAAAAAAGCAACTGTGTGTGTTTGAGTGAGAGAGATGTTGAGATATATATAGAGAGGGGGAGATATATAAACTTATAGAGTTGTAGGGAGAGAGGGAGAGAAATAGAGAGAGAATAGAGAAGTTGAGATATACATAAATAGATAGTGACAAGGAGAGAGGGAGAGATATGGGTAGAAAGAGGAAGAGATAGAGAGATATATAGTGGGAAAGATAGAGGGGGAAGAGAGAAAAAATGTAAGGAGAGGTAAGGAGATAGAGATAGGGAGAGAGATAGAGAGGAAGATAGAGATGGAAGATAGAGATGGACATGGAGATGGAAATGGAGAGAGAGAGGGGGAGAGAAATAGAGATAGAAAAAGGGGGATACAAAGAGAGAGGGAGATATGAAGGGATAGAAATATAGAGATATAAAGTTAAATAGAGGTACACGGAGGGAGATATATAGAGAGAGGTTGTGAGAGGTACATATGAAGAGATATTATAGAGAGATATGGGAGGAGAAAAAGAGATATCTCTTTCTATCTTTATCCCGCTCTCTATCTTATATTTTTTATTATATTTCAATCTCTCTCTTCCTCTCTCCTCTATTTCTCTCTATATTTATTTCCCTTCTCTAGATTCCTCCATCTATATTTCTCTCATTTCTTCTATCTATTTCCCTCTTCCTATAATTCTCCCCTTAATATTTTTCCATATATATTTGTCTCCCCCCTCTCCCCATTTCCCTCTTTATCTCTTGATCTCTCGACCTCTATATATAGCTTTGTCTCCTATTTCTCTTTATCTCTCTATCTCTATCTTTATGTGACTATATATATCTATGTCTCTCCTATTCTCTTTTCATCTCTCTTTCTTTATCTCTTTTCCTCTCTATCTCTTTATCTCTTCATCCTTATTCCTTTATATCTATACCTCCATTTATGTATATCTCTCTTAGATCTCTCTATATCTCTTTGTCTCCCTCTCTATTTCTCTATTTCTCTCTCTTTTTTCTTTCTCTCTCTATTTTCTTCCTACGTGTTCAATGGGTATATTGAAAATGTTTCAAAGGTGAAATATCATATACTCAATCAAATTGCATGCTACCCTTCAAATAACTCCCTAGGGGCATGCTATCCTTAGATTGTTAGCATGAAATGGCTTAGAATCAAAAGCTACCTTCTTTCTCTATATATAAATTTTAATTTATATTTTAAGTTTAAAATTCATTTTATTATATAAATTATAAATAAAATAAAATATAATTATTCTAAAATAATTAAAGTTTTAATAAGATAAATAATTATAAATTAAATTATCTATAATTTTTTATTATTATTATTTGTAATTTCATAAAAAAATTCAAAATTAAATATAAATTAAAAACTATAATAAAATAAAATAAATGGAAAGTCAAAATATATCAAAATCCAAATATTAATAAACATTATATTTTTTACTCTTTGGTGCCACTCCCTTTGGGAACCTAGAAAAATAATTTTGTAGAAACATGAGTTGCATATCATGGTCTTCATCTTGCAAAAGAGAAAGAAGTTAGGAAAATTTGGTTGGAAGGTGATTTTCAAAATATTATGAATTATCTTAAGAAAAAGCATCCTTCTTCTCAGTCTATTTTGCATATTATTGAAGATACTTTATCTCTTTTAAACTCCTTTGATGAGATTTTTGTTTCACATTTGTTTCATGAAGCTAATTCATTAGTTGATTTCTTTGTAAATTTAAGCGTATCTTCTCATAAGTGTTGGGATTCTCATGATGCCATCCAAATTGAGATTCAAAGCATCATTAATCATGATCTTGAACTTTATGCCATGTTGGTGGCCATTTTGGGATGTAGAGGAAATTCATTTTTTATTTCCTCTTTAGTTGGATTAGACATGTAAAGTACCACATATAAGTCCTTATAATTATTGCAAATGTTTAGAAAAATATGTTGAGGGGTGTGGAAATTATTTTTGGAAATCCTTGTGTTATTAGATTAACATGGATTATGGGTGTTTTCTTCTCTTGTATCTAGAAATTTCTTCCCCATTTACCTATTTCTTAGTTTAGGGAGAAAGTTGTGGTGGGGGTGATTTGGCTATCATGGGGGTGATCATTGTAGACAAGAACCTATTTCTTGCGATGAGGTTAAAGCTAATGGTTTGGTGTATCCTTATAGTCTAAAGCTCCATAGTTTTGAGTCTCAGGTCTCTTAGGAATTTGTCAATTGTTGGAATAACAAGGTGTTACATGTCTTTGCTATGGAGGTTAACATTTCAGAGGGTTTAATTGCTAAAGTTACATGTTTACCCTCTAAGGGGGGGAAATTTTATAGAGACTGACCAACCTCAAAGCCTACTCTATCCAATTTCTTTAAGTGAGATGAATGGGAAAAGCTAAGGAAATTGGCATTTGGTGGGTATGCATGCCACTCTATTAAGCCTATCTAGAGGATGTTGCCATGGCTGTCATGAATTACATCACCTTAGATGGCATATTTTATGCCATCTAGATGGTTTCCATTTTATGTTATTAAACCATTTTAGGCATAATAAATTGGTTTCCTTTCCCTTTTATTTGTTATTATCATTAGAAAATGGGATTTTGGAATATAGAAAAAGCCACAATAATCCCTTTTTTCATGAGGGGCTTATGCTTCTAATCATTGAACATGTTAAAGCCAAGTTTGTTCTTGAAGTTCCAAAGGTTCCTAGAGGTCACAAGCTTAATGGTTCCCCTCCTAGTTATGACACAGGGGACTCTATTCATGAGGAGGCAGGGGAAGATGAGGTGGGATTAGCTAAGCACATTTGAGCCCCTATGGAAGTTTATTTTAAGCATCCAAAGAAAAAACCCAAGACTAAAGCTCCTCAATCTTGGTCAAGGGGGTCACACACATATATGGATATTGAGGAGTCTCCTTTTGATTTTGTTAAGAGTGTGACTAGAGGGAAGAAAGGGAGCAAGAGTCATAAACAACTTGAGATGGCTCAAGTGAAAGGAATAAGCTTGGAAAGGGATGGTGAAAAAGGGGTTATGCGGAACACTATTGTTTCCAATATATTAGGTTTGTCTACTTTTGTTGGCACGAAAAAAGAGTAGGGTGTTGCTAAAGGTGAGAATGGTCTATTGGAGTTGTTGGAAAACACTATTATTCAAAAGAAGATGGTTGAGATTGACATGATTGATTTGGATGTTTCTCCCATTGGAGTTGAATCAATGGGAAAAGCTAAGGTGTCTAAGGATCAACCAAAGGGGTAATTTAGTCTTAAGGAGGAGCCTTTCAATTAGGAGAAGTTTGATTTGGATGTTATTTTTCAAATTGGCTAAGGATGGAATGGGAAGCCTCTTCAATCTACTTAAATGGATTCTTTCAAAGGTTAAATAAATTAATATTAAGATGAATGCATTGGCTAATTTAAGTGTTGGAATGGTGAGTAATAATAAATAGGAAATGGTAGTGTATATTAGGGTTAAAAGAATGAATGTTGTGCTTAATAAGGTGGCAAATTATGGTGCTAAATTTGGTATGAATCATGGGTCAAGATGGGTTTCCCTAGAGGAAAAAGCCACTAAAATCATTAAGGATCTGAGTATTATTTTGTAGGTTAGTAGCAAGTATATCCACACTAGTGCATAGGGGATGAATATTATAACTGAAAAAGCTCATAATTGGATTGATAAACCACTTGTAGTTGGGAGGAATGTACATGAGCTAAAAGTAGATAAATAGAAAAATTTGATAGAAAAGAGCAAGGATGTGGGTCCTACGATCAGAACTAGAAGCAAGACCAAGAAGAGTGTTGTCATTCATTCTTGGAAGTTGGAAGATGTGGTGGAGATGCATGAGAATGTCATCTCTAGTAATTTATAAAAAAAATAAGATTTTCAAGAATTTATAATAGTTTAGGTTTTTGGTTTCTTTTGTAATGTTTGTCAATTTTAGTGTGTTGTCAGTTTAGATTTGCTAATTCTTTAGAAAAAAAATTTGGTTAGTGCCAACCTACTTTCCTTATGGCTATCATTTATAGCCTATTCTTATTGTAAAGGGTTTCAAGATCACTTCGAAACCTGATTTTTTGTTAATAAAAAATATAATATTTAAAAAAAATGAATAGAAAATAATAAACTTATTAATTTAATAAATGATTAAATAAAAATAAAAGTATTTTCTAAATTCATTAGAATTAAAATACTAATAAAATATTTACCTAAAAAATATAATTAATATATTATTTAAGAATAATATTAAAATAAATATTTGCCCATGTACCACTAGGGCTTGATAGTCCATGCCCATATGGCTAGATTCAACACATGGGCATTTCCTCTTTACCAAGACAAGGGGGTGTGAAATTGGCCGTATGTTTAGTTAAGAACTCAAGGCCCTCTAGAATATTTAATATGCATTATGTGCCTCTCAAAATGGTGGCTAGGGTGATTATATCAAGAACTATCATCATTTGACAATGTCATTCCATCTAGGGAGTGGTTATGGTATTGACATGGGGCTAATACAATCTACGGCATGGAAATTTCACCTGCACCCAACAAGATTTCCAAGTTTAAAATGTGTGAAGATTAAATGCCAACTTCAAGAAGTCATATGGGTTGGAGGACAGTTGCTCTAAATCATGATAAAAATATTGACGATCCAAGGCTAGAAACTTGTGTGAAGTAAATTCACTGTCTTTAAATTTGATATGGAGGTTGGCTTTCTATTCATGTGAAAATGGATACCCTAGTAATGCTATGTTGTTAAAAAAAAAACAATTTTCTTTCCCAAGCTTCATCTCTGATTTGTGATAGAAGAAGATTTTCCTCAAAAAGGATACTCTATGCCTTGAGGCTATAAGGATGGTAATTGGAAAGGTTTTTTTGTTTCCCTGCTAATAGAACCCTAGAAAATTTTGACATCTCCTCTCATTTTTTGGCTACTCTTTTAGTCTTGAACATTCCTAAAGTTCATTGTTTACTATTTTTGAGGCTAGTTTTCAAGGCGATTGTCCTAGTTGGTGATCTAGACATGGTGACTATTGCTAAATCGAGATTAGGTATCCCTTGGTCAAATGCCATCGAAAAAATGTTTCCCCTCGGGGTGACAGTGGAGCGTCAACCATTTCTAATGAGCATGGGGGATGGTTTAGTGAGACATAAATGATGGGTTGTGGTTAGATACAACCTCCTATGCTACTAGTTGGGATTGATTGAGGTGGAGGATATCTAGTGGTGCAAAAAAATTGCTACAATCTTGGAGGATGGTAGGTTCTATGAAGAAGGTAATTGACTATTGCTTTGCTATGTGTCTAGAAGTTGAGCATGTTCCTATTTTGAGTTTTTGGTGCTATTGTTTTAGGTCTTTCATTGGTGTTGGATGGAAATTTTGTTAATTGGGTGAATTGTAACTCTCTATTTTTAGACCCAATTTTGGGCTCTTTCTCTATGTACTGATTTTGAACATCAATATACTATACAATTTCGATTTTAATTTATAGTTAAAAAAGGTATATATTAAAATAAATACAATGAATAAAAAATATTATTAAATAAACTAAATTTTAGAAACTAAAACTATATTTCAAATAAAACATTAAAAATAAAAATAAATTATACTACAATTATTAAAATTAGAATTTTAATTTTTATATTAAAAATTATAAAAAATAAAACTTAAAAAATAAAACTAATATGAAACCTATTAAAAAAATCAATTTGTAATATTGATTTATTATTATTAATACTTGCCATTCTTCAATCATTGTGTTATGATTATATTTGAAAGATAGGTTTTGAATGCACCCAAAACCAATTACAAACAAGTTTTGAAGGGACCTAAAACCTAAACAAGGATGATCATGTTTCCAAAATAAAATGCAAAGAATAACCAACAACATACCAATCAAAAAAATATCAAAAAACCAACAAGACAACCCAAACCAACAACAACCAAAGCTACAAAAACTGGTTTTAAAAGGGATGAAAAACCCAAAAAACCCAAGTTTTTATAGAGACTTTGAACCCAAAGGTTTTGAAGGGACCTTGAACCCTTAGACACCACCTAGATCAGCTAGGCAATAGCAAACTAGTTGCTTGGAAAAAAAAAAACTCAGACAAGAACATCACCCAAAAAAAAACCATGGTGTAGAAAACCTACACCACCTGGAACATAACCCCGAGAAAATCACCAGGGAAATAAGAATCTACTTGAAACTCCTTCAAACCCAAAAATTCAACTCAAATTCTACCTCATGAGGAAAGAGTTGGGTATGTGCAGGATCATCATGGAAAAAATAGGCCCTTAAGTGGCAACAATTTCAGAAAAATCAGAGTTAGGAAACTTGATGTAAAAATTTGAATAAGTTATCTATATTATTTCAAAAATATGTAAGAATAGAATCTTTAGAAAATTTAATGTAGTTTCTAAACTACTAGGTTTATTTTAAAAAAACAAAACTATTTGGTGAAAATTTGAAATTTCAATGCAGTAGTACTTAAATTTCAAGGGAAAAATAAAAATTAGGTGTCTACCTGACCACCCTAACCACAATAAAATGATAATATTTTTTTATAAAATTTTAGAAATAAGTAGAGGACTCATGTTCGGATGTGATGCATATTTTTGTAATTTTTTCCAAGTAAATAATTAATTAAAAAAAATTTATTACAACTTTAAAAAATATAAAATCTCGTATGTCTGACCACCTTAACTTGGTCAAAACTTCATGAAATTCATTTTTTATTTTTTTAATCCTATAGTATGTGAAGCATAAAATGTGATGCATGTTTTGGATTCAAAAAATGTGATACCATTTGAAAGCTATAGATGTTTTTCAATCAGCCTATCAATCAACACTTTAGTCATAATTCAAATAAAAAATGAATAATAATTATTTATTAAATTCAAAGTAAACCATAATTTATATTGGTGGAAAGCTAAGATTATCCTTTAAAAAACCTTTTCATTTCATCAATTTTGGGTTAAAAAAAGTCATCAGCCACATACCCTACAAATACCCATCATATTGCCACTTTTTGGCCCATCATGATCCTACACATACCCAGCTCCCCTCTATAAGAGAGGATGATATGGGCACCCATTCTACCAAAGCCACAAATCTTAAGAAACCTCAAGTTCCACCTCAATAGGAACATCATCCACCTCGATAGGACCACCACCAAAGGAGACCTAAAAAGAGGGAAACCCAACCCATCCACAACCACCACCTCCACCTCAATAAGAAGGCACTGCACTTATATAAGAACAATCTTCACCATAAAAGAATACATAGCCAGTGGAATGCAAAAGGCAGCCAACACTTCAGAAAATGGGTATACACACCATACTTTAGCTGAATAGGCCTCAAGAAGTTCAAGAAAAGCAAGCCAGAGGAAAAAGGAAACCTTCTTCTCCTTAAATAGGACAAAAATAGGGCTACTACAAACAAAATTATTTGAAGGAATAAAGCTTCCAAAGAGCCAACTATAAAATCTCTGCAACCACAAATAGGAACACTCTTGTAGAGCGCCACAATAAAACACCATATGTAGAGAACTATCTTCCAATAGAAGATATATTCCCCTTTGAACCAAAGAAGAAAAATATTCCAAAAGGAGAGAAAATTTTATGTCTTACCAAACATAATAAACTGAGTTATCAAAGAAAAATAACCCAGTCCAGAGGAAAAAAAAAACTAAAAAACCCACACCAAGGAAGGGGAAAACATAAAACAATCCTAGAAAACATCCAATGTAGTAGTAGAGAGGGCAAGAATCCGAACTAGAACAACCTCCATAGTAAAATATCCTTGAAGAAAGACTATATTGAGGCTAAAAAACAAGCGCTACAAAGGAAACTCACTAGAAGGCATAGAAAAAATCCCACCTCTACCCCATAAAAGGCAAGGAGAGCCTACAAAGAAAGGGAGAAGTAAACCAGAAATAATATAAGGCAAAAAATCACCCCCAATATGCTAGTTAGGTAAAATAATAGCCAAGAAAATTTCACCACTCCCATGATAGAAGGTTCTAGATTAACAAAGAACACCAAAAAGAAAAAGGCAAGAGCAGAACATTCCTACTCCACACGCACCACCTCTAGAACTTACCACCAAAAATTCATAGAAAGAAGGGGGGCATGATCAAGTCACATAGCCTGGGTGCCAAAAGCATATGGAGACCCATGAACCACAATAGAAGCCCATGACCAAAGAACTCCCTAGAGGCAACAAAGACAAGCATAAAAGAGGTAGGAAACACATCAACCTCACCCAATATACTTGACCCACACTAGAAGACCATGAAAAACCCACCATCATCATTATTTGTGTCTGAATCAAAACCCTCAACCCAATCCTCATTAGAAGAATTCAAAACTCCAAAGCCGCTCATTTTCCCACTTGACATCATTTTTCAATCATTGTGTTAACTAGTCATTAATAAGTTTGTTTTGAACCAATTAGAAACTAAAATTTTATCCTCTTCAAATATAATTTAAATTATTAAAAGTGAAAGTATTAAATATTTAACTTTAAAAATTATAATGCTTATTTCTCTTGAACATAATTGGCTAAGAAGTTTGGGGTGTTATTGATGAATTTGTAAGGAAAGAAAGGTAAACTATATTTTTAACATATTTTAAGAATATTTTTTCCATTTTTTCTTTATAAGTCATTTCATTAAATCTTTCTAAAATAAAAAAATGTGACTTGTCTTTTACATTTTTTTAAGATTGATTCTTTTATGTATGCAACTATTATTTTTTTATGAAAAAAATTCTTAAGAAAATCAATTAGCTATTTTATAGAGATTTGGATTCACACTATTAAAATAAAAACTAAAATTTAAATTAAAGAACATCGATAAATTAGCATATAAAGATATTCTTCCTAGGGATTTGATTTTACACAATTGAAATAAAAATTTAAATTAAATCTCAAACTATTTGGCATTGCCACTTTTTTTTTCAAATTTTATTAAATTCAAAACATAAATAAATATAAATAAGAGTTCAATTAAAATAACTAAAATTATTATAATTATAATCCCACTATTATTAATTATTTTAATTCTAATCATATTATAATTAGGATTATAATTGGTGTAAGAACTTATGAAAAACAACAATAGGATCAAGAGATCAAAGATAGCACAAAAGAGAGAGAAGATGAGATAATATGATGATTATATTATCAATATGCATGAAGATGCTCAACTACAAGTATGTACAAGGCATGCTTATAAAGGCAAGTTAGGACACAATGAAGGGCCATGAATGAGACAAGTGTCTCAATCATGTGAAGGGTAGGTAGAAAGAAATAATAGATAATTCCATGAAAGGTGGATCACCCACCTAAAGTGGAATTGTCATGCCACGAAAAGTGGAGATAAAAAGGTGATAACTAGATCAAACCACAAAGAGTAGGATTTATCCTACACACACTTCCCTAAGTGTCCTATTCACATCTCTCAATATATGGAAAAACCTAGATGCAAGATGCAAATAACTAGGTGTAACAAGTGTAAACTATGATGATTTGCATTCCCTAAGTAAGCTTAAGTAAATTGTAATAAGTAAAATACTTATTTACACCAAAATTGCCCCTTAAGTGAAACTGGAGGAATGAATACTCAAGCTAAACATGCAAGATGGGTCCTGTAAATTGGGCCATGTTAGGTACCCATGTACAAATGCAATGCAATCTCTCACAAATGAGGAAAGGGAGAAAACCTCATGGGAAAAAATCCACCTCAAAAGAGAGAAGAAAAAAAATAAAGGTAAAAATGAAGAAGGACAAAACCCTAAGATGAGGAAAAAGTTCCCCCATGAAAGAGAATCAAGAAGTCAAGTGACTCCCCTTAACACATTCCTCACCCCAGGAGAGCTCACAATTGATGGAACTTGCTCTCAGTAAATGGTTTGGTGAATATGTTGGCAACCTACTCTATTGTTGGACGATAGTAGAACTCAATGAACTAATCCTAAATCAATTCCCTAATGAAGTGCATATGAATATCAATGTGCTTGGTCCTCTAATGCTAAACCAGATTCTTGGAGATTGCAATAACACTCTGATTGTTGCAATGAATGGCTATCGATGCAGAATGGAAAAACCAAACTCAAAAAGAATATGTTGAAGCCAAATGGCTAAGTAGTGGTGGTAGTAATATCCCCCTTATACTCAACCTTTTTCAATGAAAGTGAAATGGCATGTTGCTTCTTTCTATTCCACGAAACAGGTCCTGAATGAAGATGGAAGTTGTACCAAAAGGTGGAATTGCAATCATCAAAATCACCAACTCAATCTAAGTCAATATATCCTACTAAGTCAAGTTGTGCACTTACTACATAATGAATCCCATGTGGATGAGTACCCTGGATCTAGTACAAGATGTGTTTGGTGGTTTTCTAATAAATCTCATGTAGTTCCTACATAAAGTAGGAGACCATGCAAACCTCATAAAATATGTCACGGTTTATATGAGTCAAATAGATGAGACTTCCAACAACCTGACAATACAAAGTAGCATCAACAAGTGGAGTGGAGCGCTTAGCCTCAAGATTGACTCCTCAAAGAAAGGGAGTCAGAGAAGGCTTAGAATCAGTCATGCATAACCATGAAAGAAGATCAAGAGAATACTTGGGATATGATAATGCAATCCTAGATGAAGACTGTTGAATCTCAATGCCAAGAAAGTAGTGAAGAAGACCCAAGTCAGTCATGAAGAATCTATCCTGCAAAGCAGTTTTGACATTGCCAATAATGGATGAGGTGCTCCCTATAATGATCAAGTCATCAACATAGAGCACAAAAGGCATCAAATGTGCATCATCCTACTTCAAGATGTAGACATTTTGATCTAAATGACACTTGGTGAATCCTGTGGACAGAAGGAAGGAATCCATCTTGGCATACCAAGACTGAGGAGCCTACTTAAGGCCATAGAGGGACTTCCTTAACCTACAAACGAATGAAGTATCTTGGTTGAAACCCTTATTCTGCTGCATATAGATCTCCCCATCAAGATCCCCATGTAGAAAAGCACTCTTACCATCCATCTGATGTACTACCTAACCATGTCAAGCAACAATGGCAAGTGTCAGGTGAATGGAAGTCAATTTTGCAATAGGTGCAAAGGTCTCATGTAGTCAACTCCTGCAACCTATGAGAAAACCTTTGCAACAAGTCATGCCTTATACTTATCAACATTTCCATCTACTAAATATTTGGCTTGATAGATCCACTTGCATCAAACCATTTTTCTCCCTTTAGGGAGAGGGACTAGCTCCCAAGTGTTGTTCCTCATCAATGAACTATACTCTTCCTCCATAGTTGCATCCCATTCAAGAACCCCAGAGGCTTCCTTAAAGGATTGTCAATTTGAAGCTGATATAATGAGAGCATGTCGAAGAGGCTCATGCTCATGCTATGTCCTAGACCTTTGAGTATCCAAAGGACCCCCAATAAGAATATTTTTTGCCTCAAGAGTTTAACAAGCCCAATGAGGTCTAGTAGGGGTAGAAGGGCAAGGCTCCTCAACTGAAAGTGGACCCTGCAAAGGTGTAACCTTGTGACTTTGTGAGGAAGGATAGCCATCATAATTGAAATTGATAGATCATCATTGTTAACTATGGAGGAAGGAGGAAGAGTAAAAGAGTCAAAGTTAGGTGAGCTCTCCTCAAAATGTGCACTCCTCTCAAAGAAAATCTCATAAGTCTCAAGACCTATCACTCATTATTCCTTTAAAACACCATCTACATATCCCACAAAGTTACAAGGCCTTCTATGTGGCTCCAATGCCTTGCATTTTCTATGGAGTAATATCATCCCATGTTGGACTGCTAAATACTCTAAAGTGTTTCACAATAGGTTTCTTAGAAAACCAAACTTCAAAAGGAGTAATACCCTTGAAATCTTTATGAGGAGCCCAATTTTGGATGTAGGTGGCACAATTGATTGCTTCTACCCAAAAAGCTGGCCCAAGAGACTTGGCATGTATCATGCAACTTGCCATTTCCCTAAGGGTTCTATTTTTCCTTTCACCCACACCATTCTACTAGGGTGTGTAGGCAACTGAATGTTGTAAGTAAATTCCCTCAAGTGTAAAAAATTCCTTAAATATTGTTCACATACTCTCTACCATTATTTGTACAAAGGATCTTGACTTGCTTTACAGATTGCTTCTCAGCATGTGCTTTGAAGTTGAGAAACTTGTCAAATACTTCACTTTTGTTAAAAAGGAAGTAGACCCAAGTGTATTGTGAAAAATCATCAATGAAAGTGAGGAAATAACAAACTTTTCCAAATGATGGCACTAGAAATGGGCCTACTACATCACTGTGAACAAGCAAAAGAAGATCAAAGGCTTTCCAAGAGTTCCCTCTATCAAACTTCTCTTTGGGATGCTTTCCCATGGATCATCCTAAACATACACCCTCAAAAAAACTAAGTTGAGGAATCCCTTTGACCATGTCCTTGGTGTGAAGTTGTTGGAGATAGTGGTAGTTGAGATGACTAAGCCACTCATGTGCCATATCATACTCTGTGAGTTTGAATGAATGATCAATGTTGCAGAAGGAGCACAAGGTACCCAATGGGAGAATGAGTAAAGCCTTGCATTATGATTAGCTCAACCCATTGTAACCAAAGCATCATTTGCAAGTTCCTTTACCAAAATTGTGTCGATAGTGAATTCAAATTTCTTACCATCTCCATGATGTGTGATTTGGTAGATGGAGAGAAGATTGGTGCTCAAGTTTGGAACACAAAGTACATCCTCAAATGTCCCATCACCCATCTCAACTACACCTTTATGCTCAACTTCCACTTGTGTATTATTACCAATGAATATGTGAGGCACTAAAGAGGACTCCAAGGAGGAAAATTTCCATTTTGAAGAACACATATTTTGAGTAGCCCATGAATCAAGAATCGACTACTATGAAGAACCTGTTGTTTCCATGAAAGCTTTCCCTTTTCCCTTAAGTTGAGATGAAGTAGAAGTGGAAGGAGATGAGTCCTTTTTCTTATAGGCATTAGGAAAATTGATGTTTTTCTTCTTGATGATGTTGGTCAACTCATCAATTTTCTTGGGATGACAACAATGCTCCTCATGTCCAATATTTTGCAATATGCACAAGTTGGTTTCTCCTTCTCACTTGAGTTGATCTTCTTTGAAGAAGATGATGATGGGCCTTGTTGTGGAGGACTGGATTATTTTTTCTCTCCTTGTGTCTTTGGTGAATATTTCTTTTGGAATTCCCTTTTCCTTGCTTGTTATTTCCATGATTGGTCACCAATACTTTTGAATTTGAATTCTTGAGAATACCCATTTTCATCCACTTATTTTTCTCAGGAATCAAAATATCTGTGAGAGCCTCAAAATATGGTGATGTGAAGTTGCTAATTTTCAATCATTGAGTTTGAAAACTTGAAAAAAAGGCTACATACTCAGCTGGAACCTTGTCCAATAAGTTGAAGACCAATTGATCATCCTCTTTATCAATACCACAATCCTTTAGTTGTGCTCTTACCTCATTTTCCTTAGTGACATAATCCTGAATGGTGTCAAAATTCTTAGGATCAAGTCTTATGAGATCATTTTCAAGCTTTTATCCCTTAACCTTATCAACCTTTCCATACAAAGTAGCAAACTTATCCCAAGCTTCCTTGGTTGTAGTACATTTATCAACATGGAAAATGAGATCATCTAAAATGAACTTTCTAAGTGTACCCAATGCTATAGAAGTTTTAGTGAGCCAATCCATATATGTAGTTGGATCTACCTTATGATCCATAGGTGCAGTTATGGTTCCATCAATATAGTAAATTAAACCTTTTTTCCATTAGTTTACTCCATGCATCTACTTTCCATGTAGCATAATTATGTGCAATTAAGAGTGGAAATTTAGACGAACCCATGATGAAATGCAAGAGCACAAGAGAGAAAATAGGCACAATCACACAAGAGATATCCCCACAAATTCACCCAATGAAAGAACCCCCACCAAAAAGATGATTTTGGCACTTTATAATTTAGTGCATGTATAATAGGCCACTTACAACTTGGCCAAGTGGACTTATGATTTATAATTTACAACTTGATACAAATAGGTTGAGAATGGATTGGAACAATGAAGCAAAGACCTAAATTCAGATATATGCAATACAAGTGCCAAATAGGCCAATCAAGACCATATGTTGAAAGTACAAAATCCACTCAATATCACTTTAAAAAGATTGCAGATTCAAGAAGTAGACAAAAAATCATGCAGTTTCCAAAAAAATGGCACCTGAAAAGGAGTTTGTATGTGCTTGAACAAAGCCTTAGAAGTTTCAAAAATGAGGATTAGATAGGTACAATGTTGAAAAATTGAAAATTTTGGACAATCTATCCACCAAAATAAAAAACCCAACACACGATTGTGACGTACATGAAATATTAGCCCAAATTAAAAAAAATGCTCAGAAAGGGGAGCTAAAATGAGAAAGTTATGGGCATTTGAAGCTGAACTACAAGAACAAAATGCTCAACTATGAAGGATGGCAAAAAAATTTGAGCACATTGATTTCATCATTGATGCAATGATGACATTAGCAAAATACTAGATTAAATTTGATGGGATGGTGACCATCAAAAATAATATTTGCTTGCCAATGGGCTTAAAATTGATGTCTTTAGAAGCCATCACTGCCCACTGTGCTAGTTGCATAAATATTCTGTTGGAATATTCATCTGTTGTCAATTTTTTCTTTTTCATATCAAATGCCCCTGGTATTTGTTTGAAGTGGCCAAAATTTTTTTGGAGCCCTCTACCTAGTACAAGCTGTCACCAAGATTTTTTTGAATGAGCACCGAATCTAAAGAAACTGCCAAATTTTTTAGGTCGGCCAGATTTGACTAGAGGTGGGCCATAGTAGGTGGAGGAGCCGCTACATGCCTCCTTATGAGAATCTACAAGTACAATATGTCTGTGTCATACCCTACATAGGCAAGGTATGGTTTGTAGACCTAAAATCCCCTTTTTTTTAAAAAAAGAAAAATTGAAAAGAACTTTTCAAAAAAATAAATCTGCAAATAATTTTTTTGATTTTTTTTAATTTTTAATTTAATTTTTTAATTTTTCATTAAAAATTTACATTGAATTTAATGGGGATATAAATTGAATTTTTTTTTTTAAGTCAAAAAAAATCAACTAAACAAAAAATTTACAGAAAATTAGTTTTTCCAAAACTATAGAAAAATTCAAAATATTGAAAAATAAACTGAAATAGGCATTATTTTTAATCTAGGGCTCCTGATGTCATATTTCGATGAAAAGAAAGGCTATCCTAACTAGAAAGAGCCTTTTGAATCTGAATTTAAGATTAGATCTGAACTAGGATGCACCAAAATGTCGTTGCTCCTTAGATTTTCCTCTTGATCGCCTTCACACAAACTAAGATCTCCCAAAAATGGCTATGCAAATAACCTCCATCCACTTTGATAACATGTAAGAACTTATGAAAAACAACTATAGGATCAAGAGATCAAAGATAACACAAAAGAGAGAGAGAAGATGAGAGAATATGATGATAGTATTCTCAACATGCATGAAGATGCTCAATTACAAGTATGTATAATGCTTGCTTATAAAGGAAAGATAGGACAAAATTAAGGGCCATGAATGAGACAAGTGTCTCAATCATGTGTAGGGTAGGTAGAAAGAAATAATAGATAATTCCATGAAAAGTGGATCACCCACCTGAACTTGAATTATCATACCATGAAAAGTGGAGATAAAAAGGTGATAACTAGATCACACTACAAAGAGTTGGATTTCTCTTACACACACTTCCCTAAGTTTTCTAATCACATCTCTCAATATATGCACAAACCTTGATGCAAGATGCAAATAACTAGGTTTCAAAAGTGTAAACTATAATGGTATGCATTCCATAAGTAAGCTTAAGTAAACTATATTAGGTAAAATACTTATTTACACCAACAATTGGAATCAATAATAAGGTAAAAATTATGGCTAGAACTATTCAAAAATTAAAATAAAATATCGTTAATAAAAATAACTTAAATATGGTTAATGTTGATGCCTAAAATTTCTAGGCACACAACCTTATGGGAAACTCAGTTAATGGGGGAGCCAATTGTGGTAAACTAAGTGACCTCCAGTTTTAAAGAAGCTAACTCTTCATACATTGGTGGGTGAAAAGGGAAATGGAAACAAACATATGGAAATAAAATCTAATGCTAAGGTGATACCACAATATTCTAAGTAAATAGGCACAAAAAAATTCATTTCAATGAGATTTGAAGGCCCATTCAACAATCTACATACTTGAAATTAACATAAAGTAGAGATGAAATTATGAAGAGGTTAATCAAATAGCATAATATACATGCTCAAATGCATTCATTAAACATGATCTAAAAAACAAAATTATATTGAAATTATAGAAGTTTTGTAGATAAACTACTCATTAGAACAAACTAGCATAGTGTAATGTTTTATCAAATAACTAAGAAACATAGAGGCCAAATAGATTGGCATAGTCTAGAAGTCTTAATACAAATTATAAAGAAAACACAAAGGCTGAGAATCTTTTAGTGCTTTCTCTATTTATTTTTTAACCCTTTTTCCAAGAGACTAAGTAGTATATATAGATTTTTACCATCACATGAATGCTGGATAATAGAAAAGATTCATAGGCACGAGCCATGCCACTCCTCACAATGATTTTCCCAAAAAATGCAATAGAAAGGTTTTGAATTGTGGGGTTTTATTGCCTCAAAAAAATTGTTCCTTCCCTCAAATGATGGATGTGGTTCTAGAGTGGAACTATGAAAATTCTCCTGAAGAAATGTGTCAAACTTCCCAAGGATTCGATTAGGACATATGGCATAGAGGTGGGGTTTCTCATTCTAGTACCTTCTTATGGGACTGTGGTCCCTACGAAGATGACATGTGGTGTGGTCATTTCTTTAAGCTTTGACTACAGGGTCCACTAAAAAGGTGCCTATGGAAAATGCAATGTGGCGCCCGAGTGGAGCTCAAAGAAGAAGCAAGGGAAAAGAACTCTCAAAAGTGCACACTACCAAAATGTGGTGCAAGCAAATGAAGGAACCATCAAAAGCGAGCATGGAGAGGTCCAAACATATAATGCATGGGTTGAGGCTTATGCAAAACCAAATAAATTATATCGGGAGGGAGCTTTAAGGATTATTTAAATCCACATTATAAATCTTATTCCCAACATTAATTCATAATTTTTTAATGTCACTCTACAATTCTATACGAAATAATTATTAGTTCCTTAATATTTAACAATTATTGACTTTAATGAAGATATTTAGTTGCACTTATGTCTACATAGAATCCGATAATTTAATGTAATATATTTTACTTTCTAATATATATATTAAATTAAAAATTAACAACTTGTAATATCTAATCATTTTCATATATAAGAGAAGAAACATTACCAACATATAATATCTAACTTTTAATTATTTTTAATACTATATTATTTTTATTTTATTTATAAAATTTATTTGATATAAAATAATTAGTAATATAAAATTTAGAAAATATATCATCCAAACCTAAGCCAAGTCAGGTGGGTGGGGATGAGGTCATCTGTGACAACAAGGGGAAGCTAATTCTGGCATACACAATCAACTTGGGGTTTCAATCATCTAGTTTTCTGAGGTGGCAATGACCTTCGACAACATACAATTTTCCATGCAAGTAGGGCTCTCAAATTTGGTTATATAAGGCGACTATAAAAACACAACTCTCATACTAATAGGGAAATCCTTTCCCTATTGGACCCTCCAAGGGCCTATGACCTCAGCTCACAATCTCATAATTTCCCTTGGGAACTACAGTGAATCTTTTACTCCAAATTTAGTAATATGGGATAATATCCACCATATCCCAAGTCACTTGCTTGAATTAATTCAATGTGATGCTAAAGTGTTCTCCAAATAATATTGATCTAAATACGATGTCAGCTCTTATTTATAGTTTCCACTCTCTTCAAATATGGCAACTTAAGCCCACTAATCAATATTTTCATATTTACATTCACTTGTGGCTCTAGTTTTTGTATATCCATTTCCATAGTTGTTATTACCTTGCTCTAAAATTTGTGTTCTTAGTTATGGGGGGTGATTTGGTTCAAGATGAACCTACCATCTATGACGAATGGGTGCAAGAAAAGGACGTTTGGTCCATTTTGGAATGGAGAAAGTTGAATTCATTTGTGGAGGGGATGCAGGGGCATGACCCCAAGGATTTTCTAGAGTTTGTTAATTCTTGGGTGAATGGAACTATGATTGTTGAAGAGGTCTCCTTCATGGTAACTCTTGAGCTCATTTCAGAGGTGAAAGGATATCTTTGGAAGGGATTTGTATTCCTAGAAAGTCGAAAACCCATTACCAAGAAGACATGAAACATTTTCTGAAAGAGGGGGAGAGGGTGAATATATTTCAAAATGACTTTAACCACATGGACCTGCCTAAATGGAGAGAGACACCAAATGAAGAGAGACACCAATTTTTCAACCTTTCACTCAAGAACAAACCCTTGAGTTTTCAATTGAAAAGAGATTGAAATTTGACAAACGGGAGGTTCTAGGGAAATTATAACTCATTTTCTAATAGTGTCAAATCGGTCCACTTCTAGATTTCTAGAAATTCAAAACTGGATTCTATAGCTCTCGATTTGCATTTTCGTTCCTAATTTAGATTTGGGTTTGAAATTGTAAGATTCATCCTATAATCCTTTTCTAAGCTTCTCCAAGGCTTGTTTACAACTTTGACAATTTTGAATTGGTTTTCCAATATTGATGATAAATTTTCCATTCTTTCTCCATGATAAATCTACAACCTAGACCTACAAATCACATACAAAGAGAGGGGAGAATGTTGTGGGGGTTAGTGAATAGGGGCTTTCCTTTGTCAAACCCCTTGTTGGTAATTAAACCCTTGAAGTAGAATGAAATAGAATAGAGAATGTTGAATGAAAAAAATAATGAAGTTGCAACTCACCAAACCCTTGTAATAAGATGTTGTAAACATGTAAGTAATGTCTCCAATGGATGTAGAATTGGAATCTAGCTTAATGTTGATAGATCTTGAAATGAAGAACCTAGTTGAATAACAAAATGCTACACCACAATTGTTAGCTCTAAAACAACATGATGCAAGAAATATTTGACATGATGAAAGACACTTGAAGATGCTCTTGAATGCTTGAAAATTTTCTCTTAAAATACCTTGAATTCTCTTGTGAATGCTCAACTACTTTTGTGAACTATATGCATGAATACTCTAATGCTTGATAAGATTAAATGAGAGAAAAATCCTTGTATTTATACTCGATTATGCAATAATTTCCAAAATTACAACACTACAAGCTGACCTTAGATCTTTAAGAATAAAAACCTACCAAAATTTTAAGTAAAATTTGAATTTTGAGTTAAAGGGAACTCATTCACCCATAATGGAAAATGAGTGCCACCTTAGGAATTTAATGTGGGTTTTGAGATTTTCATGTCTTAAATGATATTTATCAAGATTATTCTTAAGAATACACATAAATAAGGTTTGTGCATGCAAAATGGGGCCAATTAAAGCATAAGAAAGCCCAATTATTAATGAAAAACTGAGAAAAGTGTGTAAGTGTGTTACAACACTTTAAAATTTTTGAAATAAGGCTTGGTAAATGATTAAAATAGCTTATTTAGGTGAAAAACTGAGAAAAGTGTGTAAGTGTGTTACAACACTTTAAATTTTTTGAAATAAGGCTTGGTAAATGATGAAAATAGCTTATTTAGGTGAAATACATTAATAAGTCCTTAGAAAAGTGTGAAAGTATGTTATAGCACTTTAGAACACTTAGGTAAGGCACCATTTGAATTCCATTAGTTCACAAGGGCCCAAGACCTAAGTTGAATGTGTTAAGCACATTACAACACTAAATCAAGGTAGCATTAAGCCAAAATCCACAAGGAGGACCCAAACGAGTGTGAAATAGTCAAAGGATCATTTTTTTGATAGTACATTTAGCCCCCACTTTAGTGAGAGGATGAACTTGCTTAAAACTCATACTAAAGTGGACAAACATGCACCAAGAAGGTTTCCAAAGAACCAATGCTAGCAAGATGAGAAAATAATAATCAAGAGGTTTGATCAAGCCCCTAGGATCAAATCCCATGGAAAACCAAACATAAGCACAAAGGAACACATGTGAAAATGATATAAAGAGCAGTGACAAGGCTATTCATACATTGGAAAAGATGAAAAAGAGAAAAGAAAATAAATAAAAGAAAAGAATTGAATCAAGCTTCGACTATTTTTCCATCCTGATGTGGATCAGATCTAGGCTATTTGTCTGAAAAAACACATACTCTGAGGTGACAAAACCCTTGGTTGTCCAGTAGGTTAGAAGTCCTTAAAGGTGAGAAACATACACTCATGGTTGGTCTGCACTCACACATGCACAAGTGTCTATGTGGATATTCATTCCTCAGATCGGGCTTCCTGCTCAACCATACCAAAGTTATACCTCCTAATAGATTTAATAAGGTGCCACACAAACATGATTTTTCGAGCTTCATGAGACAAGAAAAATGCCATATGCTTGGAGAGCTCATGAACAAACAGGATGGCTCTATAGGCATGCAAGTTGTATTATTCAAGGTGGCCATATATAAACAAATATAAAATTGAAAAGGTAGGAAATTTTCAAGGGAGTCTTGCTTACTTCATGCAAGGTATTTAACTGAGGGAATAATGTGCCTAATGTCTCCAAGAGAAGACCAATCAAAGAATAAAAAAATTGCAACTTAAGGATGTAGTGCATCACATTAAGCCATTAAGAGTAATGTAATATGCTAAGAGAGATCATTCTCCTGGAAGGACATCACACCCAGTGTCATCCACAAAGTGACAAACACATCGTATGAAGTAAGAAGGTTCCACTAAGAACTAGGAAAAGGAAAAATGCAAAATGATAATGCCAATGTATGCCCCCACTTTAAAGGAATTTCTAAACACCATACTATGAGCAATTAGTTTAAAGTAGCAAATGAAAAATGCAAAAAAAAAAGAATACATGAGAGCCAACTTGGAAATCCCTATGCCAAGTCATATGTTTTTGAGTAAAGTTGTGTGATGCAAGAGAAAAATAAAATGAAGAGGGGTTGCACTCAAAATGAAAACACATAACAATTAAGGGATCTATAGATTTGGGGTTTTATGTTGCATGCTGAAATGTTTTTTGGAGAGCTCAGAACTGTCGTCATCCCCCAAATACACATAGAACTAGAAGAATGACATGAAGACAATGAAAATAAAGAAAAAACTTTTGGGTCAACATGAAAGAGAAATAAGGTGTCTCGATGCCTTGCATCATCCCTAGAAGGAAAATGCAAGACAAATGAAAAGAAAGATAAACGGAAAGGGAAGAAAAAAGAAAATCCTTTTGGGTCAACATGAAGGAGACATGAATGTCTTGATGCCTTGTGTCATCCCCAAATGGAAAATACAAAAATAAAATAAAAAGTCAAAGTGATGCATGACATAGATAAGAATGAAGGTACAAATAGAGGAATGTCACAAAGATTGAGAACATCAAACAAAACATCATGGGGAATCACATTATGCACATGCAATCACACAAAATAAAAATAGAGAAAGAAAAATAAAATGAAGAAGAATAGTAAGGAAAATGTGAGTCAACCTATGAGAAAGTCATCTATCTCCCAATCATGTTCATTTTATACCAAGGGGACAAGAGCAAGTGTTGAACTAGGAGAAGTACCAAGTTCAACACTCATTATAGGAGATTTTTTGTTTGAGCTCATGCAAGAGGAAAATAATATGTTCAATTCATTATGTACCTCTCCGTTGATTTTAGTGATCTTGTCATCATCATTGAGGCTAATCAAAATAAGAGGAAAAATGATAATGTCAATCAAAGAGTTCAACTATTTTTTTGATTGTTGTATTGGGTCATTTTTTTTTGGTTAGGGAGGAGGGTCCTCATGCATTGCTTCGATCAAATTTTGATTTTGATTTTATTTATTTAACTCTTCATGTAACTTGCGAGCAAGGGCATGACATCTACATCTACACTCTTGAGCACCTCTACTTCTTTTGGTTTTCTTTTCAAGTTGTTTTTGTGTAGGAGTGGGTTGATCAATCAGGTTTCTTTTCTTCCCAAGGGGAGGAATGGAAAGAACCACAAGAGGTTGTTCAACCACTTTCTCTTTTTCTTTGTAAACTTGTTTTATTCTAGGAGGTGTGATACGGTTGTTTTCATTGTCTCTTGGTCTTTCGGAGGATGTAGGTGGAGTTTCTCTTTTTGGTTGGTCTTGGTAATTTGGTTCTTGTTTAGTTGAAGCATGGTTTCGTATATGATGGTCGTTTTAGAGGTGGATGGGGACATGTTTCAGAGAGACAATTCTGCTAGATCTTATTTTCCTTGATTTTTTGATAAGACAAGAAAATGAATTCTTCCCTTGGATTCATAGGTTCCATAGGCTTGGGCCAAAAGGCATCCAGCAAAAAATTTCCTTTAGATGACAAGGGGTTATAGCCGCTATGGTGAACAATGACTATTTCATTGTCAAAGGGAAACTTTAAGAATTTATGCACAACCGAAGGGACAACTTTCATGGAGACAAGCCATGGGTGGCCTAACTTTGAACAAAAATTTCTCCAAATACATGATGACGAAGAATGTGACATCTAATATTTTTGGTCCTATTTGCAATGGTAGGGTGATTGATCCTATCGTAGGGCATGCAAAGCTATTGTGTGTCTTGATCCATGATTTCAGTCTATCATATTCATCTTGATAGATTTCATGCAAAAGTAAGAATTCCTTAGTGGTCACATTCTCTCCAAAGGTGGGATCTATTAGTATCCCATTAGTGGGCTTTCCATAGATATGACTAGCTATGTAGAGAGGACCATAGAGTAAATGTTTAAGTATATCCTTAGGGAAGAAAGAAATGTCACGAAGAATCTTAGGTCAGCTCTTATGAGGTATGACATCTATTTCCCCTATCATTTCATCCATAGGATTGATATTGATAAAATTATTTAGAACAAAAGCATTGTTTTCATCATCTATATTAACATACGTCACATCATTCTTTGTAGTTCCACTAGCTTTGACATATGAAACATTGTGTTTGGGCATTAGACTAGTAAAAAATTATTTATTTTTGTTTGGACAAGCAATTGACTTATTTCATTGATTGCTAACACCTCCAATGGATAAATGGCTAGAATCGACAAGGTCTTGCACAAAATGTTTAAGATGCTTGCAATGTTCTATGTCATGTCCATTTTATCAGTGATAGTAGAAATAACCATTGGATTTAAAGCTCAGGGGTAAAGGATTATTAGGGTTGAGGGTTTTCACAGGTGGAAAGATAATCATTTGTTTTTCTAGAAGTTGGGACATTACAGTGTTATGAAGGGTATCAAGTAAGGGAGTGAATTTTATTTTTGGATCGTCATAACTAAAGGGCACCATGGTTTTGACAGTAGTGACTTGGTTGTTGACATTTTGAGTTGGTTTTTGAAGGGGGTTGAATTGAAGGAACCCTTTTTTTTCTAAAAGGTTGGAAACTAATTTTGTTTGTAGGATCAGATCTTTCGATTTGGCTAAAAGAAAACCTTCTATCTTGATTACTAACCAAATTTTGATAATCATGGAGGGCAATGTATAGGTGAATAAAGGATGGGAATTTTATCATGGTCAACTTGTCTTGAATCTTAGTTTGCAAGTTTTATATAAACATCTTTTCAAGGTGTGGGTTGGGAAACTTGACATCGATTTGGGAATAGAGCAATTGATAGCATGGGATAAAATCAATTATCTTTTCATCCTCTTTTTGCTTGCATCTCATCAAATCAGCCAAGCTCATCTTGGGATTCACATGCACTTGGAAATTATTTACAAATTCCTCAACAAGTTCATTTAATGAACAAATTGATTTGTTCAATAAAGAGGAAAACCATTCCAAGGCAACATCTTTCAAGGACCTAGGAAAAAGTTTTTCCAACAATTTATCATCAAGGACTAAGTCACTACATAAGGTAGTGTAGGCATTAACATGGTTAGAAGGATCTCCCTTCCCTCCATATTTCTTAAATCTAGGCACCTCTACACCTCGTGGCATCAGTTTTTGTAATATTTACAAGGACAATGGACTACTTTTGACATAATATGTGGGTGGGCCATTTTGGTATTGGTTGATGGTGGAAATTCTCTTTTGAAGGGATGAAACATTTTTGAAAATTTGTGTTATTAAAGGGCCATTTCTCATGTTATTAGATGGAAGTGAAAGTTGTGATGGAGTGTATATGTTTGTGGAATAGGTGAGTGAAATTATTATAGGTGTTAAGGTAGGAGATATAATGTGTGATGCCACATAGGAACTAGCAATGCTAGTAGGAATACATAGGGAATGAAACACATTACTAACTTTTTGCATTGTTGTTGTGACTTGGGGAGTGGTGTACAAAGGGATTGATGCTATGGTTGTGGGAGGAGGAATTTGTGTTACTCCTTGGATTGCAACATTTCTTGTGGGTAAAGTACAACTAGTGGTTGTAGGAAGATTCTTTCCAAATATTTGCACTATGTTTTTTACAAGGTGAAGGCCATCTTCACTTTCCAACATGTGATGAATGAACATTTTATATTGTAGGAATTGTATTTGTTCAAATTTTTTCAAGGCTTATTCGATGTTGTAAGTTTACTAGGTCATCATGAATGTGAATTATGTTTTCATGCGGGATGCTATCATTCCCTTTTCCAAGATCCACATCGATTGTGCTATCACGAGATGACATCAATCTCAAAATTCTTCTCACTAAGGTATTAGCAATAGGACACCAAAAACTCATGCAAAGGCTACTCAATGCAGGGTGAATGCAAATGGAATGTAAGCCAACAAGAATGAATTACTTAAAACTAAAATTTTGCAAGTAAAATTGAAATGAAAAAACAACAAATAGAAACTCATAAACTAAATTGTAAATGACAAAAAATGTAGTGAAAAATATGAAATGGGACTAATTCGCCCAAGGTGGAAAATGAGTCCAAGTACTATTTTTTTTTTTTTAAATAGAATTTTTGAATTGAATTTTATGCTTTTTATGTTTTCTGATGTAGATCGAAGATGTAAATGCAAAATTTTACAATTTTTTTAAATGAAATTAAGTGCAATAATGCAAACTTTGAAACCCTAGAACACAAATTAAAAAATTCAAATCCTAATGCAAGATAAATCTAGGATGTAAATGCACTCCAAATCAGAAATATGATGTTTTGTACGTAGGTTCACCAAAATGAAATGTGGAAAATGGTGGAGGGATTTATTTCGCTTCTAGGGTTTTGGACCTAAAAGGAGAGACACCAATTTTTCAACCTTTCACTCAAGAAAAAACCCTTCAGATTTCAATGCAAAGTAGATTGAAATTTTAAAAGGGAAGTTTCTAGGAAATGATAACAACTAATGAGGGTTCACCACCAAGTGTAAACTTGGAAAAGACAAAATGTTGGAAAACATAGTGTGATATGTAAAATGACCTAGAAATGCAAGTAAAATGTAACAAAAAACTATGAAACTTAAAATGTGCATCTGGGAAACTAAAGAAGGCAGAATGGAGGGTCTAGAATCTTTAAAAATCTATCACTAATGCTTACTAGGATTGATACAACAGTTTGGGTGAATCAGTCTAGTTTCAAATAAACTGTGCAAGAACAAGTTTTAGATAAATGGGTACTTAGATTTGCAAAAATCTATAATAGATAGGTACAATGGGACTCATTTTCCAATAGTGTTGAATCAGTCCACTTATAGATTTCTAGAAATTTAAAACTATATTTTGTAGCTCTCAGTCTTCTTTTTTGTTCTTGCTTTAGATCTAGGTCTGAAACTATAAGATTCATCCTATAGAACTTCTATAAGCTTCTCCAAGGCTTGTTTACAACTTTGACAACTTTGAATTACATTGACAACTTTGATGACAACTTTTCCAATTTTTCTCTTTGAAAAATCTATAACCTAGACCTACAAATCACATACAAAGAGAGGGGAAAATGTTGTGGAGGTTAGTGAATAGGAATTTCATTGGTCAAACCCCTTGTTGTTAATTAAATCCTTGAAGTAGAATGAAATATAATAGAGAATGATGAATGAAAAACTAATGATGTTGCAACTCACCAAAGCCTTGCAATAAGATGCTACAAACATGTAAGTAATCACTCCAATGGATGTAGACTTGGAATCTAGCTTCATGTTGATAGATCTTGAAATGAAGCACTTGGTTGAATCACAAAATCCTACACAACAATTGTTAGCTCTAAAAAACATGATGCAATGTATATTTGACATGACGAAAGACACTTCAAGATGCTCTTGAATGCTTGAAAATCTGCTCTTGAAATGAATTGAATGCTCATGTGATTGCTCAAATGCTCTTGTGAACTATATGCATGAATACTCAAATGCTTGATAGGATGAAATGAGAGAAATATCCCTTTATTTATACTCAATTATGCAATGATTCTTGAAATTACAACATTATAGGCCAACCTTGGGTCTTGGAGAATAAAAACCCTCTAGAATTTTAAGTAAAATTCAAATTTTGAGTTAAAGGGGACTCATTCTCCCATAATGGTGAATGAGTCCCACCTTAGGAATTTGAGGTGGGTTTTAGGATTTTAATGTTTTAAATGATATTTATCAGGACTATTCTTGAAAATACACATAAATAAGTCCTATGGATGCAACATGGGGCCAATTAAAGAATAATAAAGCCCAATTATTAATGAATATAACACTAAATCTATAAATGGTTAAATTTTGACATACAATATCATTGTTAGTCAATCTAAACAAAACAAATTCAACATTCCTAGGAAAAATTCAATCATGATACATAAGAAGTGAAATAAACTGAGTGAAAGCACATGAAAACATGATCAAACTCTATCCCATAGTGAGAGTGGTGCTCTTTTGATGTGGAAATGATTCTCTTTCCCACACCCTTGATAAGCTTCAAATGATGAAGATGCAAAGATGCAAGTGATGGAGATGAAAGTGCCTACAGTGCAAATGTAGAAGCTTGTGGATGATTTTCAAGTAGAGGTGCCTTCTATTTATAGGTTGAAGGGTTGAAGAATGGAGAGATGGGAGGAGTGGTGGGAATAAAGGAGATTCAATAAGATTGTGAAACTTTTCACAAATATAATGGGTTAAGTTGGAGCATATTTTGGAGACTGTGCATATTTAATGCATGTGGTTGAGATGTAAGAGGGGTGTAAGAGAGATTAATGCATTTGTAAGAGGCATTAAATGAATGTGGTTGAGATGTTTTGGAGGGAAATTTTTTGGTCAAGAAAGTAAAATATATGGACTTAGTGAAAGAATATTCCCTTAGAATATGATTTTGTGAGGGAAAATGAGATAATTAGTTAATTAAAAAAAATTATTTTCATGTGCAAGTGGGTTAGTTAATTAAGGCTTGGTTTGACCAAGGTTGAGTCAAAAGCTAGAGAATGGATAATGATTGTTGGGGGTTAATTAATTCAGATTAATTAACTTGAAGGAATTAGGAGATTTGATATTTGATTTAATTAATTTGATTTATTAAATTAGATGAGATCACTTTTATGATTTTAATTAAATAAATTGATTTATTTAATCAAACAAGATGAAGATTAGTGAATTAATCAAATAAATTGCTTTATTTAATTATTAGAAGAAATGATGTTAATTCAAGCATCTACATTTTACCCCTCTTTGAAGCTATGTACTAGTTGTGTTGGTTTAAAAAATAACATTGTCGAGCTCGAAATTAAACCATTTTTTTTTTTTTGGATGCCCTATTGATGCCATATTGGAAAGAAGTATGCTGGTAGACTGCTCCCTTGAGAGATCAGGTGAAAAGTTTGATTTTAGGGTCAATGTCACTACAAAAAGGATCAAGATGGATGTATGGATGGTTAGACTAATAGATCTATATGATAATGATGATTAAAATGATATGAATGATGCTTCCTATTATGATGATATGCATGAGTATGAAGGATGGTATGTTGACATTTTATGAATGAAAGATGGATGCATGATAGCATGTTAACGTGAAAGAGGATAGAAGAATGAGAAGGATCAACCCTTCATTCCAAGAAGATGCAAAAGTACAACATTCTTATGAGTTGTTGAAACATTATTAGACGTGATGATGAATGATGATGATGTATTTTTTATCTAGGGATTGGGGATGTAAAGAGCATAACTTTCCTTATTTTTTATCACACACGTAGATATGATGCATCAAGGTATAGAAAACTAGGATGTCATTGTACCCAGTGAGATGGACTTTGACTCAACAATAAAATAGGAGTATCCTTGTTCACACCTGGCATACAAAACCTTATTATGATGTACTTTATATATTTCAAACATCTCTGACCAAAATATAAACCTTCCTATGTAATAGTCAACAAGAAACCTAAAGCACCCTCCCTACAAACCAAACAAAGTAAGCATGACCAAGGTTATATTGAAAGAATATCCAACTAGCAAAATAGACCAAAGATAATGATTAATGCCACATTCCTTTCTCTCTAAATCTTTTTGAGTAGACATCATCAAGAGGTCATTGGAATGAGCACAATAAGATAGTCAAAAGAAAAGATCAAGTACACAAACAAGCCAATGTTCTTCATACCTCTAGCCAAAGGGATTTGTTTTTAGGATAAGAATCCAAAGTTATTGCCAATAGATAATGCCAATTGTAGGAATGATGTATCCTAGGACAAGTTAGTGGATGGTGACAATTTGATAAGTTGTTTGAAAGGTTGTTGATATAAGGTTGATTGACATGTTTGCTAAAATGGTCAAGAATTTGATTTTGCATTTAAAATTTTGTTGTTTGATTTTGATTTTACATTTGAAGTTTGGTTTTGTTGATTGCTATGGTTGTTTTTGTTTGTATTTCCAAAGGATGAAGGTGATGATTGATTACTGTGGGTGAAGCGAAATGAGACGAATGAAATTTTTCAAATATTTGGATGTTTTTGAAATGTTATGAGCCTATTTTTTGGATTTTCAAGTTGTTTAAATATTTTTGTGTTTTTGTGTCCTGGAGGCTAATCAAAGATTATCCTTTCCTAAGTTTAAGCTCAAATATAATGTAGCTTAGATACCATCTATTGTGTGGTCTCACAACATGCCCCATTTTTCTCGTTAGCAAAATGTGGACCCTTTTCTTTTTCCTTTTTCCCTTTCATTTTTTGTTTCTATGGCGTTGCTCTATGGTTTGGTCAAATGCGAGCTTCATTTTCAATTTGCTTGGTATTTGCTTTATCCTTGTTCTTTCTTGGATTCAGTCTTTCAGTATTTTAATGAAGTTTAATATTTTACTGAAATCCATAATTCTAAAGTTGTCTAGTTGTAACAAGTAAGTTGTATCATCAGTTGGTCCTAGCCCCATTTGGTAAGTCATCAATCAAAAGTGTTAATCCCGGTAGTACCATTTTCTTGTATTAGAGTCCAGTTGTTTTTATTTCATTTTCTTTATTCAAAACTTAGAAAATAGAGAATTTGTTTTGCAATGTTTTAATCATTTTTATTCTTTTTTATCTCTCTTGAACCCATTCTCATTCTTTTCTTTTGTTTTGGTTTTTCCTAAAGCTTGCAGGCAAGCACCCTAGTGCCTAGTTTTCTTCTCAAAAGTTGGTATTGGAATGTTCAATCTTGGTGATCACAAATTGATCGTGTATCTTAATGGCTTATTCCTCATAAAAGTAAAAGTGACACCAGAGTGCCACATAATATCGTTACGCTATCTTTCTCCTCTAGTAGCGAGATCGTGTAGAAATCTAGGCATTCATAATTTGAACTCCAATTCATAATGATTTTACTTTTATTTGGGAAATTAATGCATTATAACATGTAATCAATGAACGTGGAAAACTACTCCTCTACTTGGCACCACCTTGACCATGCAATTTCTTTTATAATACTCCACTTCCTGTCATGTCACAAATTTGAAAATCACATTGAATGAACAAAATAATACTGGTGCACAAGGAAACGTAAATTTTGAGAAACTAAGAACACAACTACCAAGAGTTTTGGAGCTCCATTCTAAAAATATTGTCATCATCAACAAAAACCAATTATATTTTGGATAACTGACTAGAGCTCTGCAAATTTGCAAACACTTAAACTTCAACTACACATTAAATAATGGGTTAGCTCAAGCCTTGCATATCTACAAGCACTTATATGGAATAATACATCATTATTTAATAAACAAAACGATTAAAAATATGAAAGAAGCAAACATGATATATACCTATTCCATATTGGATTGGTGTCAATTGTGCAAATGACCCTTTCCCTATCCTTGCTAAACTCAAATGATACAATGTAATGGTGATGGGAAAAAATAGTTCTCAATTTAAGAGAGTAACTTTGCACGAGAGTGTGGATCAAGTTGTGGAGGATTTGTTGAAGAACGAAGCCTTCACTTATCGATTTTCAAATTGGAAGAGAGCTAAAAATAGAGCAATGTGGGATAATGATTTGACCAATGAGATGAAGTCACTTGTCAACTTGTGATAGGTTGAGGAATGAGCACATTTTGGTCAATGTGCCAAAGAGGGAGAGATTCAAATTTTAATTTGAGAGTTAAATGTTGAGGCTGACCTTGTGCAAGAGACATGTAATAGACATGTAAGGCCTCATAAATGCTTTGTTGGATGTACATGGCAAATTCGGGGAGATTCAAACTTGGAGAATATTCTCTTTTTATGCCAAGTTGAAAGAAAATGATGAATTTAATAAATCAATAAATTGATTTATTGGTGCAAGTGGGAAAAGTTAAAGGACGTGATGGATGGTTAGATTACAGTATGTGTAGGATCATGATGGGCCAAAAAGTGGCGATATGATGGGTATTTTTAGGGTATGTGGCTGACGACTTTTTTATAACCCAAAATTAATGAAACAAAAAGGGTTTTTAAAGGAGATTCTTAGCTTAGCACCAATATAAATTATGCTTTAGTTCAAATTTAATAAGTAATTATCATTCATTTTCTATTTGAATTACGACTAAAGTCCTGATTGATAGTCTGATTGAAAAAAATCTATAGCTTTTAAACGATGTCACATTTTTTGAATCTGAAACATGTGTCACATTCTATTCTTCATATACTATAGCATTAAAAACAAAAAATAAATTTTATGAAGTTTTGACCAAGTTAAGGTGGTTAGACGTACGATTTTTTTATATTTTTAAAAAGTTATAATAAAAAAATCATAATTAATTATTTACTTGAAAAAAATTTACAAAAAAATATGCATCATATTGGGATGTGAGTCCTCTAATTATATCTAAAATATTATAAAAAAAATTATCATTTTATTGTGGTTAGAGTGGTCAGACAGACACCTACTTCTTATTTTTTCCCTGAAATTTAAGTACTACTGCATTGAAATTTCAAATTTTCACCAAATAGATTTTTAAAAAAAAAAACCTAGTAGTTTAGAAACTACATTCAATTTGCTACAAATTCTATTCTTACATATTTTTGAAATAATATAGATAACTTATTCAAATTTTTACGTCAAGTTTCCTAACTCTGATTTTTCTGAATTTTTTGCCACTTAAGGGCCTATTTTTTCCATGATGATCCTGCACATACCCATTAGATTAATCAGGATTAGCTTAGTTAAGATGATGTTAGATGATTTTGACTTAGTTGACTTAGATTTAGGGATTTAAATCAAATCATAGGTAGATGAAAGGTGATAAAGATTTAGTTAAATAAATATTTGATTTATTTAGCTAAGGGGGATAATGATAGGATCAAATTAAATAAAGTTGATTTATTTAATTTAAATGGACAATCCTTAGACTAAATCAATTAAACTTGGTTTATTTAATTGATGGGCGAATATGAATAATGTCAATTTCACATGTCTACATTTTTCCCCTCTTTGAAGCAATGTACTTGCTACGTTGGTTCAAAGAATAGACTTACTGCAATCAAAATTAAAAAAAATTCTGATTCTTTTGGATGTCCCAGCAAAAAGAAGTACACTAGTACATTGCCCCCTCAAGAGATTGAGTGAAAAGATTCAATTTGAGGGTCAATCTCATGATAAATAGGTTAAATATGGATGGTTATGGATGATGATGCAAATGAGATGGTTTTAAGATGCTTAGAATAACCAATCTATATTATCCTAAACAACTTAAATAATGATATGATGTGAGATGGATGAGATGGATGATGTGATATGCTATGATTATGCAAATGTAATTTTATGAGATGCTTAGACTAACAGATCTATATTATGATGATGAAAATGCATGTGAGATGATGTGCAGAATGTTGATGGTTTGTGGATGTAGGATCGATGCATGATGGATGCATTGGTGATGTTATGTTAGTGTAGAGAGAAGAAAGAAGAAATGAGATGATGACAAGAGGATCCAACAAGTCCATGATTTGACAAGACTTTATTAGAGATGATGAGAGAGATGGATGATGTTTCGCTTATCAAGGATTGGGATATAAAAAGGGCTACTTATCTTATGTTTGATAACAAACATAGGTATGATGGATCAAGGTATAAAGAACTAGGATGGCGTTGCACCTAGTGTGATGGACTTTGACTCGACAAATAGATAGGAGTATTCTTGTTCACACTTGACATATGGAAACCTTGCTAGGACGTACCTAACAAAGCAAGTATTTTCCAAGTTATATTACAAGAATGTCCAACAAACATAGTAGACAAAAGGATAATGATCATTTCCTTATTCCTTTCTTTCTAAATCGCTTTGATTAGACATCATTGAGAGGTCATTGGAATGAGCGCAATAAGATAAATCAAAAGAAAAGATCAAGTACACAAACAAGTCAATTTTCTTCATACCTCTAGGAAAAGGGATTTGTTTTGATAGGATAAGAATCCAAGGTGATATCGAAAATGATGCCCATTGTCAGAACGGTATATCCTAGGACATGCATTGTATAGGATGATGATGGCTTGATAAGTTGATTGATAGGTTGTTGATATCAGGTTGATTGACATGTTTGCGAGTGATCAAGAGTTTGATTTTGCATTTAACAGTTTATTGCTTCTATTTTGATTTTACATTTGAAGTTTGCTTTTGTTGATTGTTGTGATGGTTTTGGTTTATTTTTCCAAAGGATGAATGTGATGATCAATTTATTATGGATGATTGATTATTTCGAGTGAAAGCGAGATGAGACGGATGTATTTTTTCAAATATTTGGATGTTTTTGATATTTTGAAATGTTTTGAGGCTATTTTGGGTATTCGGATTTTTTGAATGGTTTGATTTTTGATTTTTTTGAATGTTTTGGGGATTTCTAAGATTTTATGAATGTTTTTGGATTTTGTGTTTTTTTCAATTTTTTTAAATTTTGATATTTTTTTAATGTTTTTGGATTTTTGTGGTTTTTTGAATGTTTTTTGGATTTTGATGTTTTTGAATGTTTTTAGATTTTTCAATGTTTTGTATTTTTTTGGATTTTTGAATGATTTTGACATTTTGCATATGGAAATGTGTGATGATATCAATTCTCTATTTTGGGATTTTTTTGAAGACCAAACTAAGGTTGATTGATTGAATTGATGGATTGATGATGATACCATTGTTGAGGATACACAACAATGCAAGGGTTTGATTGATTAGGACTGATGATGATAACAATATTGAGGATGCAAAAAAATGCAAGGATTTATTGATCAGGATTGATGATCATAAAATTGTTGAGGATACACAACAATACAAGGATAGTGTTAAGAAACACAAGGATTAGGATGGATGTCCCAAGATGATGAGTGTTTGATTGGATTTGATTGATCAGGATTGATGAAGCTTGATTTGTGATGCAGAGGTGGGGGGAGATCAAATTAAAATGTATTCAAACTCCTAAAAACACAATTTTTCTCAAGGGAAACTTGCTTCAACTAGCCAAACCACAAAACCTCATTTTAAGCCAATTTGAGGAGGGTTTAATGAAAATATGGGTTCTAAGACTTATCATAACATTCTAGTGCCATAGGCCTTCATAAAATGACCTTCAAAAACTCAAAAAACTATCACATATATAGTTCCAATCATATTTTTCCAAAACCTTACTTTAGTTCCTCAATTTCACATGGAAAACTCATGAAAACAACCTAGGGCATCACCCTAAAACCATAAAAATTGCATTTCCTACCTCCCAAACCATTGGTACATTTAAAATACCATGAAACAAGTCATTCCACTGAGTTACAGGGCTAGATAGTAGGTGGAATGGCTATAACATCACTTTTACACCAATCAAACTCTCAAATTAGTTAGAAATAGGTAGTCCTAGAAAAATGAAGAGATCTCCCTCAAAACTCAATATTAGAACCTCTAATTGGATTAAAATGAAATCTATTTCATTCCCGTACAAGATGATATAAGTGTCATAGCATATGGTGGTGGTGCAGATCTGCACAATGCTTACAAAGTTTAGGAAAACAAGAAAAGCATGGGGTTTGAGACCACCCAGTAGTAAAATGAGGATATCTCACTAGATTCTCAATGAAATAGCACCATTCCAATTCCAAAAGAAATTTAATTCAATTATATATCCATATATTATAGGCTTGGAGTGTGGAAAAATACGTACAGGTCGTACAATGCATGGGATCAGCAATTTCTTCATGGAAAACACAAAAAACAGCAAACTTCTTATTAGAAACTATTTCCAAACTTCTCCAACAGCCTCCCCTTCAAGATAATACAACCATATATCATGATACCACCTTCAAAATACCTCTTGGGGTGTTCAAATACCATAATCACCCTTTAATTAGATACTAAGATGACAATTTTGCAAATTTTCCTCTTAATCACTATCCCATTACAACTTGATCAACTTGATTTTGCAAATACCACCTAACTCACCTATTAAGCCCTCCAATACATTGAAAATGTTTATTGAGACCTTATTTAACATGTAATAAGACCCTACTCCCCATATCCCTTAAAAATCGTCATTTCACATGGCTTTTGCATTATGAATCAAACTGACAAATTTAACTAAATGATTCAAAACCCTTTCAAATTACATTATGACTGGTCCTTTAGACCTTATTAAGCATAAATGAACAAAAGAAACACCTAGGTATCAACTTATACTTCACAAGGTGTTGGTGCTCCTGCACCATACACACCCCCATAAAAAGGACTCTTGCCCCAAGAGTGGAAACTTGTTCTTGGCCTTCTCATTGCTGCTTCAAGCATCTTCAAACCTGGTACTGATCTCTTTAGTCCTAGATCAAAATTTGGTGTTGTTCTAGGCCTTAGACCTATAGAAAAACAAACATTAGAATCATATAAACCTGCTCTCTTCCTTTCTCCACCCATACATGGATAGCTCCCCACCATTCCTTGCACATTCTTCCTTACTAGCTTTGTGATCAGACCTGCATGCCTCTGCTTAATTTGTTCTTTTTTTAATGCCCATATACTTGCCATGTCACCATCCTCTTGTACCCCTGCACTAACAACTTTATCCTCTTTTGCATTACTAAATTTCACTTGTCTTGCAATAACCTTCATAGTAATGGGATGCACCATGGTCCCAACAATAATTTCACCCTCTCCTTCATACTCCTTTGCACACTTAGCACTTACCCTGATCAAATCAGACTTAGGCTTTAGTTCTCTCTCTGCCCCTTGCAAAAAAAACTCTGTACTGTCTTAACATAATTTGTAGGTGCCTTCCCTGCTGTCACAACACCACCAATCTATTCTAAACCTGCAACCATATCAGACTTACTATCCTCAGGCCTTAAAGGCTCCTTCTTTCCTTCTTTGTAAATACTACTTAACTGACCTATTAAGCCCTCTAATAGATTGAAAATGTTCATTGAGACCTTATTTAACATGTAATAAGACCCTACTCCCCATATCCCTTAAAACTCATGATTTCACATGGCTTTTGCATTATGAATAAAACTGACAAATTCAACTAAATGATTCAAAACCCTTTCAAATTACATTATGACTAGTCCTTTAGACCTTATTAAGCATAAATGAACAAAAGACACACCTAGGTATCAACTTAGACTTCACAAGTTGTAGGTGCTCCTGCACCATACACACCCCCATAAAAAGGAGTCTTTCCCCAAGAGTGGAAACTTGTTCTTGGCCTTCTCATTGCTGCTTCAAGAATATTCAGACCTCGTATTGATCTCTTTAGTCTTGGATCAAAATTCGGTGATGTTCTAGGCCTTAGACCTACAAAAAAAAAAAACATTAGAATCATATAAACGTGCTCTCTTCCTTTCTCCACCCATACATGGATAGCTCCTCACCATTACTTGCACATTCCTCCTTACTACCTTTGTGATCAGACCTACATGCCTCTGCTTAATTTGTTCCTTTTGTAATGCCCCTAGACCTGCCATGTCACTATCCTCTTGTACCCCTGCACTAACAACTTTATCCTCTTTTGCATTACCAAATTTCACTTCTCTTGCAACAACCTTCATAGTAATGGGACACACCATGGTCCGAACAAAAATTTCACCCTCTCCTTCATACTCCTTTGCACACTTAGCACTTACCTTGATGAAATCAAACTTAGGCTTGAGTTCTCTCTCCACCCCTTGCAAAAAAAACTATGTATTGTCTTAACATCATTTGTAGTTTCCTTCCCTACTGTCACAACACCACTAATCTCTTCTAAACCTACAACCATATCATACTTACTATCCTCAGGCCTTAAAGGCTCCTTCTTTCCTTCTTTGAAAATACCACTTAACTGACCTATTAAGCCCTCCAATACATTGAAAATGTTCATTGATACCTTATTTAACATGTAATAAGACCCTACTCCCCATATATCTTAAAACTCGTGATTTCACATGGCTTTTGCATTATGAATCAAACTGACAAATTCAATTAAATGATTCAAAACCCTTTCAAATTACATTATGACTGGTCCGTTAGAACTTATTAAGCATAAATGAACAAAAGACACACCTAGGTATCAACTTAGACTTCACAAGGTGTAGGTTCTCCTGCACCATACACACCCCCATAAAAAGGACTCTTGCCCCAAGAGTGGAAACTTGTTCTTGGCCTTCTCATTACTGCTTCAAGCATCTTCAGGCCTGGTACTGATCTCTTTAGTCCTAGATCAAAATTTGGTGATGTTCTAGGCATTAGACCTGCAGAAAAACAAACATTAGAATCATATAAACCTGCTCTCTTCCATGCTCCACCCATACATGGATAGCTCCTCACCATTACTTGCACATTCTTCCTTACTAGCTTTGTGATCAGACATGCATGCCTCTGCTTAATTTTTTCTTTTTGTAATCCCCCTAGACCTACCATGTCACCATCCTCTTTTGCATTACCAAATTTCACTTGTCTTCCAACAACCTTCATAGTAATGGGACACACCATAGTCCCAACAACAATTTCACCCTCCCCTTCATACTCCTTTGCACACTTAGCACTTACCTTGATCGAATCAGACTTAGGCTTGAGTTCTCTCTCTGCCCCTTGCAAAAAAAACTTCGTACTGTATTAACATCATTTGTAGGTGCCTTCCATGCTGTCACAACACCACCAATCTGTTCTAAACCTGCAACCATATCAGACTTACTGTGTTCATGCCTTAAAGGCTCCTTCTTTCCTTCTTTGCAAATACCACCTAGCTGACCTATTAAGCCCTCCAATACATTAAAAATGTTTGTTGAGACCTTATTTAACATGTAATATGACCCTACTCCCCATATCCCTTAAAACTCGTGATTTCACATGGCTTTTGCACTATGAATCAGGCTGACAAATTCAACTAAATGATTCAAAACCCTTCCAAATTACATTATGACTAGTCCTTTAGATCTTATTAAGCATAAATGAACAAAAGATACACCTAGGTATCAACTTAGACTTCACAAGGTGTAGGTGCTCCTACACCATACACACCCCCATAAAAAGGACTCTTGCCTCAAGAGTGGAAACTTGTTCTTGGCCTTCTCATTGCTGCTTTAGGCATCTTCAAACTTAGTATTGATCTCTTCAGTCCTGGATCAAAATTTGGCATTGTTCTAGGCCTTAAACCTATAGAAAAACAAACATTAGAATCAAATAAACTTGCTCTCTTCCTTGCTCCACCCATAAATGGATAACTCCTCACCATTCCTTGCAGATTCTTCCTTACTAGCTCTGTGATCAGACCTACATGCCTCTACTTAATTTGTTCTTTTTGTAATGCTTCTACAGGTGGTTGTAGTAGTAGCATTGGTTTCATCATAAGGATTCTTTGTGCTCCCTATGTTGAGGTTTTCTAGATACAAATCTTCCCCCAATATAGTGGTAGTAGTGCCTTCATGCTTTGATTTCTCCTGTCCCAAGTGCTCTTGTTTAGAATGCATTCTCTAATAAATGACCACTATAGGTGATGTTGTTTCAATTTTTTGCTCTGCTAACTCTTAATTATACAATTATGTCTGGCTTGTTTCCTTTAGTAGATAATGTTGGATATTCGCATACTTGATGTCCTCAATTTGAATTTGGGATATAACTAATCATGATGTTAACAACTCAATAACCTGCTCTTTTTGGGTAATAATGTAAGGAGTAAAAGAACCCTGTTTTGAATGAAGATCATCTATGCGTCCATCCATAGAAAGCATCTCATGGTTAGATGGAGGAGTATGTGCATCTTGTATAGATAGAAGAGTGTCCATTAGATCATTATAGTATCTTGGAGATATGAATACTTGATCTTGAATAATTTCGAAGTTGCTTTCAACATGCTTTGGATCAAGTTCTTGACATGGATCTCTTTCAAACGATAGATTGCTTACAAAGGGTTCTTGGATTTTGTCATTAGACATGGTAAGTGGTTAAATATCCTCAAGTTTCTAGTTCAGGGTTCCTTTAGTATCTGTAACCATGAGGATGAAGGATGTCAACATGTCTTGGAAAGGAACATTGCTAGATTTTGGTGAAAAATGTTGATTATGATTTGGGATAAATTCTTGAGATATGTCCTCTAACTCATAAGGAAATGTAGAGACATTTTCAACATGATCATAGGTCAATGGATCGTGCATTATGTCAATAGGATCAAACAATCCTAACACTCCTTGAAATAGATCACTAAAAAGTGGCTCTTGATGTATGGTGAGTTGATCATCAGATGGGGTGGAAGCAACTTCAAGGTGTGCATCGATGTCCAGAGAAATCTTGATCATTGTTTTCACCAATTATGGTGTAGATATTGTTAATTTCTTCAATCATAGGGTCAAGTGATGCTGACATTTCTTGGATTGGATGATTGTTGAGTATTGTTGGTGGATTTTGATCATGATTGAAAAGTGACTCTTGACCTATGTTGATTTTATCTTTGGTTGAGATAGAAACATCTTCAATGTGCTCTTTGATGGATAGATCTTGATCATTTCTTTTGGAAATTGTGGTGGGGAGATAGTCAATGCTATCACCAGTGGTTGAATGTTCATCATTATCCCCAATAGTTATCATTTTTCGTGTTTGTGCTTGTGTTTGTTGGGTAACTTGAGAGGCTTGGGCAGCTTGAGAGGCTTGTTGCACTTGTTGACCTTGTGTTGCTTGTTGTGTGGCTATATATTGCTGAATGGCCTTTTGGTAGGCTTGGTGATATTTTAGCACAATGTTATATTGTCTTGCTGCATTTATTTTTGGTGGTAGTGGTGGTGAATTCAGAATCATGTTGGATGTAGTGACAAGTCATTGAGATACGTTTGAAGTGATCATGAGGGTTTGAGCTATGATGGGTGTGATAGGGGTGGTTGGAGTGATTGAGGTTATAGGAATGGTTAGAATGACTAAGGTGATAGATACTTGGGAGACCATATTTTGATTTGTTAGGATTGATGTTGTCATTTGATTAGATACCCTCTGTTGGTGTGATGTCGATGGTATATTCAAAGGACTTGATGTGATTGCTTTATTGGTGTTACGTGGAATTATTTGGATGGAGTGATTGGTGCTAGGTAAAGGGAGAAGCCCTAAATCAAGGAATGATGTTGATATGGGTGATGGTGGTGGAGATGTCTCTTGGCGCAATCACTCAACTATTTTGGTAAGTGTAGCAATTTTATCTCAGCAAATTTGATCTTGATTTCGATCTTGACTCCCTTGATATAGATGATTTGGTTTTTGTTCAAGCAGATTTGGGATGCATACTTGTGGTTTTTGAATGGGATCATGGAAAAATTGATTTTGGAAAATGTTCTGATTTGGGATGATTTTCAAATTTGGCATGATAGGTTGAAATTGAATATTGTTAATGTTTGGAATCACATTGCCTTGATTTAGGTAACTTTGATTTTGCATGGTGTTACCTTGACTTGGATCAATATATGGAGTTGTTATCATCGTGTTTGGACTTTGAACAACATTTGAGTGATTCACAAACATATTTATCCCAAATTTTACCAAGTTTGGACTCAAAACATTCATGTTTGGTAAAGTTGTACTTGGTACATTCTCATTTGGCATGTAGGGATTTGGTGGGATTGATGAGCCAAAAATGTGCTCATAGTTTGGATATAATGATGAACTTTTAATACCTTTACTTTTGCTATTCAAGGTTGTTTAAACTTTTTTGGAACCTTTTATTGGGATATCTTGTAGCAATACACTTTCATGTTCTTGCAGGCTATCATGTTGTCTTATCTATATTCATCACCCCGTTGACTCCCTAAATGACTGGTATATCGCATATAGTTTTTGAATGATGAAATAGATTTAAATATGTGATTAATGAATGGATATTGTGTATGTTCCATATGCCTTTTCTTTCGCATCTGTTACCTTGTGTTTCACAGGTTGTTGAAGAAAGTATGATCGAGTCAAGTGTAGCCGATCTCGGCCTTGCAGTAAAGTTGATTTCCTGCATGACTTCGAGGAAGCTCTCACGAAGACTCTTTGACCGAAATGGTTGGAAAGGATTTTTAATGGCAGTCAATCTAGAAAGAGTGGAGCACTAGATTCTCTTTGGATCGGGTTGAACAGATAAATTCATTTATGAAGTCTGTTCTTCAATTTTGGGATACATTTTACTTCCACGTCTTTCTTTGTTAGGGTTAGTTAGTTAGTTGTTCTCCTGACTTTAAATAAGTGCTCCTCCTATGCGAGTGAGCAAGAAGATGGTTAGAAGTAAGATAGAAGCATAGTGATAGGGAGATAGAAGATATCATGTAAGAGTCAGTATGATAATAAAAAGAAGAATCTATATTGCAAGAGACAGAGTTCGTTGTTAGTTTTCATATCAACAAAGCAATGTATACCATTCTAAGTTTATTAATAAAATTTAATGAAGTTTTGAGTTCAACACTTGCATAATTAGTAGATGCTTGCTGAGGGGGGCCACTTAGTAAGTATCTGTAGCTAGTTAGTTAACTGTTCTTTATCTATTGATCATCAGTTAGATTTCATTTTTAAAGCTTTCACACAAACTCAGTCTTATATTGTTCCTGCAACATCGAGAATCCATGCATGTGCATGTTCCTGTAGCATAAGGCCAGTTCATAGTTTGTGTCTTGGTCGTAACTATTATGATTTCTATTTTGGTTAAATCATGGTTGAGTTAAAAGAACTTTGCATTACCTTCCTGTAGCGTAGATATAATTCTTTCCAAGTGTTTATTTTTGTTAAGTTGTGACTAAAAACTAGTTCTTAGTGCATATATTGTGCTGCTCCATTCAAAGTATATGTTCCCTAGTTTGACAAGTAAATGAACATCCATAAAGAGATATTAGTCACCTGTTGGAATGTCCAATTCCCAGGATAGGTTTTACTGTGATTTTCATATCCTTTTGTGGGCACGACCATTTTTGCAACCATTGTTGGGGATGGTGTCAAGCTAAGAACTTGTCAGAAGTCATTTTTAGCATTAGTTTACTTTGTTAATCAAAAAATTTCAAAATCCTTCCAATCACCATTCATTCTATTGCATGCATAGAAGAAGAGACGTGTTTGGAAGGTTTCTCCCTGAAAACCTATTTGTTGAACTGCCATTTGACCCAGCCGACAAAGAACCTAAGGAAAATCCATTCACTCTGATATTCCAGCAAGCAAATATGGTGAATAATCCACCTCCTGCTTTTGAGTTTCTAATTTTTCCTCAGCAAGATACTGATAACCTTAAAAATATTCCTTCCTCATTACTTCCCAAGTTGTATGGTCTAGTTATAGAGGATCCTGAAACTTTCTTGTTTGAGTTTGATATCCTCTGTCACAGCTATGATTACACTTCAGATGCACACAAGTTGAAGTTTTTTACTTCCACCTTGAAGGAAGGAGCTCTTAGATGGTTCATGAGTTTGGGAAGAGGTGTTGTTGATAGTTGGGAAACCATGCAAACAAAATTTCTTGAGAAATATAAGGAATATTGTAAGAGTGGAAGTAGGGGAGACAATATATTCAAAATTCAACAAAAGGAGGATGAAAGCCTGGAAGACTACATATCAAGATTCTTGTTTTCTCTAAAAAATAACTCAAACCATACACTCAACGAAGACTCTCAGAAACTACTTTTTCTAAGAAGAATCAATGATGCCTGTATAGATGCTCTAGACCTGATGGGAGGAGGTGATATAACCCAACTGCCTTGGGATGATATTAAGCAAATATGTCTTAATTACTCTCGAGCAAATGTGAAGAAGGGTAGAGGTCATCAAGCTACAATGGGTAAGTCTTCTTCCAGTGGAGTTTCTCGGATGGAGATAACAAATTTGCTATCTGATTTCAAGCAGGATATCATTAACAATATGGCTACACAACTAGACACTATGCAAGCTCGAAAGAAACATGATGAAGCTAAAGCAATCTTGGCCAAGTTTTGTCTGCATTGTAGACAGAAGAAATGTGACTATAGATGCAAGATGGTGGCCAACATGGAGGCTAAATAGTTGCCTACTGATTTTAAGATGATAGAAGGTGATGATGACCAAGTCTTCTTTGTTGCACAAAGGAGGCCATGGGCCCCAAGACAAGGTATGCCTCAGGATCCTTTGCAAAATTTTGGTTCATATAATAGTCAATGGAAAAATCAATACCATCTAAACTATGGGCCATACTCCCAACCTCAATGGAATAACCCTTGGCCAAATACTTAGCAAAATTAGTGGCAGCCTCCACAAGGGAATTGGTAGCAACCTAACCAATGGAGAGGAGGCCAGCAATGGTCAAATCCAACTACAGGTTTCCTGTAGCAACCCTAGCAGCAATCCATTATGCCACCTCCTATAGCTAATCAAGGTCAGAATCCAAAATTAACCCAACTACCAGCTCAAGCAACACCTAATCCAAATAACCAACAACCGTAGCAGCAACAAGTCTATTTTGCTGATCCTAATCATCAGCCTACCTATGCTGTCAACCTAAATAATATTAATTTATGTTTAGGAACTGTGTTTCCCACACCATTTCCTCCCATAATCTCAGAATTACCATCTAAGGAGACTAACCAAGAAGAATAAGATATCAATGACCAAGCCCAACCAAACTAGCTAGTTCAGATCCCATCATTACCTAAATCATCTGATAAAGTGCCCCTTCCTTTCCCAGAAAGATTGGAAGGTGAAAACGTGAAAAAACAAGAGGAACCCACTTTTGATATCCTTGACCAGCTAAAGCATATATGTGTGAAAATTCCCTTGTTCCAAGAAATAAAGATGTAGCTATCTATGGCAAGGCCATCAAGGAGGCATGTTTGAAGAAACCAGGGAGGAAAAAGAAAGACCCTCAAATTGTCCATGTAATAGGCCAACTCTCTGAATTAATGCTAGGGAAGCTTAGCATCCCAAAATATTTAGATCCAGGAAGTCCTGTTGTGGAAATAAATGTTAATAGGTTGCAAATTAAGAATGCTTTAGTAGATCTTGGTGTAGCTATCAATGTCATGACAAAAGACCTAGTTGTAAAACTTAATATTTCAAAAATAAGAACTACACCTATAATATTACAGCTTGCTGATAGCTCAATTGTCAAACCTTATGGGGTAGTCGAAGACATGGTAGTCACCTTGGATTTCTGGGAATACCCTGTTGATTTCATGGTCTTATCTCCAAAGGCATCAATGGGGGGATACCCTGTCATACTAGGAAGGCCTTGGTTGGCTACTGCTAATGCTTGCATTGGTTGTAGGTTGGGTGACATGACAATATCTGATGGATATAGCACAAAGAAGCTTACCCTCTATTCTCTAGCACTGCCTCGACTTGAGTTTGGAGATGTTGCTTGGCCATATTTGGGAGAAGAGGAAGAATTGAACTCTGTGGCCAATTTAATGATGATTACCAGAGAGAATTTAATTACACAACAGGAAGAAGAAGATATACTTTCCAATATCTTGTTGAATAACTATGGTACTGAATACTTTCATTGTGAGAAAAATCCACGTTCTTTGAAGACTATTATTCCTCTGTCCACATCAACTCATGATCCTGCAGCAACTAATTGCTTACACACCTTACTACCCCATGAGGTAGACATGCCCTTTCTATCTGAATTATCTATGATAGACTTAACCTCCCAAGTTGAGGTAGCTATAGGAAAAACCTTGTGCATTAATAAAACCTCACTAGTGAGCGACAAGAATCTATGATCAAAACGCTTACCAGTCATAAGTCAGCTTTTGCATGGGACTATGGAGATATGAAGGGTCTAGACCCAAAACTCTATACACATCATATATATATTAACAGTGACTTCAAACCTGTCTGGCAACCTCAAAGAAGAATCAATCTAGCCTTGAGAGAGTTTGTTAAAGAAGAATTGTAGAAAATGTTGACAGTTGGCTTTATCTACCCAATCTTTGATAGTCAATGGGTTTCCCCATTGGTCATTGTTCCTAAGAAAGGAGGAAAATGGAGGGTATGTGTAGATTACAGAGAACTTAACTTAGCAACAAAGAAATATTACTTTCCTCTTGCATTTATTGATCAAGTTCTGGATAATATAGCTAGAAAGAAGTACTTCTCATTCTTGGATGGCTTCAATGGATACAATCAAATCAAGATTGCTCCTGAGGATCAGAAAAAGACTACTTTAACATGCCCTTGGGGAATGTTTGCCTATTCAGTTTTTCCTTTTGGTCTCTGTAATGCTCCTGCAACTTTTTAGAGGGCAGTCATAAGCATCTTCTCAGACATTTCATATGATTGCATGGAAATATACATGGATGACTTTACTGTTTATGGTACAACATTTGAGGAAGCTCAAGCCATCTTGGAAAAAGTACTACAGAGATGCGAAGATCACAACCTATCGCTGAATAGTCAAAAGTGCTTCATGATGATGCAGGAGGGAATAGTGCTTGGTCACTATATTTCTACTACAGGAATTTAGGTTGATCCTGCTAAAATTAAGATCATCTCTAAGTTACCCTCTCCTAGTAAACAAAAGGAGGTACGAAGCTTTCTAGGCTATGCCGGATACTACAGAAGATTCATCAAGGAATTCAGCCAAATAGCAGGTCCCTTATACAATCTACTGAAGAAAGATGCAAAGTTTTCCTAGACAGAGGAATATGAAAAAGCATTTCTTGACTTGAAAATCACCCTCACATAGGAACCTGTTCTAAAAGGACCTGATTGGTCACTACCATTTCATATTCATACCGATGCCTTAGATTATGCAATTGGAGCAGTGCTAGGGTAGAAGGATGGATCAACTGAACATGCACTCTACTACATAAGCAAAAATCTGCAAGGGGCTGAATTCAACTACACTGTTACAGAAAAAGAAATATTGGCAATCATCTACGCCCTCAATAAATTCAAGCATTATATCACCGGTTATCAGATATTTTTCCACACTAATCATGCAACAATCTGGTATCTCATGAAAAAAAGCTCAATATCTAGGAGACTGGCCAAATGGTTATTGCTGATGCAAGAATTTGACATTACAATTGTGGACAAGCCAGGTAATTCCAACGTAGTTGCTGATTTCCTTTCTAGAATTCAAAGGCAAGATGATTCTACACTTATTGAAGACTCCTTTCTTGATGAGCACCTATTTTCAATCAAGGTTATTCATCCATGGTATGCTGATATAGCAAATTATCTGGCAACCAGAAGAACTCCTCCTCAATTCTCTCCTAAGGAAAAAAGATTATTAGTAGAGAAAAGTTTGAACTTTTCTTGGATTGCAGATTGCATGTTTTATACAGGGCCAGATCACATTATGAGGAGATGTGTACCAGAGGAGGACACTTGTGATATACTGCATGCAATCCATGATGAGCCATGTGGTGGACATTTTGCTGCGAAAAGGACAACAATGAAAATTTTAAATATTGGTTACTATTGACCAACTTTACATAGAGATGTAGCCAAGTATACAAGGAGATGTGACAGATGCTAAAGGATGGGAAGACCAACTCGCTATGATGAAATGCCTCTATTTCCACAAATTGTAGTTACACCATTCGACAAATGGGGAATGGATTTTTTGGGACCAATTGACCCACCTTCCAATGGTAAGTCTTACATTCTTGTGTGCACAGATTATGTCACAAAATGGGTAGAAGCTAAACCTATGAAACATGCTAGGGATAATAAAGTGGCTGAATTCCTCTATGAGAAAATATTTACTAGGTTTGGTGTTGCTAGGGAGATAGTGATAGATCAAGGAGCACAATTTACTTCTACACTTATCATAGCTTTAGTCAAAGAATACAATATATGGCACAAAAAATCAACTCCTTATCACCCCCAGGCCAATGGCCAGGTTGAGGTCACCAATAGATACATAGAGGCCATTTTGACTAAAACTGTAGATTTGCATAGGAAGGACTAGGCCACAAGGTTACCAGAAACTATATGGGCCTACCGTACTACCTGGAAGACTGCTACATGATTTACACCTTTTGAAATGGTGTATGGTAAAAAAAATATGATGCCAATAGAATTTGAAGATAAGACTCTCTGAACAACACTGGAGCTAGACATGGATTTAATAAATGCACAAAAGGATAGAATCATGCAGCTCAATGCTCTGGATGAACTCCGGAAGCATGCCCTGCAACACACTGAGATGATGCAGAATCAGTGAATAAGGTGGCATGATAAATATATTAAGAAAAAGAAATTCAAAGTAGGAGATTGGGCTTTACTTTATGACTCACGGTATAAGGACAGTCCAAGAAAATTATAGACCAGATGGTTGGGGCCGTATGAAATTGAGAATGTATTTTCTAATGGTGCAGTTCAACTTATTACAATTGATCCTGTTCGGTTCAAGTTGTTAGTTAATGGACACCGCCTCTGGCTGTACCATAAACTAGTCTCAAAAGAAGAATTCATGCAACAGTTCATTCAGGATCCTGCCGCTACTCTTCCTGCAGCTAAAGGCTTTAGCCTTTCTCCTACAGCTTCACCGTAATTTTGAAAATTATTCTCATAATAAAGGTTTTATTTTTAAGGAAACCCCTTTTTCTTCATTTTCACTTGTCGCCACATCTCACTTCTTTATCTTCCATCCATCCATCCCTTCCATTCATCTTGTCTGCACATGACACCCATCCACCTCATTCATCTACATCACCCTTAATTATGATATCATTCCCAATTGTCAACTCATGCCGAAGTTGTCATCTTTCTGCACAGATACATGCATTTATTGAACGTACGCCATATCTTTTGTTATCGCATAATTGATTTATTTTATTCTATTCATTTACTACTATGTCTGTATCAGTCATTATTACTCACTCTCTACCTATTCTTTAGTACATGTGAGGACACATGTCATACTCTAAGTAGGGGGCGGGGTAATCTACTTTTTAAACCTATCTTTTTGCCGCTGCCACAACTGCTCAGATTTCCTTTCTTTATTATTTTTTTGGTACTTTCTAAATATGATCGCATGTCTTTTTCATTGCATATTTTTCTTGTAAATTACAATTAAAACTGCTTGTTCAAAAACTTCATTTTTGGAAAAGAGAGAAATGTGACGACATGATAGAGAAAACAAAAATAGAACAAAAAGGGAAACAAAGAGGAAATTTTTTGAATTTTCAGCAGCGAGTTGAGTGTAGCTAGGGAAAAAATATGAACATGGGTGGTCAGCTGGTGTGACACAAGCTTGTAGCTCACGAGTTATTATTGCAAAATCCTCAAACAATACAAGCATTCAACCTCTGTGGATGGTTAAATTACATCTTGAGTTTAAATGCTTTGGATGAGGAGGCTGCTGGTGAATTTTTGAGAACCCTTTCTGAAGGGGAGGCTACTGTATGGGGTTTAACGGTTGTTGCAACTAAGGAAAGAATTGCTAAAGTAACTGGGCTTCCAGCCATTGGAGAAAGTTTTTCTTTGGATGTTGTCTCTGCAAGGGCTGAATTTTCAATACCCACTGATGGACCTTTGGAAGTCTCCAAGCAGGGATGCAAGCGAGTATCGTTGCCTCCTCCTTATTCATAATACATTGCTTACATAATCATGTATTTAACCTGTGAAGGTCATTTCTCTTACCTACATTCTTACCATTAAAAATTATTAAGTCATATGAGGCATGGGTTAGCTGTAAATGTTCCAAACTTCTTGTTAAAATTTTTGGAACAAAGTTCCCACGGAACTCAACAGGGGAAAGATAATTCTTTTGCTCAACATGGCCTTATCAAATTATTGATTGAACACTCTTTAAGAGATGTCTCACCTCTTTCCTAGCAACAATTTGTTACCCAAAAGAGCTTGTAAATTTTAGAACCCCCTAGGGTACTTACCCCATGGCCTCAAAAAAAGAAAGAAGAAATTGCGTCTACCAGTAGAAGAATAGGGCAAGGGTCATCTGCTCCTATAGCACCTGGTCCTATAGCTCTCACACCAGAATCCTCTGCCTGGGTACAAACTAGGTCTGCCACTAGGAGAGAGAGAAGGGAAAAACAAAGGTAGGAGAGTCATCTGGGGTAGAACAAACCCCAGAGTCTGACCCTCGTTCTCAGAAAAGGCAATGCCCTTCTCCTGCAACATCTTCCCCTATAGCTGTCTCTCCTACAGCAACACCTGTTGCTATCACCAGTTCACCATCATCCTCTGGCAGGGCAAAACCCTCTAGACAAACCAGGAAGAGGAAGGCTACAAGAACACCTACTACAGCCACACCAGTGCCAAGAAGAGTTTTGACAAGGAAACAATGTAAGACCTCCCCTGCTTCACCTCAACCAGAGGTTATCATAATTTTAGAAGAGTCCGTAGAGTCTGAATTTGATGTTTCTCAGAATGTGTCTAAGAATGCTGCACAAAGTCCATTCATTCCTGAAGAGGAACAAATGGAGACAAAAGAAATTGGGCATAATGAAAAAGGGGTACCAAGTCATGATGACTTGGCTGCCACTGCTATGCATATTTCTAAGGAAGCACAATCTTCTCCATTGTAAACACAAGAATTCATCCTTTAGCAAGAGCAGGAATAGACTGAACAATTGGATGTGGACAATGAAGCTACATTTTCCCCTGCAACTTGTCAAGCCATTGTTGTTTATAAGAAGACATTTTTTATTGAGTTTCTGGAATATGTCAAAGCTAACTGGAAACCAGTTACATTGCAAACCCTAACTTTCTAACACCTAGCCCAAACTGATATGCAACAAATTCTATGGGAGGTAGAAAGGAAGAAAATGAAAAAGGAAATTGAAAGTTAGAAATAGGAAATTCTTGAGTTACAAGGGAAAATGGATGAAATGTTAAAAGTAACTGGACAGATTATGGAATGTAGACCACCACCCAACGTTTATGCTCTATTCCTTAAGGAACAATTCTTGTGGTTCCAAATTATGAGAATTTCCAAAAATCAAGATCCTATACTTCACACTACTAAAGAATTCTACGATGCATACTAGGAAGCCCCTAATTGGTTAAGAAATTCTCTGTGTGAATTTTATTTACATGGCTTTTTAATCCCATTTAAAAGAGAATGGAACCCTCTTCTGTATATTGGTGACATCCATTTGAGATCATTTATGTCATGGGCAGCAAATGAAGCAAATTATGGCAGGAAATGGGAAACATATGAGGAAGCCGAAAGGAATGAGCCAATTCCATTGCACCCTAAAAGTTCAGACCCCCATGCAATGTTGAAAACCTGGTTTACTTTGACATATGGCATTCATAATAATACAACTAGGATGAAAATATTTGATCTTAGGAAATAGGTATATGATGAATTTCAGGAACAACCATATTCATTTTGGAGACTGTCATACACCATAAGTGAGAAAAGGTGGGAAAGATTAACTATTGGGCTAAGAAGGTTCGAGCCTCATAGCCCCCTAAATTTTATAGCAGCTCTTAAACGATCAAGCAAATATATATAGTTGAGACTTCAAAAGAGATTTGAACTATGGTTGCCATTGACATTAAAACCTCATGTGCTAATGTGGCCCCTTTATCGTTACCAGGCTACAAATCTTAATGACGATTCAAAAGCTCGTAGGTATGAAAGGTGGCAGACTTTTAGAGGATTTTATTACAAGTTTTGAACTCCATTTCAGAGCCATGCCACAACCATTGATTTTAGAGAGACCACCAGGAATGTTAATGCTGGAGGACCAACATTGGGCTAAGTAGGGGCCAAATGATGAGCCCAAAATGTGCTCATAGTTTGGATATCATGATGAACTTTTAATACCTTTACTTTTCCTATTTATGGTTGTTTAAACTCTTTTGAAACCTTTTATTGGGATATCTTGTAGTAATACACTTTCATGTTCCTGTAGCCTATCATGTTGTCTTATCTATATTCATTACCCCGTTGACTCCCTAAATTACTAGTATATCGCATATATTTTTTGAATGATGAAATAGATTTAAATATGTGATTAATGAATGGATATTATGTATGTGCCTTATGCCTTTTCTTTCGTATCTGTTACCTTGTCTTTCAGAAGTTGTTGAAGAAAGTATGATCGACTCAAGCGTAGCCGATCTCAGCCTTGTAGTAAAGTCTATTTCCTGCATGACTTCGAGGAAGCTCTGGCGAAGACTCTTTGACTAAAACGGTTGGGAAGGATTTTTAATGGCAGTCAATCTAGAAAAAGTGGAGCACTAGATTCTCTCTGGATCGGGTTGAACGGATAAATTCATTTATGAAGTTTATTCCTCAATTTTGGGATACATTTTACTTCCACATCTTTCTTTGTTAGGGTTAGTTAGTTAGTTGTTCTCCTAACTTTAAATAAGTGCTCCTCCTGCACGAGTGAGCAAGAAGATGGTTGGAAGTAAGATAGAAGCATAGTGATAGGGAGATAGAAGATATCATGTAAGAGTCAGTATGATAATAAAAAGTAGAATCTGTATGACAAGAGACAGAGTTCGTTGTTAGTTTTCATATCAACAAAGCAATGTATACCATTCCGAGTTTATGAATAGAGTTTAATGAAGTTTTGAGTTCAAAACTTGCATAATTAGTAGATTCTTGCTAAGGGGTCCCACGTAGTAAGTATCTATAGCTAGTTAGTTAGCTGTTCTTTTTTTGTTGATCATTAGTTAGATTTCATCTTTAAAGCTTTCGCACAAACTCGATCTTATATTGTTCTTGTAGCATTGGGAATCCATCCTTGTGCATGTTCCTGTAGCATAAGGCCAATTCATAGTTTGTGTCTCGGTCGTAACTATTATGATTTCTATTTTGATTAAATCATGGTTGATTTAAAAGAACTTTGCATTACCTTCCTGTAGCGTAGATAGAATTCTTTCCAAGTGTTTATTTCTATTAAGTTGTGACTGAAAACTAGTTCTTAGTGCATATATTGTGCTGCTCCATTCAAAGTATATGTTCCCTGGTTTGACAAGTAAATGAACATCCGTAAAAAGATATTAGTCACCTGCTAGAATTTCCAACTCCTAGGATAGGTTTTACTATGATTTTTATATCCTTTTGTGGGCATGACCAGGGATGACATTTTTCATTTGAAAGCTCATGCATTCATTGTTTGGTTGGTGGATTTGTAGGATTGGACTTGGATTTAAATCTACCATTGGGAAAGGTGTCCCAAACTTTGATTTAGGAATACTTACATTTTTTGTACTATTGACATTTGTAGAAGGTAATGATCCCATGTACAGTTTGTATAGATGTGACTGTTTATAATCAATTGGAATTGTAAGGTTTTGATAGCTTAGTTGACTTGGATTACTCATGATGTATGGATCAAGTTTGTATTCCATGTTCTTCTTGTGTTTTGACCTTGTTGTAAAAGTGGCCTCTAAGGTGTTTAGGACCAATGATGAGATGGAGGATGAAAAGGGATGAATGAAATAAGTGTTGAATGTTTAGGGACTTTGGATCAATGCAAGACTTAGGGCTTGATTTTGATTGGTTTGATTTGGATAATGCACTTGTAAACCCTAAGATGTTGGATGTGATCTTTAGGTTGTACTTTGTTCAAAGGATTGCTAATTCAATTAAATGTATGAGAAAGGATGCATTCCCATACACCTAACTAAACAAGGTGATTTTGATTTTGATGATTTACCCAAGTCTAGAATAATGTTTCCAAAGCTCTAAAGTTGTTTGTTGGGATACGATGATAAATTCTCAAAGTGTTTGGTTTGATGATAAATGAACCTAAGAAGGACTTGTTTACTAGACCAAGATAGTGAAGAACATGCCTTTCTCTAAGAGTAATTCAAAATCAAAAGACCAATGTTTGCATGAAAACCATATGACAAAAAGATGCCAAGCACATGTGTTGGGTTAAATTTGAGTTAATCTTGGTTAATGAATTTCTTTTACCACAAACACACTTCTTGCTTAGTTTTCAAATTGAATGTCTATGTCTTAATTCCTTTTCATTCCACAAGGTCCATTATGTGAAAATCAAGCTTTCAAGAGCATAGGTTTCCTAATGTTGACCTTAGTAGGAGCAAATTGAGATGAAATCCAAATGCTTAGAAGCCTCTATGTATAAAATCCCAAGGGAAAGCAATAACATGTGAATTTGTTCAAGGATATTTGCTTCTCCTAAAGGGTTTGAGATTTGATGCTCATGTTGAATGTTGGTTTTCCAATGTTTTCGATCAAAGCACTGTGTTTTCAAATTGACTCACAAGCAATATATCATCCTAGCTCAATTGGTACGTTTTTCTTGGTGGGCTTTCCTCATGCCCTTTCTAGTAGAAGAGATGATTTTGCATGCAACCAAGGAAAAAAATATAAAGGTATGTTAAGAATGAAGTCTTAACCTCTATATTTTAACCAAGATCAGACAGAGAAAGTAACTTCTTGGAATCTAAGTTCCAAAACACCACTTTGATAAACTTGTTGGATGGACTAGTTGGTTACTAAAAACAAGGGTTTTAGTTTGTATTTTCCATTCATGGAGATTGATCCATACGATGAGAGTCCCTTTTCAGATCCGTCTTGTCAGATTCAACCACATGATACTGGTGTTTACTCCAGTACCCACATTTATATCCCAGCTGGAACTAATCTCGGGTTTAGAGTGTTACCGGTTGAGTCATTCCCTTGGGTGAGTACTTTTTCCCCAAGGCCTTCTAAGATAAACAAAAGCAAGTAATCATATACATATTTCGATCAACCTTCATTTAGAAACAAAGGGAAAAAACATGCAATAGGTTTACTCACAATTGCATAGTGTTTTGTTCAATTTTAAACCCAAAATAAAGTGTGTGGGTAATTAATTCACACAATTTAATGTCACCAAAAGCCTTTTGATTCTCAAGATCACCATGAGGTGTGAGAGAAGCGCATACGTCTTTTGATGATATTACTTTGTGTAAATAATTACAAAACAATAAAGATACACATTCATTTTATCCTTCAAAGAAATGATTCAATTTGTTTTAAGCACCAAAGGAAAGATGAGGATTTGATTGTTCAATTTGTTATTATGAAATTGTAAAACTAGTGAATTTGACTAAGTTATTTTTAAGCCCCTTTGTCATGAAAATCAAAATTTTCCTTCTAAGAGCCCAAAAGAGGTGTGAGTTGATTTAAATAGAAAACTAAAGTGTGAAATGGAAGCTCTAGATTATCACAACAAGCATTAAAAAATTATTTTTTCAATTTCAAATTTTCATGCTTAATTCTCTTACTCAAATCTACTTGTGTCCTCTAATTCCAATGTGAGAGAAAAATTACTTTCCTCCCCCAATGCCAACCTAAAAATATTTCAAAACAATCACAAATAAGATGTATGAAATCAATGATAACAATATGATAAAATAAAATTTTAAACCAGAAAAAACATTAAGCTTGTCAAAAAAAGAAAATGATCCTATGAGAGATAAAGAAATAAAAATGAAAATGAAAATCACAATAAGCATTAAAAAATTCTTTTGTAAATTTTAAATTTGATGTTTAATTCTTTGACTTCAATCTTTCTTTGTCTTTGCTTGACTCTAATGCTTGATTTCATTGTCAACCTAAGAACATCACAAAGTTATTAGAAATGAGAAGTATGATATTTCAATGATATAATGAATACAATTTCAAACATAATGAATGCATTCATAAGGAATCAATAATCAAATAAAGAGAAAGTTGTCCTTTGGGGATTCTTGGTGCAGATGTTATGTTGATTCCTTCAAAAATTTGATAATAACTTCAGTCCATGATAAAGCTTTCTTGTATACCATGCCTCCTCATGTCATAAAATCCATGGGCAAAGTCAAAATCTAAAAATAAACAAACCAGAACTCCTCTGAAAATCCACTGACTTAGTCTCTCCGTATTTCCTTTAATTTTAAAAGAAATATCTCTGGGAAGATGACTTGGCTCCTTGCCTTTACTACACCATTATTGGTACCATAAATAGAGATGTTTTTTCAAACCAAAATAAAATCACATACCCAAGGTTTCTAGGAAAGAGTCCTCCCAAAATGGACGCATCTAACTGATTGATAACATATCTATTCACTACATGTAGCGAGAAAAGGTAGCACAATGAATGCAGATAGGTAGATGAAGCACGTTGTTGAAAGAAATTAATGGCACATCCTCAAAGGAAAAAAAAAGTTGTGGGCTATGAAAAGTGTAAGGCATTCTTGGTAAGGATAGATGCCTATCGAATGCAGATTTCACCTACTCTCCAATCTAGTGAGCAATAGCTTTGATCCGGTGGATATTTTTAGTGAAAATTGAAGTGTCTCATTTCTCTCCAGAATCCACACCATCAGAAAGATCTCGGCATCCTGATTCCAACGCAACTTGAACTGAGCGAAAAGGAGTCCATTTGTGCAAGTTATGGCCAGTCAAACCTTTGGTCAAACTAGGATCAGGGACGTCTAGGAAGTGAAAAAAATGATGTCATAAAAAGTTGTTGAAGTTGGCATCATTGCGAAGAGCTTGTCAAGACGATTCCGACGGTGTTCGTTTCGTCAAAATCTGACATCGTATGCTCAACTTATCAGCGGTCAAAGTTTGTAGTTGACTTTTGAGGTAGATGATGATGTCAGCATTCTGTACTGTACAGACAGTGAAATGCACTAGTCAGTATCCGCCACGTGGCATCCACATCGGCATTGTATAGAACTAATAAGAATTTGACACGTGTCCTTTCCGTACGCCACGTCATCGGCACAATCAGCATCCGAGTCAGCGGCACACATCATCGACATAGTCAGCGTACAGTCGGCATGTGAGTCAGCAGACACGTCATCTGCTTCGTCATCAGACAGTCAGCACACAGTCAGCAATAGTTGTCATCCACATCGCCAACAAGGGCCAATTAGTGTTTGCCACGTGGCACCCTCTAGGTGCGACACGTGGCCCGTCGATTGCTTCTCCTCCATCATCGGTGTTTCTTATATTGTTGAGTAAAATATATGAGCGGCTGGTATGGGACTCGAACTCCCAACCACCTGCGAGCGAGATTGTCGGGCGACCATTGCACCAAACCGTCGGTCGTTACCCGAATATAGTGGCTGTTTGGTTTTGTTGTTGAAATAGTTGGCAAATGGCTATTAAAAGCCAGCGGCGGGGGTTGAACCCCCAACCGCCGGCCTAACAAAACTTTTGGTTACTGGTAGGCCATGAGATGGCTTAAAAGTATAATTAGCATCGATTAATTTTGTCTACTATTTGAAAACCGAATGCCTTATAAAAATTAAAACAAACTCCTAAAATTTGAAATTTAAACAAACAATAAACTCCCAAATTTGTAAAAGCCCGATTCAAGAAAATAAGGGGCTACGATATTATTAAAGAAAAAGGAGATTATTAAATATTTATTATGTATAAATGGGGGATTTGGGAGATTAAGTTGTTTTTTTTGGGAGATATGGAGGATTTTCAAATATATGATTTGTAATTTGGAGAGATAAGGTGAATATTGTCAAATCAATTGGTTAAAGGCCAATTTGAGAAAATTTTATGTATTTAAAGGGGTGTGAGGTGAGAGTGAATTTAAGTTTTTTTCAGGTGATGAAGTCTTGAAGATGAGGTGATACGAAAGAGAGGTGTTGGAGTTTTTTTCAAGCCATTTTTGTACGTCGGAGCCTTGCTATGCTACCGAGCTGATGGTCTTGGTGCATCATTTGTAATTGATTCTTGGAGTTAATCGGATCGGTCTCTCTATTGGAGTGGACCCAGAGACGTAGTCACATTTGTGATGAACTCCATTATCAACGCTGTTTGCACTTCTCTTCTTCTCTCTCTCATATTCAGTTTCTCTTTTGAAGTTTTAATGCATAAGTTTATTTATGTATGCATGAATTCAAATTTTGTAAACTTGGAATAATCATTGTAAAAAAATAAGCATTCATTTCTGCAATTTAGTCTAGATCCTATACAGATCAAGTTGGTATCAGAGCTTTAGGTTGACTATTATTGCAGTTATTTGTTTTGAATGCTAATGAGATCCAAGATTCAGAAAGGTGAAGGCAAGCTCAAAGACTTTGATCCTGAGATTGGGAAGCGTAGAACATTTCTGAAGATGTCAGTTTCTGGAATGGAGGTTCCTAAAGAAATCAGTGAGCAGGAGTTTCGAAGAGCATTCCTCGAGATGAAGGCAAAGGTGGACATTCTTTTTCAGGAGAGACAAGAACGGAAAGAACATGAAGAAGGTTCGTCAAAGCAAGAAGATCACCAAGACAAGAAAGGAAAACAACATGGAGATGGTTGCAAGCAACCAGATCACCCCTTTTCTTCTTCTCCTACCTCTTCTCCTTCCCCTTCTTCTCCATCTTCTCCTCATTCTATTTCTTTTAATCCTTTCAAGAGTGGGAATAAGCCTAAAATCAAATTGGAAAAATTTGACTTGCCTAAATATTGTGGTGAACTTAATGCTGAAAAATTGGATGATTGGATTCAACAAATTGAGGTTTATTATAGAGTCCATAACCTATTAGATGATGTTGATAGGATCCAATTAGCTACTCTTCGTTTAGGAGGTACAGCCTTAACTTGGTGAGAGAGTAAGTCTAAGGCAAAAGTTTCACAACATGGTAGAGTCAGTTTAACTTGGGCAGAATTTATTAGTGCGCTTAAGAAGCAGTTTTATCCCTTAGGACATATGCAGCAGTTAATGATGGACTGGCAAATGTTTAGGCAAGGGAAAGTTCAAATTGTCCAAGAGTACACCCATGAATTTAGGAAGAAGGCTATTGCTTTGAATGTTCCTCTGTACACTCAGGACACGTTGTTGAAGTACATAGGAGGTTTGCATTCCTACCTTAGACATTCCATTTTGGTTTTGAACCCTTGTAATTTGGATGAAGTGTCTGTTCAAGCTACACACTTAGAGTCAAGGGGTAAAGGATCTTTCATTGACAAGTTTGATAATGATGTAAAGAAATCTTCTAAGAATGCAGAGACAGGGAAAGGGAAGAAGACAGCTACAGTCAAGAAGGATGAGAAACTTTCTTGCTCTCATTGTGACAAGAATGGTCATGATGAAGATCATTGTTGGAAGTTGCATCTGGAATTGAAGCCTAAGTGGGCTCAAAGACGTAATCAGAAATAGAAGGGTAAGGAGAAAGCCACGAATGTTGTTATGGATCTTGGTTCAGATTCAGATGATGAGACTAAGATAACAGCTATGGGGTTAAAAGGTAAAGCTCCTATTTCTGGTGTTTCTGTTGCTAGTTGTGCTTCTTCATCTATAGTTAATGATTTCTTTGAAGATGTAAAAAGGAATGAGCTTTTTCATTTAAGGGTTGGTGCTAAGAACAGTAAAATTGATGCACTCATAGATAGTGGATCTCAGGTTAATTTAATTTCAGAAAGTGTTGTAAAGAAATTGGGATTAAAAACTACACAACATAAGAAACCTTATCCACTAGGCTGGATTTGTGAAAATGATAAGCTGCAAGTAACAAAACAATGCATCTTAAGATTCACAATCACTAGTAAATTTGTGGATGAAGTACAATTTGATGTAGTTCCACTGGATATCTGTGGGTTAGTGCTTGGAAGCTCTTATCTTTATGACAAAAAAGCAATTTTCTACAGGGAAAAGAATCATTATCACTTGTTTAAAGATGGCATACAGTATATTGTACATTCTCATAGGATTAAGACTGATCGTTCTTTTCCAAACACAGGGCAGTTAAAGAGGGTAATTAATGCAAGTAAAGAGTTAACTCTTATGTCTGTCAATATAGGTGGTTCTAAACTTGAACTTGGAGTAGCTAACCAAGGTCAGATGTTGTAGGATGCGCCCACAGTACAACATGAGGGAATGAAGCTTAAAAGCATTGATGGTTCCTTAGGTAAAAATGTTCATGTTGTAAAGGATCGATGTGTTGTTGACTTATTCTCTTTCATTTCTGCATTATTGTTCAGCTTGATGCTAGTCAATTTTTGTTGGTTAGTGGCTATGGCAATTGATGTAGGTGCTTATGGAAGTGATAGAATAATGGTTATGTTCAACAATGTTGTTGCAGTCTTTATTGTGCTTGTGAGCTAGGTTTTTAGATGTACAGAGGATACAGGACAAGTGGGGAGGCCAAGTCCTCACTTAATGTCAGAGTAAATGCCACTTTTGGAGGTCCAAAAGGTCTTCAGTGGGGAGGCCTGATCCGGTGGATATTTTTAGTGAAAATTGAAGTGTCTCATTTCTCTCTAGAATCTACACCATCAGAAAGATCTCGGCATCTTGATTCCAACACAACTTGAACTGAGCGAAAATGAGTCTGTTTGTGCAAGTTATGGCTAGTCAAACCTTTGGTCAAACTAGGATCAGGGACGTCTAGGAAGCGAAAAAAATGATGTCGTCAAAAGTTGTCGAAGTTGGCGTCATTGCGAAGAGCTCGTCAAGACGATTCCGACAGTGTTCATTTCGTTGAAATCCGACATCGTATGCTCAACTTATCAGCGGTCAAAGTTTGCAGTTGACTTTTAAGGTGGATGATGACGTCAGCATTCTGTACTGTACGGACAGTGAAATGCACCAGTCAATATCCGCCACATGGAATCCACATCGGCATTGTACAGAACTAATCATAATTTGACACGTGTCCTTTCCATACGCCACATCATCGGCACAGTCAGCATCTGAGTCAGCGGCACACGTCATTGGCACAGTCAGCGTACAGTTGGCATGTGAGTCAGCAGACACGTCATCTGCTTTGTCATCGGACAGTCAGCACACAGTTAGTAATAGTTGTCATCCACGTCACCAACAAGGGCCAATTAGTGTTTTCCATGTGGCACCCTCCAGGTGCGACACGTGGCCCGTCGATTGCTTCTCCTCCGTCATCGGCGTTTGTTATATTGTTGAGTAAAATATATGAGTGGCTGGTATGGGACTCGAACTCCCAACCACCCGCGAGCGAGATTGCCAGGCGACCATTGCACCAAACTGTCGGTCGTTACCCAAATATAGTGGCTGTTTGGTTTTGTTGTTGAAATAGTTGGCAAATGGCTATTAAAAGCCAGCGGCGGGGGTTGAACCCCCAACCGCCGGCCTAACAAAAATTTTGGTTACCGGTAGGCCACGCGATGGCTTTAAAGTATAGTTAGCATCGATTAATTTTGTCTACTGTTTGAAAACCGAATGCCTTATAAAAATTAAAAAAAAATCCTAAAATTTGAAATTTAAACAAACAATAAACTCCCAAATTTGTAAAAGCCTGATTCAAGAAAATAAGGGGCTAAGATATTATTAAAGAAAAAGGAGATTATTAAATATTTATTATGTATAAATGGGGGATTTGGGAGATTAAGTTGTTTTTTTTGGGAGATATGGAGGATTTTCAAATATATGATTTGTAATTTGGAGAGATAAGGTGAATATTGTCAAATCAATTGGTTAAAGGCCAATTTGAGAAAATTTTATGTATTTAAAGGGGTGTGAGGTGAGAGTGAAGTTAAGTTTTTTTCAGGTGATGAAGTCTTGAAGCTGAGGTGATACGAAAGAGAGGTGTTGGAGTTTTTTTCAAGCCATTTTTGTACGTCGGAGCCTTGTTATGCTGTCGAGCTGATGGTCTTGGTGCATCATTTGTAATTGATTCTTGGAGTTAATCGGATCGGTCTCTCTATTGGAGTGGGCCCAGAGACGTAGTCACATTTGTGACGAACTCCGTTATCAATGCTGTTTGCACTTCTCTTCTTCTCTCTCTCGTATTCAGTTTCTCTTTTGAAGTTTTAATGCATAAGTTTATTTATATATGCATGAATTCAAATTTCGTAAACTTGGAATAATCATTGTAAAAAAATAAGCATTCATTTCTATAATTTAGTCTAGATCCTATACAGATCAAGCTTGAAAGTGAAGTTTTTATGAGGGAATTATAAAATGTATGTTAAATTGAAAACTACAGTTCATATCATGATATGACGAAATGTCTCCATAAGAAACTATAATCATGCCAAAATATGCATAACATGCATTCATTGAAGAGATTTAATTTTCAAGAAAATGTGATTGATATGTCAAAAAGCCATGCCTAAATGTTTATTTCAAAATATCTTTAAAATTAAAATGCAAATGGTAGGTGAATAAAGATAGCAAAAAAGGCAATTTTTTTTACAGTAATTGCAAATGGCATGTGTAAAGCCGTGCCCAAATGCAATAATTGTAGAAATTTTGACCAGCGTCCTCTCCTCTTGCACAAAAGAATACTTGTTGAATAGTGTAAAACTTTCAAGCAAATGCAATTAGCAGGTGTAAAGTTGAATTTGGCAACCACAAAAAGGAAATTTGAAAGCATCATACATATGTGAGATAAATGCATGGGTCTAGGTGTGGGAGATGCACATGTTGATTCAGGTCTGCTAAAAATTGGTTTGATAAGGTATTTCCTACTCAAAAGGATGGGCTCAAAATTCAAATTCCTAACCCTTAATAAAAATTCCACCAAATAAACCAATAGCCTGGAAGATGTACTTTGACGATTGGTAAACTTTACATTGTGCCGATTGAGAATGGTTGTTCTAGAAACTATGCACACAACTTGATGCAGATGTTAAGGTCAATTGAAGACTTCAATGTGTAGTTATGTGCTAGTGGTTGAAGCATTAAGGCAGAGAGATCTTGTTTGCAGAGAATAATGATAAACTAAGCAATAAAATGATGAACAATAGCAGGCTTATAGGCTTATTGTCATAACAAAATAAATAATACAAGATCTGTAGTGAAATTCTAGGTGGATCTTTGCAATAATGCTTCATGTGTTCAATAGTCTTGCATTAATTTAAACAAGATCCACTTTTCTTGTCAATCATTTGAAAATAAATGCTTCCACCAACTTCACACAAACAAGCAATATGATATGCTTCCCTGAAGACTTTAAGACCCTCCAAAATTGTGCCTTCCAGATCTTTAAGTTGCACAACCAAAATCACGCCCTCCAATCTTTCACTCTAATTTGGCGAGCAACTGCTTGAAATGACAAGACATAAAGTTTAGACCAAGATGTTAGGGAATAATTATTAAATTGAAAAATTAAAGCCAACATCTTAATAATACGCAGATTTGATAGGCTCTTAAAGACTGTTTAGGTTGGTATGCCATTTTACTCATTAGACAAAAATTGCAATGATCTCTCAAAAATATTTATGTAATACTATATGCGCGAAATATACTGCTGTTCAAATGTCAAGAGGAGAATAGTTTCAACACAATTATTATCATTAGTAATAACGCATAAATATCATGTAGTGTTTTTTAGTCTACCTCTATGCCTTGCTCTGCACCTTATTGAAGAAAGAGACCAAATAGAGAAGCAACAATATTAACGAGACAAATGTCAATCGTCACATAATACTTTGGGAAGGATGAGTGCTAAATTCTCAATTTTCTGATGAAGAGATTCGAAGTCAGAGAAAGTGCCCCTTGACCTCAGAAGAAATTGGATTGTTATTAGCAACTTTAGGATTTAGCAAAAAAACCATTACTCATTATACATCCAACAATGCCTTTAAAATAGAAAAATCCCTTTAGACTTCCACTATTGACTAAAGAACCTAGTTGAAGGTGTGCATTCTTTTCAGTGATCTTGAAGTGGGTCTTTTTCTAGTAACTATATGAGCCAATTTGAAGGCTAGCAACACTCTAATCTTACGAAGCCCATGTTTACATACCTTGAAAACCGAGGGAACTTGGAGGTAAATGAGGGCGTTAGCAATATGAAATTTGATGGCGTTGAATGAATGAATCACTAAGTGCAGAAGTAGGTGAAGAATATATGAATGCACCGTAGATTTGGAAATAAAATGCAGAGTAACTTGCCACATAAGATTGACATAAAGTTTGAAAAAAATGATTCATAAATCAAAAATGTCAGAGGTGTATCTTCAAACTGTGACTCTGTAGTGATACGTTCTTAATCAACAGAGTAAATGAAAGTTCTTGAAACTTATCATTTAGGCATGGAATGGGACAGATACCTATTTCAATGAAACAAAAGAGTAGCCATATGAATCTACTAGGACAAACGACATTTTTTTTCATCTTGATAGATAACAATTTTTTTTAAAATGTAGAAATAAGTTTACTAGGAGTATCTTAGAAATAGAAATAGTGATGGTAGAAAAAAAATGAATAGCCCTCCTTCTAGCACCATGATGAAGCTCTGCAAATCTATAAACACTTAAACTTCAACTACACATTAAATAATGGGTTAGTTCAAGCCTTTCATATCTACAAGTACTTCTATGGAATAATACATCATGCTTTAATAAACAAATCAATTAAAAACATGAAAGAAGCAAACATGATCTATACCTATTCCATATTGGATTGGTGTCAATTGTGCAAATGACCCTTTCCCAATCCTTGCTAAACTAAAATGATGCAATGCAATTGTGATGGGAAAAATTAGTTCTCAATTTAAGAGAGTAACTTTGCATGAGTGTGGATCAAGTTGTGGAGGATTTGTTGAAGAATGAAGCCTTCATTTATAGATTTTCAAATTGGAAGAGAGCTCAAAATAGAGCAATGTGGGATAATGATTTGACCAATGAGAGGAAGTCACTTGTCAACTTATGATAGGTTGAGGAATGAGTACATTTTGGTCAATCTGCCAAAGGGAGAGATTCAAATTTGAATTTGAGGGTTAAATGTTGAGTTTGACCTTGTGCAAGAGACATGTAAGAGACATGTAAGGCCTCATAAATGCTTTGTTGGATGTACATGCCAAATTGGGGGGAGATTCAAACTTGGAGAATATTCTATTTTTATGCCAAGTTAAAAGAAAATGATGAATTTAATAAATCAATAAGTTGATTTATTGGTGCAAGTGGGAAAAGCTAGAGTATGTGATGGGTGGTTAGATTAGATTAATCGGGATTAGCTTAGTTAAGATGATGTTAGATGATTTTGACTTATTTGACTTAGATTTAGGGATTTAAATCAAATCAAAGGTAGATGAAAGGTGATAAAGATTTAGTTAAATAAATATTTTATTTATTTAGCTAAGGGGTATAATCATAGGATCAAATTAAATAAAGTTAATTTATTTAATTTAAATGGACGATCCTTAGAGATTAAATCAATTAAACTTGGCTTATTTAATTGATGGGTGAATATGAATGATGTCAATTTCACATGTCTACACTAACATTTTGTTACTCATTTTTAAGCATGAAAATCTCAAAAAATGGTATTTCCCTTTTGGAAATTGAAGTGTTGATTTTTTTATTATTTAAATTTAGCTGAAAGGTAAATTGAATGTTTTATAAAATTATAAGAAATTTGGTTAAACTTAACCCTAACTCGCACACAAGAAACACATTTGAAAATGTAGAAAACACCAGCAAAAATGAGTACTTTTGATGTTATTGCAGTGCACATGCCATACCAATTGGCATGGTATTTATACACACTCATATGGAGTGGTTTTCTGATGTTGAAATTCACACTCAGGTATGGCAGGAAAATCCTTCTTAATGTACTATAAATGTTATAGCATGTGGGTTACTTTTAGTAGGAGGTTTTCTGCCAGCAAATGAGGCCCTTGAATTGGTCATGGAATGTATAAATCATTATAACCCAGATAAAAGAATCATTGAGAAGGAGGGGAGAACTTATGCAAATCTCTCCCAAAAAGGAATTATTTACACATTTGGGCTTCCTATATTCACCCAAATGTATAATATTGATATGAAGGAAAAATATAAAACTTATTAGAGTGCCAAAGAGTGCAATAGAGAAATTATGAATACCCAATGGTGCCAAGAGACAATTAAAAATTAGACAAAAGTAATTCTAATGTTTATGTTCAACCAAGTTGTTCAAGATGTTATAACCATGCTGAGGAGGATAGATGGGTTGTGAGATGCCAGTAAATTTGAACCTTGGATGTTTGTGATAGTATCCAGATTGATGAGTAATCCCATGCAAATGCATTGGGGAATGTTTATTAGTGACAGATTGTACAAACAAATAACTGCATTTCCAAAAACTAGATGTTTTTATATGTCTTCATATACATGTGATCTATTCTTGTTCCATAAGAAAAAGTAGACAAGGTTTGAACAAGATTGGTACTTTGGGTATAGAAGTAGGAAATATTTTAATATATGCTCATTTGACCTAAATCACTATCCACGGATACAAAGAGCATTATAGAAGAGTTAATGATGTGTTCTCTATGAAGCTGGTCAGAATGATAGAAGGTGAAAAAGAAAAAAGACTATCGTTGGAGAAGAAAAGTGTTAGAAGACCAATGGGAGGCTGGTATATTTAGTTTTTCACTTTCTCCTACATTAGGGTGGAAGGGTTTTATAGACATCCTTTCATACTACCCAAGTATCCTATAGAAAAAATTATGTTCTTAAAATTGATGAGACAATTAAAACCATCTCAGGTTTTTTATAACAAGGCTTGTAACAAGGCTTCCTTCAAATTTCCTATTGTGATAGTGAATTATAAATGCAATGCAATCAAGACAATTGACTTGTGTGAAGAAGAAGTGAAAACATATAATTTTGAATATTTTCCACTTCACATAATGTATTATGATATTGAGGGGAATATTTCCAAGAAGATAGTTGGTTATCATGCTCATGCCCAACATTTAGAAGACTATTGGTGTAGTTGTGAAGATGAGCATAGAGCAAGGTAAATAAAATATGAAAGATTATCCTTAAAATCTACTTGGATTATTATGCTTCATGATATTATAGATTAGTTAGAAAAGGACGATGGAGAAGTGTTGAATAAAGTTTATAATTAAGACATAGTGTATGATGAACCTATCCTAGAGATGGATTACCAGGATGAAGAAATGACATCAATTAACGAGTTCTCTACACCAATTTTATTACACACTCAACATTGGATAAATGATTTTTGTAAAGATTTAAGAGAAAAAGGAATTGAACCCATGTTCTTACAAGATAAAAGAACACAAAGAAATGAAACTGTGTTTGAAAGTAGGGAACCTATGAAGAAGAAAAGAAAAACTAGTAAAGCGGCTCCTAGTAAAAGAATTGAAGAGAAAACCCTTGAGGCTTCAAGTTAGGGAGTTCCATTAAATCCAACTTATAAGTAGAAATATGTGGAATCAAGTAATGATAAATTGAAATTAATACCTAAAGGCGCATCTTCCTCTACAACAAAGCCAATGACTAAACCTACCATTGATGAAGATGTAGAAGTAACAAAAAATGTTGGTACACAAAGAAGGTTTGCATCTTAGAGAGCTGCAATATTATTTATTTCTTCTCCCTTTGTTAATATGGCTAATGTGAAACAAGTACTAACAAGAACTCCTATGGTTTTGGATAAAATTTCTAAGGTAGATCAAAGCTTGAATTAAAGAAAAAATGGATTGATGGTGTGCCATGTGGGAAAAGGTAATAGTTCTAAAATAAGTTTAAAGATAAACCCATGGTACAACCAGTGGTAGAAGAAATTCTAGATACATGGTCCAATCCTATTAATACTAAAGAAGAATTTATACAAGGAGCACTCACTTTAGTAGCAGGGAACCCTAATATTATTGAGATGGAAACATGGGAGACTGCAAGGCAGGATCCTATTGATGAAATAGTTATTGAAGATACTTTTGATTCCCAGCCTTCACTTGGGAATGATCCAAATGATAATGAACAACTGTGGGTCTTTGAAGAATCAAAGAAAGACTAGGTTGAAATTAATATTGAGAAAGAAGAAGCTACACAAGTTTTAGGTGATGGAGTTGGAAATGAAGAAAATCCTAGTCTAGAAGAATACAAAGAAAGTGACATCTCGGAAGGTGATGTTGAACATCTAGATAGATAGGAAAATACAAGTCTTCAAATAGAGGAGATAGTGCCAAATCCCATAAATCCTGAATCTATGCTAGAAATTGTTGAAGAAATAATTCCTATTTTGGAGGATGTAACAAATAAAGTTGAAGAAGTAAAAGAAGTTGGGTATGTGCAGGATCATGATGGGCTAAAAAGTGGCAATATGATGGGTATGTGGTTGAAGACATTTTTTTTACCCAAAATTGATGAAACAAAAAGGGTTTTTGAAGGAAATTCTCATCTTTCCACCAATATAAATTATACTTTATTTTGAATTTAATAATTAATTATTATTCATTTTCTACTCAAATTACAACTAAAGTCTTGATTGATAGGCTGATTGAAAAACATCTATAGCTTTCAAATGGTATCATATTTTTTGAATCCAAAACATGCATCACATTCTATGCTTCACATACTAGAGGACTAAAAAAAGAAAAATTAAATTTCATGAAGTTTTGACCAAGTTAAGGTTGTCAGACATAAGATTTTTTTATATATTTTAAAAATTGTAATAAAAAATTCATAATTAATTATTTACTTGGAAAAATTATAAAAAAAATATGCATCACATCACTGTGACATGAGTCCTAATTTAATATCTAAAATATTATAAAAAAATATTATCATTTTATTAGGGTTAAGGCGGTCGGCTGAACCTATCACTTTTTAGTTTTTCTCTCAATGGCACTACTCGAAATTTCAAATTTCACCAAATAGATTTTTTATTTTTTTAAAACCTAGTATTTTAGAAACTAATTTTCTAGATTCTATTCCACGGTATTTTTAAATATAGATAACTTATTCAAAATTTCCAAGTTTCCTAACTCAATTGCTTATTAATTTTTTGCCACTTCCTATGTGGGCCTATTTTTTCCATGATGATCCTGCACATACCCAGTTCCTGAATCAAGTAGAAACTAGGAACAAAGGAATGTTGCAAAGGTAGGGCATGATGAGGATGCACCTAATTGGTTGATTATGGAATTGGCTTCTCCAATGGAAGTAGAAATGTTGCCACTAGATCTTAACAGTTTTATACTAGAAGTAGATACTCTAAGCCTAGGGGACGAGCTAAAGAAAAAAAATTCATACAGAGAAGTGTAGATGGAGACAAAACCATCCATATAGCTACTCCAATAGCTGACAAAAATAGACATGAGATAATGCCTAAGGATTATAAGATAATAAGTATTAATCTTGGACACTGATCTTGGAGGCAAGTGTTGGAATAAATAAAGATGAATCTAGATGCCGCTATTGCTAGAGTACAAAAGTATCAAAATAAGAAAAGATAATTGAAGGAAAAAGTTTCTACCTTGAAATTTTTTATAAAATAATTAACCCTATCTAGTCAAGCACGGATTGAATTGCTCCAACATCTAGTACTAATGTCACAAGAATAAATGGATGCAATTGCAACAGTTCACCAAAAAAGGAATGTATTTGAAAAATGGATCTAGTATTGGGTGACATAAGGAGAATAATTTATTAAAAATGCAATAGGGGGTGATCCCACAATAGTGGTTTACAGGTTTTGGCCAAACTGGACACTGAAATTATTTTTTTAAACTAAATCTTCACATTCAAGCACCTATAGCGACTAAACCATGAAGAATTTGAAGATGATGCAAACTAGAGTCTCATCACATTTTGTCTATAGATTCTAAAAATAATTTTTTCAAATTTTTTGGAATCAGATTGCACTTCTTTTTACATCTCCCATGAAAACTGGTTCTTTTTCAAAAAACAACATTTTTAAAAAGTAACGCACACTGTATAATGCATAGCTTTTTTCCATGAAGGATAAAATTCTAATTCTTTCAAATTTAGATTTGTAACTCTGATATCTAGTGCTTCCACTTGGTTAGATAGTTTTTTATTGAATATTTTTTCTTTAATCAAGTTTCAAAGTCAAACCTATTACAATTCAAACATAGTGCAACCGTATAATGCATAACTTTATTTGTATATATCAAAATTCAATTTTTTTTTCTATTGGATCAAGGACTTCAATATCTGGTGCTCATATTTATTTTTTTATTTTTTTTATAATATGTTATTTTTCCACATGTGCAGAACAAAGACCTTCATTTTCGATGAAAAGCCTATGTTTAATAGAACTAAAATATCAAATACATAATAAAACCAAAACATATTAAAATTATATTCGTTGGATAGCTCGTTTTGAGGAGTACCTAATTCCAGTTGGGTTTGTGAATATTCCTCCATTTTCATCCTCAAACCAAGCTGCGAAGTGCTAAAATTCAAAAAAAAAATTATGTCTCAGGGGTGATGACGAATAAAGGGGGTTCTAGAAAACCACTAGGGGTTCGCTCGATCCCCCCTTCTATAAGGGGTTTTGATGGATTTTTTGGAGGGAAAGTGTTAAGAGGGTTCGACCGAACCTAGGTTCTATCGAACCCCTAATTGGTTCGGTTGAACCAATAGGTTCGTACGAACCCCTAAAATCATTTTTTTGCCATGCATTCATTTTTTGTGATTTTTCCTTCCTCACTTCAATTGTAACCCACTATTGTGGCTTCACCCAAGGAAGTATAAGGAAGTATATTGTTGGTCTGAGAAATCCAAAATATTTTAAATTTAATGTAGGGTTTTCCAAGAATAGGTTGATGTTGAAAGGCGAAATGTTGAAATTCTCATACAAATGGATGTCCAAGAATTAATACAAAGAAGTGTAATTTCAGAGCCAGAAGTTCCATTGCTAGAAAAATGGAAGAACTAATTCAAATAGGAAGGTGACATGTTGATACAATGTATAGAAGGATTTGAAAACATCATTGAGAAATGTAGTAAGCTACTTGAGAAAGATCAAGACTTTATTGAAATACTAGCACGTCAAGGTTGTGATCCCCAAACGCTAGGACAGGAGGGTAAATAAGCTAAATCCTTCAAGGAATGGATTGAAAGGATAAGTAGAGACCTTATTCAGTTATTAACTTAGGAGGTCATTGATTAAATTATATAGTACAGGAACACAATAGCTAGATATGAAACAAATAAAGTGCAAAGGAATGCTAATATACTCCATGTATCAAAATAATACACTACACTCAAACTCACTTGGAAGGAGATACAAGGAATTTTAAAAGAACGTATGCATCAAACATTAAATGCTTTCAAAGAATATCAATTGAAGAAAATTGAAGAAAAGATTTCGAAGCCTAATCCCTAAATGATGAAAGGAAGTACTAGATATTGGATACCGGAGGTGTTGTAGAAATATTTTTTGCTACATTTTAGTTTTGCAGGTTGTTGTTGGTCCTAATAGATTTTTCTCATCTAGTATTCTAAAGGGTGCTGAAAACCTTGATTTATGTGAAGTATTCAATACAGGGATTTGAAAGTGAAAAGTGTTGTTATTGAGGAAGTCAAATCTTTGAATTTTTCTAGAATATTCTGATGACAGTTGGCTTATGCCACATGCTACATTTTTTTTTGCTATTTTGGATTCTCTAGATAAAATTTAAGTTTAAAATTTTGGGGCTTTGTTCCTATAAAAGGTCATTTACTACTTTATTTTTGTTTTAATTTAAGAATTTGTGGATGTCAGAAGAGCCAAAACTTCTCTAAGTTTTGTTCTTTTTTCCTATTTTTTGAATCATTCCATTCTAAAAACTTGTATGCACATAGATATTAATCAATATTAGAGCCAATTTGATACCTACCTCTCTCATGAATCTTTGTAGCTAGTTTGTTAGTTTAGTCAAACAAGACTATGTGTTACACCATTGAAGGGTGCATACAAAATCTACTTGGTGTCCAAACTATAATCCCTCTCTTTAAAATATCGCACCATTTTATATGTAGTTGTGAAGCAATCTAGTGAAGTATAAAGTGGTTTTCTTTGATTTGGTTAATTCTTTAGGGAATGCATGGAGTATAACTGGGAGAAATTTTATTTTTTAGTATTTTTTATGTTTTATTTTAGAATATATGTTTAAATTCTATGAAAAGTTTCAAAAAAAATAGATGAATAAATGGGAATTTATTGAAAATATTTTGTTTCCTATGAAATTTTTGAATGCTTAAAGCTAAATCTACATAAGTGATAGCAAAATTGTTGATATCCATGAATTATTATTTCAAATCTTTTGATTTCATGATGTCATTTTATGGTTGAATTGCAAAATTTTGTGTAAAAAACTTATGATTCTCAATGAAACTATAAATAACCATATTCCCTTTGAGATTAACAAAAATATCACATCATACCCTAAAATGAACCTAGTAATATCAAGACGTGACTATAGAGACTTGGGATTGAACTAAGCCAACCTTTATCCTATCATACAGATACCCTAGGTTTCATTTGGTTAAGTCTTTCAGGAAGGATAGGATCTTTACAGTTTGTCTTTGAAAAATTTATTCACCCTATTGTTGTGAGTAACATCGACATCAACAAGAACTATTACTAGAAGGAGGGCCTCACTATTGTTCTTTTGGTTTCATTAAATTTTAAACTAGATTTCCATAAAGTCACTAGATCTCAATTTGGTGATTCTCATGTGACTTTAGTTGAGCTTAGTGGTTGAACATCATCTAGACCTCAAAATTATAGAAGTGTAACTGTGAATTCATAGAATTTGACCATTGTCATATGACCACCCCCCCCATAGCAATGACCTTCTTTAACATAGCATCACTAATTCAATTTTTTGTGTGTAATGATTTATTGAAAAATCCTAACAAGTTGTGTCCCAAATATTATCTCCACAAAGCTATGATTCATACTCTTGCAACATAGTCACCCACTTAGCTCTGCATTCTCCCAGCTCATTCTGCATTAGCAACAACTTGACTATAGGGTGAGGAACTATTGCAAAGACCTTGTTCCTGTGAATATAGTGTCTAAATTTATTCACATCCCTAACCAAGGAATAGGATTGCTTCTCCACATTTGGGTACCTTAGTTCTGCATCCTTTAGTGGTGCGCTCATAAATGCTATGGGGTGCTCATTCCCTTGATCAAAATTTTGAGTCAACATGCCAGCATAGGAGTGATAATAAGCAAATGAATATATATAAAATGGCTTAGCATAATCAAGACTCACCAAGACGAAGGCCTCAGTAATGGCCGTTTTGGTCTCTGCAAATGCTTCTTTAGCCTCTAAATTCCATTCAATGTTTGCTTCCTACTTGAACATGGCATTTAATGGCTTGAATATCTTAGCAAATCCAGTGATGAACTTATGTACAAAGTTGATTTTTCCAAAGAATGATTGCATCTACTTCTTGCTAGCAGGTGGTTGGATCTTAAGTATGGATTCCACTCATTCATGATCAATATCAATGCCTTTCTCTAAAATAACATGCCCCAAAAATTTTCCTTTAGTAACTCCAATGATGCACTTCTTTGGATTAAGAGATATGCCAAATTATCTACACATCTGAAACACTCTACACAAATTTTATATGTGATCACCTCGCTTATTGGAAAATACTATCAAATCATCCATATAAATAATTATGCGTTTGAAAATTATGTCCTTAAAAGCAATGTACATAGCCCTCTAGAATATGGCTCTAGCATTAATCAAATTGAAGGAAATTCTTCTATAATAAAAAGTGCCCCACTTTGTGGTGAAAGCAGTTTTATGCCTGTCTTCATACTGTACCATAACTTGATTGTATCTAGAGTAGCCTTTCAAGAAAGACATCATTTGAGACCCATTAACAATCTGAAGTACTTCATACAACGAAGGGAATGAATAATTGTCCTTTTCTGATGCTCTGTTAAGGTTCATAAAATCCACACACAACCTAATTTCCCCATTCTTCTTTCTCATAGGAACCATATTCGTAACCCAAGTTGAATGACCAATTGGGAATATAATTCTCGTAGATAGTAGCTTCTGCACCTCCTTTTGAATTATGGGCTCTAGCAAAGAATTAATTGGCCTTTGCCTCTTCTTTAAGGGTTTTACTCCTGGCTTCAGAGGGATGGTGTGAGTTATAATTGAAATATCATATGTCTTCAGGTCTTTGTAAGTCTAGGCTAACACATCTTGATATGTATGTAATGCATCGATAATTCCTTTCCTCTCCTCTAGAGTACATACTTTTCTAATGAATACATTCTTGATATCATCTTGAGACCCCATGTTGTATGGTTCACATTGTCCACTGATGGACTCCTTAACATCTTGCTCTTGATGTATAACCTTGTCCAGATCAAAACTCCTTTCTAGCTGCACTATTCCTCTTGGGATAATATTAGTCTTCAAATTGATCACCCACTCTAAATCCATTTTTTCTTCTTGGGGTTCATCTTCATCAATAATATAGGAAGTAAAGAAGTCTTAACTTGTAATAAAATCCAAAATATTCCTATCATATTTAAATACCTGAAAGTTAGCCACATTGTCAGGTACCGAAGGTTCTAGGGTTAGTTCCATAGTAAACTTCTTTAATCCAAAGAGAGACAAAGGTTGTAAAGTACTAGTTTCTTGAGCGAGGGAATCTGTTGTTTAGTTCTTATTGTGTGGTATCAACTAAATTTTGAAGGCATCAAATCCTTCAATAAGGTCCCATACTCTATTCCTATAATTGGTCATCCTTCTATCATGACATGAGTATTGCTTTCTCACTTGCATAACCACTAACTCAAAATCCCCAAAGACTTGCAAAATATCAACCATTTTCTTTAAAGCCATAAGCAACCCATGAATCAATGCCTCATATTCTACTACATTATTGGTACAAAGAAACTAAAGTCTATGAGAAGCAAAGAAAGTCTTATCTTTTGGACTAATTAATTCAAATCCAATGCCAACTCCTTGCTTCAATTTGGATCCATCAAACCTTAAGGTCCAACAACCTGCAACTCAAGATTTCTTTGTCTTGTCTTTTGTATTATTACTACTAGAGGGCTCTTCAAAGTGCACCACACTTTTTCCTTTGGGATCATGTTGAATATTTTGTATATTAATTCAAATTGTTGGAGTGAGATTAATAAATTTTTGCACTTGTTCTACTACAACCTAGCACAAGCACTAGTTCAATTCAGAATGAGAGGCATTGTGAACCCTACACTAATTTGGAAAGAGTAATTCTCCAAATTTCATTCCTCTACCCAACTAATTTGATCCTAAACGCATTTTTAAATGAATTCTTGGAAATTATACAATAAGCTACGTTGATGATCTTCAGGAACATCATCATCAATTGATTCCACTAGGGTTCCAATACTACTAGATTTTGTTGTAAGATCAATGGGTGTAGTGTGCATCATAAGAATTTCTTCTACATTAGACTCCTTAGTAGGGGCTGCCAACACATAATTACCCATGCCAACCTCTAATATCAGTATTTCATTTAAAGTATTCTGATATTCTATAATCACATACTTCATTCTATGCTCCTTTTCAATCCTGATCTAGTTTAGCACCCCTTTACATGGAAGCCACATATGAGACTGATCGGTTGATACATATCCATTTAGGGTCTTAGTAAAATATCTTCCCAAAATTAGACCATAAGTGTTAGGTATATCCGCTAGTTGTATATTGATGACTTGTTGAATTCGGGGGTTTGAGGCGATTTTCATAGGGATCATGTTCAATTCCCCTACAACATTAAATTTTGTTCTATCTAGTTGCGTAACTTTCTTTTGGGAAATAGCAGGGGTTATGCATAAGGCTCTATAGACACCAAAGGGCATTACATTGGTAGAAGCACCTAAATCCAACAATCAATTGTGCAAATTCTTTCCAAATAGGAAAACAAAGATAAAAAAAATGGAGGAGTTCTACCTTGGAACAAAGTGAAGGGAGTATCAACCTAAGCAACCTGAATTTTATCTCTTTCTTTCCCTTTATCTCTAGATGGTAGGTGAGTTTGATTTTGACCTTTTACTACTTGGGAACTAGAAACTTTATTCACAATCTCGCTAACTGATTTATCTTGTGATGTTGAACTTGCATTGTAAGCTTCTAAAACTGCATTTCTAATAATTGGAACTCTCAATAATTCAAATGTAGAGAGACTTACCTTTAGCTTTTTGAGTTCTTCTGCATCATATATGGACAGTTGTTTGGAACTCAAATCATTAGAAGCCTTTTTGGTACATTCCACTGCCCTATATTTTCTCACTTCAACACTCTTTCCTTTTGATGAGCTAACTTGTGCTTGTCCTTACCTTGACAGGCACTATTTAGGCACATGAGGATATGTTGAGTTATTGTTGCCATTGGGATTTGGAGGTGTGCTGAAGTTGTTTGGAGGGATGGAAGTGGTGAAAGGACCTCCAACTTGTGGGTCTCTATTTGGAAGATATCTTAAATCATATTTCCTAATTGATAATTGGAATGTCTACACCTCTTCAACATAGGTCTCTTCTTCATCCAAGGGGGCATTATCATTCTTAGTATTTTCATTAAACAATTGTGTAATATTGTCTCCATTGCACACTTGATCTGCCTCCTCCTTAGACTAGCTTGATTCTTCTTCAGGTTCATTATTCTCACTTCATGGGAAAGGAGAATGGTTTATAACTAGCACAAATGAGTTGTAAGGACCAGATGGCACCAACTCTTGGTTACATGCATTGTTCTCCACCTCATACAAAAAGATTAAAGCTGCGGTTTGGAATTTAGGAAACTCTAATTTAGAGTGTTGATTGGTTTTATGGAGCCTACACCAACTTGATAAAGAAGCTTCAACCAAAAACACACCACTAGGAGGTTTCTCTTGATTGATTAGTTGATCCAATGGGGTGGGGACACCTCCATCGTTAGGCCTTGTATTCCAAGCTTTTTTTTTCCTAGGTGGTTGTCTTCTGTCAAAACCTTTCCCACTATTTTTTCCTCTATCAAAATGTTGTCCTTTATCGAAACCCTTCCCCCTATCAAAATTTGGTTCCTAGTGGGGCTCCTTTTCTCTATTATAATTAGACTGCATACTTCTTTGAGCAACTTGAAGTTGAGTATTTTGATTTCCCAAATAAGTTATCTCCATGTTCAACTTATTCACTTGTTTAGTCAGTTCATCTAACCTTTCTTTGTCAGGATTACTATATGGAGTCTGGCTCATATTATTTTTGGAATTTCCTATTGTTGCACTAGAACCTAAAGACTAATTCAAGACTTCAGAATCCTACAGATAAGTAGGGAACTTATACTGTTGTTGTGAGTGAATGAGATCATTAACACTTTGCTATAGATAATTTTCCATCGGTGGGAATTTCTTCATAGGAGGTCCTAGATGAGGGACCAGTGACAATTGAGGTATCAAATTCATGATAGGTGTGTGATTTGGCAGAGCCTGATTGAGAGCGGGAACCTGCCCAGAGTGAGAAGTGGGTCCTAGGGATGGTAAAGGCCCCAAAAAGTGTTCTCTAAAATTAGTACTAACGTTAACAATTTTCATGTATGCATCAAGCAAGTTATTTGGAGGGTTGGGTCTCCACTTCAAGAAGGTGGTTGTCAAACTATCAAGACCTTCATAATAGAATTCTAGAGTAGTGGCCTAGTCAATAGCATAAGGGGCCTATAGTCAGGTATAGGTGTGATGAAACCTATTGTTAAAAGACCCTATCGGATCATTTAATTCTCTCTTAATCTTAGTGAACTGAAGGTACAACTCATTTGGACTAATGGGAATTCTAAACTTCTATAGAAATGTAGTCTCCAGTTCAGCCGAACTTTGAATAGACCCAATAGGTAGATGATTGTACTAGTAGAAAACATCTTCCTCTAAGGAATAAGGAAAGAGCCTACACTCTAAATCCTCATGGTTGATTCCTCTATCCCTAAGGCAAGTCTCAAAAATCTTGATATGTTCCTTTGCAATCCTATTAGGGTAATTAACATGGAACTTGGAACAAAAGTGTTATGGGTTTTTGGGCATGACATTGTAATTATTGAAAGTCAAAGGAGAAGGATTGTTAGTAAGGAAAGTAATCAGTGGAAGTGGAGGTGGTAAATATTGATTTATGGCTTGTTGAGGTTTTTGAATAGGGATGGTTTTAGAATCAGATGAATATGGACTTAATGAGGATGAGGATGATGGAGATGATGGAAGTGGCTAGATGGATGATGATTCTCTCCTTCTACTAGTCCTTAACCAAGTAGGAGCTTGCAACTCTTGAAATTCCTCTTCCCCTAGAGTAGATCTAGTTCTTCTTCTAAACCTTTTAGGGGAAATGGCAAATAGAAATTGATCCAGCTTGTTTATTTAGGCTCTCCTTCTAATGCCAATCTGTTGATGGTGTTTCCTACACAACAAAAACTTAGACAAAATATGATATTCTATCTCTCTTGAAAGGTAAATATCTATCAGCAAGCCTCAAAATATAACCCCAAGGCCTTAATGTTAGGTCTTGATAATGCATAAACAACTTAGATAATGTGTGAAGATGTTGATAATCACAAAGGGACCTTACTACAAGCAAATACTGAATCCTTAATTTTATCAAATCTAGCAATATGGTGATACTTCAAATCCTAAATCTAACCCAAATGATAAAATAAATAACAATAGATAAGGTTTTGAGAGATATTTCTAAGAATTATTCTAATCCTAAAATTGACAATGCAAATGATAGAATACTCAAAATGGACAAATCCCTCATAAACTAATTCTTGCTTGACCCAAATGAATATGCAATCTTACAGAAATAGTGTAATCTTCTAAGGTATTAAATATTTTCAAATCATGAGCATTCATCCAAAACAACCTTATTGCAATTGAAATGAACAAATATCCACAATTGAACTAAGCACAAAGAATATATAAGTACAGGCTAACTTTGCAAAGCAGCTAACAATAAACTAGTTACAAAAAGTATGGACTAGGGATTGCTGCAAACACTTCAAGCATCAAACCATAAACACCATTAAATCAAATCTAACTCTAAATCTAACTTATTCCAATATTTCCCAAGCAATCTCAAAGATAGAACAACAAGAACTATGCAAGATAAGTCAACACAAGAGAGATCACCAAAGTACAATGTCTTCAATTTTATTGAATCACCCAATGATAGCAAAAATTCCAGTGTTTTTTGTTAGAACGCTTGCTAAAAATGACCTAACCCCAAGCTCTAACTCTTGCTATATTTCTGAATTCACTCCAAGTAAAACTATCTAGCCCTTTCAAATGAGGCATAAACCATATTTATAGAGATTGCATCTTATGTCAACCCAAATAGGGTTACAAAAAAATTGGCCCCTAAAACAAGTTGGACAGGAGAAATTCAAAATAAATTCAATTATGCATTAAATGCATGTAGCTCATCCAGGTCGGCCTAGGATCTCCAACATAGTTCAGTCCAATACATGTGAAGGAGCAAGAAAAATAATGGGAAAGCACAAATACCAATGAGGCATTGTATTAATTACTCCCCCCTTTGTCCTTAGCTTGCTCCATCCTATCTTTCACCATCAAAAATATCTTCTCCAAGTTGGCTATAGGTGGAATAACCAAAGATTTAATTCTCCTTTCAATGGACTTAATGTCCTCTCTTGATTGTTCTACAACTTTATCCCAATCCACCTTCATGGTCTGATATTTATCCATTACTTCAATGAATGTGGCTAGATCATCTAATCAATTTTTAGTGACTGTGTTCTCATTGATTGGAGAATATATATCATGCCACCATTTTCTTAGTTTCTCCAAGCTCAAATGTTTTAGTGCAAATATTTTTCTTCCTATAATAACTTCAAAGAAAGAAATGAATTTGTTGTAGATCTCAATTAAAGTGTCCTCAATTTGCTTCCCCTGCTTATGTACCTTCTTTAAAATTATTTTCCTTATTTGAAAAAATTTAAACCATTCCTATGGTTCTACAACTTTGGACAAAGGAAGAATTCCATCACCTACCAATTTGTCTTCAGTGTATTCCATGATGGCTTTGTTCATTTGCAACAAGAGGTCCACATCCTCCTTATTCTGAGCTAGTACATTCCTCGACCAATCTATTGTTCTCATATCATCCCCACTGGTTAAAAGAATTTTTTTGATAGCATTATCTCCTTTAGTTTGCACTCCCTATAACTAGCTCATTGTGGCATGTCTAGTGGTTTTCATCTTCGCCAACTTAGTTATGGTTTCTTGTGGTAGAAAACTTGAAGCAGATGATGAGCTGATGGACTGCAGTGGTTTCATCAAATCTTCCAATTACCTCTTAAGTTTATCATTTTCTTGTTGGAAAAATGTGTGTCAATCTTACTGGCATGAAACTCCTAAAAGATCAAAGTCGGTGAGACCCTTTGAATGTCTTACTGACTAGCAGCATTGTTCTAAATCTTGGAATTGCTCAGGTTGTCGAGACATTGTTTCTATCTTGCTGACAGGAGTCATCAGCAAGACATTTCAATTGCTGTGAGTTTTCCTACCTCTCTTCGCCCAAGGAGATCTCTTACTGATAGTTTGGTTTCTATTGGACATGAGAGAGACTCTTGGTGACGAGTGGAGTCAGGGAGAGATGTGAACTTTCAAAATGACTCATCCCAATAGTGTATGTCTTGCTGATGGTTATTCACAAGGATATCTTCCGCGAGACTCTTGGCTGGTAGATTTGCATTCGATAATAACTCTTACAAATGGATGTGGTTTTGTTGACAGACTTGTGTTTTCATGATGATCTCCTACCAATAGCTATGAAGTCTTAGTGATAAGTCTTCTCTCGCTGAGAGGAAGGTGCTTTCGGTGAGAACTCTTGCTAATGGCACTTGTCTCACTGATAGATCTGCACAAGATGGATTTGTGTTCAGTATGACCTCTCACCGATAGCGATAGTCTAGCTGATGCTTCTACAATGGATATCGATATGATCTCTTAGCGATAGACTGAGTCTGGGTGACAGGTTTGGACTCGATATGACTCTTGTCAATGGTGATGACTCTGGGCAATAATGACAGTTATGCATTGTGGCATCGAGGAGACATGACCTAGTGTCTCAGCAACATGCGACACAATTTGAATGCCTTGATCAAATGACTATCCTACATGGTTTGTTTTCGACCAATCAGAGAAACATAATGGGAACTGCTAGCAGTTGGATTGTTGTGACCATTCCTATGAGGAAGATCAAGAGACCATGAATGACATGGATATACTCTAAAATCGAAGATGGTGTTCGGTTCGAATGAATAGTTTGATGTGTGATCAGTGTGTGTGAATTCAATTCAGAGAGCATTGTAACTAGGATGTCTTGTACAAGGTTGATCATTGAATCTATTGCTGTAAATTGACATCAGAAAGTTAATTATGAACTTTGTATGTAATTTTGTTTACTATAATACAAAAAGGCTTTTCTTGGTGTGGTGGGTCTTTTTTCCCATAAGGGTTTTCCCACATATATCTGGTGTTCACCTTTTTATGTTAATTTCTCTATTTCAGTTATTTCTATCATGTGTATCTTAATTGGATTGTAATTGAAACTTTAAAGTCACCTCTATATTCTTCCTTGAGGTTTTGATGTTAGGAAAGTTTGTTCTGCACCTAAGCTTTCCTTACAAGTGGTATCATAGCCTAACTAGTGTTATCCTTATGGGTACGTTGGGTTTTTTGTGTCAATTCTATTTTAGTGGGAGTCTTGTAGAAGTATGGTAATTCAAATTACAGATTAAGATGGAAATCACATCAGGAAAGATTGAAATTGATAAATTCAATGCCAATAATTTTGAGTTGTGGAAACTCAAAATGGAAGATTTGTTGGTTGATCGTGATATGTGGCTTGTTTTTTTTGGAACAAAGCCTACAAGCATGAAGCAAGAGGACCGGAACCTTACAGATAGAAAAAAAGGGGTTTATAAGACTCTATTTAGCATACTTTGTTCTTCTAAATGTTCATGAAGAAAAGACTGCATCTTCCTTGTGGAAGAGTGTGGCAACTATTTATTAGGGAAAGTCCTTGGTGAATACATTTTTCTTGAGGAAGAAGTTGTACACTTTGAAAATGAAGGAGGGAGGGTCTGTTGCTGATCATTTGAATGCTTTCAACATGCTGATTGCACAGTTAGCATCTGCGGGTGTGAAGATTGATGAAGAAGATTGTTGTATGCTGTTATTATGTTCTTTGCCAAATTCTTGGGATCACCTAGTGATGGCTATTGGCAGTACAACATCCACTTTTAAGATGAAATATGTTGTTGCTTCTTTGTTATTAGAAGAGATGAGAAGGAAATATTCCAAGATGGTGAATGAGGCTCTTGTTGTTACAGGAAGATCGAAAGAAAAAGGCAAGAAGAAGGACAAGAAGTCCAAATCAAAATCAGAAGGGCGATCAAAGTCTCCTAGCAAGAATTCTAAGGTGAAGTGCTAGAATTATGGGAAACCTGGTCATGAATGAAAGGATTGCAAAGAGGAGAAAAAGAAGAAGAAGAAGAAGAATTCTGACAATAATTCTTCTCAAAGTGATGCAAACACTTTCATTGCAACCTTGGCTACATAGGCATCAAATGATATCTGGCTTATTGATTCTAGAGAATCTTTCAACATGACATCTCATAGAGATTGGTTCACTAAGTATGAAAAATACGATGGTGGAAGGGTGTATTTTTCAAGCGATTCATCTTTGGAAATAGTTGGTCATGGAAGAGTCATAATTCAATTCCCTAATGGAAGAGTGAGGGGAATCAATGATGTAATGCATATACCAGGTCTGGCTCAAAATTTACTTTCTATTAGTAAGTTGAATGATATTGGAGTGCAAGTCACGTTCTCTAGAAATGGCTGAAAGATGACTAGAGCCTCTATGGTGCTAGCAAGGGGTGCTCGTATTGGTACCTTGTATAAGCTGGATGCACATGTTGTGTAATGCAATAGTGTCTCTGTCAAGTCATAGAAAGCTACTCATGGAGAAAAGAAGGTAATAGTTCATAATAGTGTAAAATCTATGGAAGTTCAACTTCCAGCAGAAAAGACTATGATTTGGCATCATAGGCTTGGCCATATTGGAGAAAAAGGTATAAAAACCTTGAAGAATAAAATCCTAGTTGAAGGGCTTGATGATTGTTTGGTGATCCCACAAAGCTGGTTTACAATTTCTGGGAGGAACTGATTTTTGTTGAAATCACATATTTTTATAAAGTATAATGATTTAATCCTTAAAAGGTTCCATTTGAAGAATTCCAATTGAAGAGGGTTTGAAAAAACTACCTTAAATCAAGCCCCCTTGGATAGAACCCTGCTAGTTTTAAACCATACCTATAACGAAGTCTCCTTTACACCTATCAAAATGCTGATAAAAAACCACTTTTGATTTCAATTTTGGGGGTTCAAATGAATTCATTTAAAATTTAATTTTTTGTAAGTATGTATTCCTTATTATAAGCTTCCCAAAAAGTATAATTTTAAATAAATTTAAATTTATTATTATATTTAGTTTTTATTTCTCGTGAATGTAGGTTTTTCACTGAAAATCAAGCTCTATGTTCTACACATGTGAAAAAATAGCAGATTATTGAAAAAAAAAATATATATATATTAGTGCACCTGCTATTGAATTCCTTGATCCAAGAAAGAAAAAAAATTGAATTTTGATACATACAAAAAAAGTTACGCATTATACAGTCATGCTATATGTGAATTATAATTGGTTTGAATTCAAAAATTTATTAAAGAAAAAATGTTCAATAAAAATCTACCTAACCAAGTGGAAGCACTAGATATCAGAGTTATGAATCTAAATTTGAAAGAATTATAATTTTATCCTTCATGGAAAAAAAGTTGTGTTATACAGTGAGTGTCACTTTTTAAAATGTTGTTTTATGAAAAAAACTAGTTTTTGAGGGAGATGGAAAAAGAAGTGCAATTTGATTCCAAAAATTTTAAAAAATATATATTTAAAATCTATATACAAAATTTCATGAAACTCTAGTTTGCATCATCTTCAAATTCCTCATGGTTTAGCCACTATAGGTGCCTGAAAGTGAAGATTTAGTTAAAAAAATATATTTCAGTGTCTAGTTTGGCCAAAAATTGTAAACCACTATTGTGGAAGTGAACATTGTATACATGGTAAACAACACCATGTTTCATTTTACTCTAGTCGTCACAAATCTTCTGGTTTACTTGATTACATTCATTATGATGTTTTTGGTCCAGTAAATGTTCCTTTTGTATCTCAATGAAGATATTATGTATCATTCATTGATGATTATTCAAGAAGAACATTTATTTAATTTTTGAAAAGTAAATTAGAAGTGTTCAATCATTTTAAGGAATTTAGAAACCTTGTAGAAAATCAAACTGGAAGAAAAATAATTTTTTTAAGGATTGATAATGGCAGTGAGTTTTGTTATGATGATTTCAAGAGGTATTGTAAAGATCACATAATTAAAAGACATAAAAAATAGATCTTACACTCCGCAACAAAATGGAGTTGTAGAAAGGTTCAATAGGACAGTGATGGAAAGAGCATGAAGTATGCTAAGCAGTGCTAGCTTGGAGGAGAAGTTTTGGGCAGAGGTAGTTGCAACAACATGTTACTTGATAAACCATTCTCCTAATTCCGCTCTTGTTGAGAAAACACCTTTGGAAGCATGGTCTAGAAAGAAGCCCTCTCTGAGACACATTCAAGTCTTTGGTTGTGAGGCATATTCACATGTGTCAAAAGAGAAAATATCTAAATTGGAAAACAAAGCTGTCAAATGTATTTTTATTGGTTATAGTGCTGGCACAAAAGGATACAAGCTTTGGAATCCTGATATGGAGAAGTTTCATACAGTAGAGTTTTTATCTTTCATGAGTTGAATCCTTCTACCTTGGATCTGTAGTCAGAGACAAAATCAGAAAACAAAATGGATGTAGTTGAAATTCCTCCGACACCAGATAAAGAGGAATTGAAAATTCAAAATGTACCTGAAACTGAGGAGAGCTCAAGTAGTTCTGAGAGTTCTGAAGAAGAAGAAGAACCTCAACCTTAACAAGTGAGGAGGTCAACTCATGAAAGAAAGCAACCTGATAGGTATGGGTTTTCTTTGATAGATTCTACTTGTGCCTATGCTTTAATTTCTAGCATTGATGATCCTAGGACTATGAAAGAGGCATTTAGAATGTCTGATTCAAACTCTTGGTTGGAAGCCATGAATGAAGAAATGGCATCATTAGAAAAGAATGATACTTTGAGTTTTGTGCCCTTGTCTGAAGGCAGAAAAGCTATTGGCTACAAATGGGTATTTAAAAAGAAAATAGGTCTAGATGGCACTGTGGAAAAGTATAAGGAAAGGTTGGTTGCGAAGGGTTATTCCTAGATAGAGGGAATTGATTATGGATAATTTTTTTCTCCTATAGCTAAGCTGACATCTAACATATTCCTTTTGTCACTTGCAGCAACATATGACTTAGAGGTAGAATAGATGGATGTGAAGACAACATTCCTTCATGGTGAGCTTGAAGAAGAGATTTATATGTCCCAGCCTGAGCACTTTGTGGAGAAAGGTAAAGAAAAACTGGTTTGCAAGTTGAAAAATTCTCTATATGGATTAAAACAATCTCCTAGAATGTGGTACCAGAAATTTGACACTTTTGTTTTGTCATTGGGATTTGTAAGAGAAAAATCTAATCATTGTGTGTACTACAAAGTTGAAAATGATTGTGTTCTTAATATTGCTCTCTATGTTGATGATATGTTGTTCATAGACAATAGTAAGTTAATGATTTATGATCTTAAGTCTCAGTTGTCTGCAAAGTTTGAAATGAAAGATCTTGGTGCAGCCAGGAATATTCTGGGAATGGAAATAACCAGGAATGGGAAGAGTAGAAAAATTTGGCTCAGTCAGAGTAAGTATATTAATATTATTCTAGAGAGATTTTGTATGACTGACTGCAAGCAACTAGTTGTTCCAGTTTTGAAGGGAATGAAAATATATGTTGAAAACTATCCAAAATCTCATACTAAGATAGAGGACATGACCAGAGTTCCCTATCCTAGTGCAGTTGGCGGTTTAATGTATGGAATGGTTAGTACAAGGCCAGACATTGCCCAAGCAGTGAGATTTCTTAGTCGCTATATGAAAAATCCTGGAAGGACACATTGGGATGTTGTAAAAAGGGTGTTTAGATATCTGAGGGGAACTTTAGAATATGCTTTGTGTTACCATGGGAATTTGGTTGAATCATAGATAACTCTCAGCATTCGAGGCTATGTGGATTCTGATTGGGTAAGGGACATCGACAACAGAAGATCCACTAGTGGATATATTTTCATGTTGAATGGTGATGCAGTTAGTTGATTGAGTAAGCAACAGGTTGTAGTCACTTTGTCCACTATAGAGGGATAATACATGGCAGTAACACACACTTGTAAAGAAGCAATTTGGTTAAAACGTTTTTGTTCTAACATTGGTTTTGATATTGGACAAATGAAAATTTACAGTGATAGTCAGAGTGCTATTTTTCTAGCAAAAAATCCTACTTTCCATGCCAGGATGAAACATATTGATGTGCAGTATCATTTGTACGAGATATGGTGGAGGATGGAAAGGTATCTTTAGAAAAAGTGGATACTCTAGAGAATGTTGCAGATGCATTGACGAAGCGAGTGAGCATAGACAAGTTCAAGTGGTGTTCCAGTTTGATGGGCCTCAGTGCTCATGAATTTTAGTAGTTATGTTGTGCTCTAGAGATGTCAATAAGATATTCATCAAATGGGAGATTGTTGGAAAAATGTGCCCCAATCTCAGTGGAATGAAACTCCTGAAAGAGAAAAGTCTGTGAGACCCTCTAAATGTCTTACCGACTAGCAACAGTGTTCTAAATCTTGGAATTGCTTAGGTCATCGAGACATTGTTTTTGTTTACTATCTTTGGGAGTTCTTGATCTCTATGTGTACAACTGTGTTTTATCTCCTGGAATTTCTACATTCACTACCGGTGGGCTAGCTTCATCCTTTTCCTTGGAAGATTCCTTTTTATTTTGGGACAACCTCACTATTCTTCTTCTCTTAAATACATAAGCATCACCTTCACCTCCCTTTTCCATAGGTTCCTCCTCTACAGATATCTTTTCCCTTGTAGCATGTTTCCTCTTCTTGGAAATAGGCCTCCTCTTCTTCTCTCCTTCCTTTCCTTGAGCATACTTAATATTTATCTTAAAGGTGGAGCTCACCTTAGTCTTACCCTTAGTATCCTACTCAATTGATTCCTCAGAAATAGAATGAGACTCCAAGACTCCCATCAGATCATAGGTGCATTGTACACCCTCACTCTTCAATTCCCAAATATTGTTCTTAAGCCATAATTTTGTGTATTTAATCACTAGAGTCACGATCTACTCTAATTTTTTTTTCTCTTCCTCTAGCCAGTCTATTTATCCAACTGATTTATCTTTCATACCCTCATAGTCATGGCCCTGAATTATATCTCAATCATCATCTATTTGATCTGGGATGGATTTAACATTATACAATCTAATCAAATTGACTAGTAGCCTAGAGAATTTCTTCTTTCGTATCTCAAACTCATCTTTACAATTGGCCTAGTAAGCCTATAGGTCATTCTTATGATTATACTCTCTACTACCCTTCTTTTTGGCTTCGCTAGTTCTGTCAAAGGGTATATGTAGGATCATGATGGGCCAAAAAAGTGGCAATATGTAAGTGATATGATTGCCCACGTAGCTATCAAATTTTTTTTACCCAAAATTGATGAAACAAATAGGGTTTTTAAAAGAGATTCTAAGCTTTCCGCCAATATTATAAATTATGCTTTACTTTAAATTTAATAAATAATTATTATTCATTTTTAATTTGAATTACGACTAAAGTCCTGATTGATAGGCTGATTGAAAATCATCTATAGCTTTCAAATGAAATCACTTTTTTTGAATATGAAACATGTGTCACATTCTCTGCTTCGTATACTATAGGATTAAAAAAATAAAAATTGAATTTCATGAAGTTTTGACCAAGTTAAGATGGTCAGACATACGAGTTTTTAATATTTTTAAAAATTTGTAATAAAAAAATCATAATTAATTATTTACTTAGAAAAAATTACAAAAATATGCATCACATCCCAACAGTCTTCTACTTATATCTAAAATCTTATAAAAATATTATTATTTTATTGTGGCTAGGGTGGTCAAACAAACACTTCTTATTTTTTTCCCAAATTTAAGTACTACATTGAAATTTCAAATTTTCACCAAATAGATTTAAAAATAAAATAAACCTAGTAGTTTAGAAACTACATTCAATTTTCTATAGATTCTATTCTTACATATTTTTGAAATAATATAGATAACTTATTCAAATTTTTACGTCAAGTTGCCTAACTCTGATTTTTCTAATTTTTTTGCCACTTAAGGGCCTGTTTTTTCCATGATGATCCTGCACATACCCCAAACCTAGACCTTTTAGAGTGGAAAGATAGCCCTAGAGTACTCATCTCCTCTTCAAAGAAATTTCTTGTATGTATGGAAGGGCAAGCCTCATTACTACCTACCTTGAGGGGAAAGTCATTTCCAAATTCTATTTTGTGCTTCTCCTTCTTAACTATGGCATCAAAATCACATATCTTCCTTGTGACTTCTAGGAGTATGAGGTGATCATTAGGATACCTAGGAAGTCTATAAGGTTCCCTCTAGCAGCCATCTATCCTTATGTAAGAAAAGGTTGGAAACTATATAAACCAAGCCCCATACCTTCTGATCAACTCCTTAGCACTATCCGATATTCTAACATGCTCCACACCTTGGAGCAGCCTTGTGATGTACATGGTGAATGCATAATTCACCCTCCTATAGCTTGAGCTACTCAGATGTAGCTGTGGATAGACTTCATATATTACATCCCTCCCAAAGGTTCCTCGTGTACTCAACCCCTTATATGGATGGAACCTCACCAAAGCATAGTCCAAGTAAGAAGTCATTGTGAAGCTCTTAGTATGCAAGACATTGCACAATTGATCATGTATCATGGCACTTATAATGCCTACGCAATGATAATTGGTATTATGTTCCATCCTCACTATAACAAGGAACATCCAGTTTTCAAAAACCCCAGCACTCTTCAAACCTATTACCCTGTTGAGTAATGTGATAGCATCATAGTATTGTGGTTTGAATTTTTCCCTGAATAATTTTTTTGGTAGCTTTGAGATGTGGGGTTTGGGTTTCTCCAACCAAGAATTGACCACATATAGAGCTTTGCTTGAATCATATTCAAAATAATTTTTGGCAATATCCAAGTCAAGAGAAACCACATGAGATCTGTCAGGAATGTTAAAATTTTGTGCCATAGATAAAGGAGAGAAATTTGTCAACACCCTGCGTTGAGGACTGATCACTCTTTGTGTACCTCTGTCATAGTGTCTAGAACATTCAAGTACTAGCTTATAGCATTGAATCATAGGAGGAAAACCAACCACATGAGCTAATCCTAATTCCACTAACCTTTTGGGCAACAATGGGGGTTCTTGTACTACCATCCTTGCTTTGAACTCCTCATAATCCCATTTGCCTACATTGGTGTCACCTACCTTAGCCCAGATGGAGGAAATATTAGATTTAGGAACCTTACTCTTTATGTCCAACTTTATTCTTTCTGCTTCAGAGATGGAAGATCCCTCAACACTTGGATCCATCTGCTTTCTCATTGTCTTGCTAGCCATCATCCTACTTGACTTCACCTGCATCCAAAAAAAAGAACCACAATAAATTCCCCTTTATAATGTAAAAATAGAGGTTATCCAACCATAAACAATATAATCATGACTAATCAACCCAAAGCTAAGATCAAAACCCCTTAAATTTGACATAAAGAACAATTGCTAAGCAATCTCAGATTTTGAGCCATTCGGGGAAATCTAGATAGGGAGGAAATCTGGGAAATTAACAACTCAATGGATTTTATAAAAAAACATGGTTACCCCAAAATAATTTATCATAATATGGAGAAAAAGTACATAACATTGTTAAATGATTCAAATCAAACATGAAAGGCTAAGCCCATAATACTACATTTATTATCTTTTGAATTCTCCATTCTGTGAAACCATCTTAGGAAAATCTGCTAGGGAAGGAAATCCATGAGATATGGGCAACTCCAATATTTTGCATACATATGGGAAAATGAGAAGGAAAAGGAAAAATCGAGAAATTCTAAATTTGTGGGAATTCCACGAAGACCACAAAATCCCAAAAATTGTTATTTCTCCTAATCTCGCCTAGAATAATCAAACGATCATGAAATTGAAGTGCATGGGCCAAAATATGATTTGTTTCAAGTTTTCAATTGTTATTTTTTAAGATATCAGCTCTATCAAAGGTGAATTTGTGAAGATTGGTGATGCCCTAGATTTAATCGTCAGTCTCCTAAGTTGAAAATCCTAAAAATTTCCATTAACGTAGGAGAATTAGCTTAGATTTGGGATTGTCCATTTTATTAAGCCCCAAGATGGATTGCTTAAAGTAGGAACAAGTGAGATTTTCCTAAATGAAATTAAGAATATGCTCATGAACTCACTTAGGGTTGACCATCGAATAAGCTTGGAAACTCTAAAAATGGAACTAAATGGAGGCAACCATACACCTAGGGTCGAGCTCAAAAATGCAACATGGGAATACTAGGCACCACTAAACTCATCAATCGACAAGGGATACACCAACTGGGCCATCAATATCCTTAAAAATGATAAACAAAACCCTAATTTAAATGCCTCAAACCAAAATATGCAAAATCCAAACCCTAAAGATCTTCCCCCTAAGACACCACAACATCGCTTACATTCAAGAAAAACAAGCAAGGCAAAAGCCACATACCTAGATGAGGTTAATTTAGTTGCAACGTCAGCTAGAAACAATAATAATTTATGGGGAATAGAGTAAAACATCCACCACTTGGTTTTCAAAGCATCTAGGGAATTCCTCCTAGAGGGAATTTTCCCAAAAATAGCAATAAACCCGAAATACGTCTCAAAACTCAGGATTTTCAAAGTGTTTCCTCAAAATGGGAATTTGCACGAGTAAGATAATCTTTTAGGAACATGCCAACACAACCAAATCCTCAAAACCTAAGGGCCGAAATTCCAAGAATGAAAGCAAAAGAGGGTTCTTGCTTTCAGTGGGTTGTGTGTGAAAAAAATGGACAACAATGTGTTTTAGAGCAAGGATTCAACATAAAGATGTCATTTGTAGGTTTTTCCTATACACCTTAAGCAATGAAGTTTACCAATGGTATATAAACCTATCTCACAACTCTATCAGATCATTGCAAGATATAAAAAGTCAATTTTTGGCCATATTTAGAACAATGATTGACCCTACTTTATTATATCACAAACTTGCTCAAATCAAGAGGTTCGAACAAGAACCTATAACTGCATTTAATGATATGTTTCAAAAGTGTTATTCTAGGCTGGAAGCACCTAATGTAGTAGAGAATTTTTCTACTATTATCATTTATTATACAACAATAGATTCTTTAACTACTATGCTTGTAAAGTGAAGGGAAAATCCTCCTACTACTTTACTCAAAGCCTATGTCAAAGCCGTAAGTGTAAATTTACAAATAAAGCACCTCATAAATGGATTGTCTAGAAATGGCTAAAATGGATTGAATAATTCTCCTACCTCAAGCATAAATCAAGTCCCTTTAAATCATTCCATAACTCCTAGTGTTTATCCTTTAGTGGTACAGAATGGGATATTTCCTCATAATACTTTCTTTCAACTAGGAAATAGTCAAGCTTTAGTTACTCACCTTGGTCAGCTATCATGGAGCTACATCCTAATGAAAATTATTTTTTCTCGCAAACTTAGGAAAATCAAAATGACAAAATTTTTGAAAAAAGGGAAGACATGAAATAAAATATAGCTCAACTCAAAAGGTTAACCATAGCGGTTACACAATTAAGAAATCAAAACTTTAATGCTCAAAACAACAACCAAAATTCACAAAATTGGATGTATAACACTCCTAGACCACGTAGACCTTGGAATACATGACTGAATAATGGAGTGTCAACACCTTTAGATAAAACTAATCCTACTAATGAAAGATCCACATCAAAAGTGAATTTAGTTGATCTTGTGATGAATAATTGGTATAAAATTCATAATACAAATGATCATGCTGAAGTAGACTATTCACAGTTCAAAATTACTTTAGATATTTTTCTAGCTACTACACATTATAATGAATAGTGCGACTCTCATCCTCTTAAGGGAAATGGGTTGGTTCCAATAGGATATGATTCTGCTTTAGTTATTGAAAGTTATGAATGTGTCAAACCACCTACTATTGTCACAAGTTACAGTCATGAATATGAGGGAGACAATTCAACTATGACTTTAGAAACATATATATTTCCCTATCAAGATGAAAATGAACCTAAGGAAGAAATTGATGAAATTCATGCTTTTCAATAGTATCAAAAAGGACATAATTATTACCTGAGAAGCAACATCAATGGTGGAAGTAAATTCAACGAGACATTAACTATGTTGATCCCACTTAATAACTTTAATACTCCACCTGATGATAAATCAAACAATAACCTAGGGTTACCTATGGCAACCCTATGGTAAGCTCTCATTCTAATTCATCAAATGTTTCAAGAAGTGAAAAGGTAGATTCTGGTGACCAAAACAATTTTACTATCTATTTAGCAAAAGAAATAAAAAGGTAAAGATCAACCTTTCTTTATTAGAATTTCTCAAAATAGTTGTGATCAGGAAATATTTCTTAAATACTCTAGAGGATCTTCCAAAAGAAGGAAAATTTAAGGACTCTTAGGTGAAAGAAGAGTAGGCTAAGGTAAGAGATAAGAACATCATTCCTTTAGCATATGCACAAGTAGACTTTTACAAAGGAAAATTACAATCTCCACCATTTTTACTCACGCTGAGAATATTTGGTAAAAACAATCATAATTGTTTAGTAGACTCTATAGTGTCTACTAATGTAATGCCTTTGTCCATATGTCAAATGCTAGGGTTAACTCCAGAAAGTTATTTAAAGAAAGTTACTCAACTCAATAAAAAAAAAGTAAATGTAATTAAAGAGTTGACTAATATTCACAAGCAACAAGTGTCAGATCCCAAAATTTAATATTACATAGACATTTAAGTTGTCAAGATACATAATGTGTATGGCATGTTATTGAGCAGGGATTGGTAAAAAAAATTGAATGGATATATGGCTATTGATTTCTCACATAAATGGTTACTATGGAAGGGAGTTCCCAATCAAATTAGAATTGAAAGAGAGCCACACATGAAATACATGATCAGTGATTATGATAAAAAAAATGTTCTATCTATTCATGTAGAACCAGGAGTTTATAAAATATGAAGTTCAGAAGTTCAAATAGAAGAAGTATTTACATGTGATGCTAAATAATATAATCAAATAAATCCTAGAATAGATGTTTTAATTGAATTAGATTGTGATTATTGTAAAGAATAAAATAGTCCTTATGATAAATTTTGGAAGAATATTGTTTTTGAAAGAGGAAAAATAGGTTTTATAGGGACTCAAAACCACAAAGTTTACAGAATAAAGAAAGAGTCAAAAGAGACATCATAGTCAGAAAGGATATAAAAATAACAACAGTAAACTCCCACAACCAACAAAAAGGCTAGCAAAGGCCACAAAACCAAAAAAATAGACAGAAAGCCAACAACAACTAAATTTGAGTTTGTAAAAGATCAGTAGTCTCAGCTTCTAGCTTGTTCTTGTCCTGAACTCCCCTCTTTAAGATCTGTACCATCTCTATTGTGGGAGGCACGTTCATTTTAAGATTGGCCCAAGTCCTTTTTGAAATACCTTAGTCCTCATTCTTTCTTTCCTTGTTCTCTTCCAAATCAACAACCAATGAACCCTATTGTGTTTCTTCCATCTTTTCAGAGATAGCATTGATAATAATGGCATTGTGCCTAGCCATTTTATGATATTGTTCCATGACTATTTTCAAATTATTTTTGATTTTAACTATTTCCTCTTCCATAGACTTGTATTTCTCCTCAATATCACCTTCTTTCTATCGAATACTGGAAGAATATTATTACAGAACCATGAACGAGTGATAAAATTGAAATTTCACTAAATTTTTTGTTGTTGCAAGATTGGTGTAGGTTACATAATGTTGTACATTCAGAAGATAGTTGCATGATGTGCCTAGAAATAATTCATATAATAAAAAATCAATATTGTCTAGAACATGAGAAGGTTAAAAGGTTCATAAACCATAAATGCATAAAGACAAAATCCATGTTATAGAGACTAGAAAGACTAATTCGATGATACCAAAGAATGGTAAATTACAAGCTATAGATGATCAAGCCTGGATTCTTAAATTTGATGGATCCAAATTGAAACAAGGAATTGGAATTAGAGTTGAACTCATCAACCCACAAGGTAAATCTTTTCTTGTTGCATATATGTTACAATTTCAATGTAGTAACAATGTGGCAGAATATGAAGCCCTTATACATGGCTTGATCCTCACAATCAAGACGAAAGTCATAATTCTTAAGGTGTTCAGTGATTGTGAAATAGTAGTTAGACAAGTTCAAAAATAGTATATCACTACAAGTGATTTTTCAATTATCGACATGGAGTATGAAATTTGATACAAGATTTTGACACATTTAAAATTATGCACATCCCAAGAAGATTTAATCAAAGAGATGATACTTTGGCTATTGCTACTAGTGCTCTAGAACCTCTAGATGCCTTTGATTTGAAGAGTTTCACAATTGTGCCAGTGCAGCTACCCTTGGTCCTTGATAATGCCACTAATTTTGAGGTCTTCAAAGATGACTGGCATATATTGGAATTCATCACTAATTCTAGAATTTTGAAGCATAGATAATTGAAGAGATGGATTTCCTTGATGGAAAAATTCAAAATGGGAAATTACCTCAAGTCAAAGATAATAATATTTTGAAAGCAATAATTGAGTTAGAATGAGTATTTGACATTAATGAGATAGTTAGATAGAAATATTTACCTTGAAGTGATGGAGGAAAATATGGATTCTACAATTTGCATACTAAAGCTTATCCCAAGAACATGCTAATGGGAAAGGTCTAGACTAATGAAGAGAAAAAAAAAATTACTCTAGAACTTAAAGATTACTAGAAGGTTATAGCATGGACGCATGGAGATATGAAGACTTATGACACTTCCATCATTACAAATGTGATACCATAAAATCTTGAATGCAAAGCCTTTCTAGTAGAAACAATGTCCAAAAAAATTTATCAGCTAATTTTTTTTTCCTATCAGACATTCTACTTGGGTGGTGAATTTAGTGCCTGTGAGAAAGAAGAATGGAGATATATGGCTATGTGTAGATTTACAAAACCTTAACAAGGCATCTGAGAAAGATAATTATCCACTACCCTCACTAGAAGAAGTGGTACAAATAGTGAATGGTTCATAGATGATTTCCTTCTTAGATGGATTCTCTGAATATAATCAAGTAATGGTAGCAAGGGAAGACCAAATGAAAACAACATTCACCATGAAGTGGGGAGATTTTTCTTATAGAAGGATTCCATTTGGATTGATAAATGTCAGGGCTACATTCCAAAGAGCTATGGATTATTATTTTTTCAAGTTGATAGGAGAATGTATTATTTTATTTTTTTATTCAATGGGTAAACGCTTTTGACCGGAGCTATGAACCGGATACAACCATTCAACAATACCACCTCAACGGGGTTTGAACCTTGGTGGCAAAAACAACAATGCCACCTATAAACCATCACACCATGCCAATACCGGCGATAGGAGAATGTATTATTATCTACATGGAAAACCTCACAATAATTTTGAAAAATAGAGGGGATCATGTTGAAGATCTCAGAGCAATATTGCACAAGTGTCAAGCTTACGAAGTTTCATTGAATCATAAAAAGTGTATTTTTGGGGTAATTGAAGGTAAGCTATTGGGACATATTATTTTTGAAAAAGGTATTTTCGATAGACCCAGACAAAGTGAGTGCATTGCTCAAGCTACAACCCTAGAGAAGCAAGAAAGAATTGAAATAATATTTTGAAAAGATTAATTTTGTACAAAAAATTATTATCAGATTCGCTGAAATAGTGAAACCACTCAATGATATGTTAAAGAAGGGTATGTGTAGGATCATGATGGGACAAAAGGTAGTAATATGATGGGTATGTGTAGGGTATGTGGCTGGTGACTTTTTTTACCCAAAATTGATGAAACAAAAAAGTTTTTTAAAAGAGATTATCATCTTTCCACCAATATAAATTATGCTTTACTTTGAATTTAATAAATAATTATTATTCATTTTCTATTTGAATTATGACTAAAGTATTGATTGATAGGCTAATTGAAAAATATCTATAGATTTCAAACAATATCACATCTTTTGAATTTGAAACATGTATCACATTCTATGCTTTGCATACTATAGGATTAAAAAAGAAAAAAATAAATTTCATGAAGTTTTGACCAAGGTAAGGTGGTCAAACATGCGAGTTTTTATATGTTTTAAAAGTTGTAATAAAAAAAGCCATAATTAATTATTTACTTAGAAAAAAAATACAAAAAAATATGCATCACATGGGGACATGATTCCTCTACTTATATCTAAAATCTCTTAATTTTTTTTTATCATTTTATAGTGGTTAAGGTGGCTAGACAGACACCTACCTATTTTTCCCTTGAAATTTAAGTGTTATTGCATTGAAATTTCAAATTTTCACCAAAGAGATTTAAAAAAAAAAAACCTAGTAGTTTAGAAACTACATTCAATTTTCTATAGATTAAATTCTTACATATTTTTTAAATAATATAGATAACTTATTCAAATTTTTACATCAAGCTGCCTAACTCATTTTTTTTGAATTTCATCGCCACTTAAGGGCCTATTTTTTCCATGATGATCCTACACATACCTAGAAAGATGCCAAGATAGAGTGGAAAAATGAAGCTAAAATATCCTTTGAAAGTATAAAGACTACAATTATAGGAGCACCGATATTGGTAAGTCTAGATTATGTTAAACCTTTTTATATTTACTCTTTCTCTTTTGGCCATACTTGTGTAATAGTAATAACACAAAAGGGCGAGAATAAAGAAGAGAAGATGATTTATTTTATGAGTGCTCCATTTTTTTGGGATTTTATGAAATATTTTAAGTTCACGCCAAACCATCTAGTGGTTTTGACATACATGCTTTTGTCATAATGTGCCATTGATAGCCTATTTGAAGAATTTGCTTTCCTAAGATACATGCACTTGAATGCAACTTTTGAGATTCTTGATTTAATTTTTTGATACCAAAGTTAACTCTTTCTTTATGCATACATCGCAATAGAGTTCCTTCTAAATCCTTATGATGAAGGGTGGCTACAAATACATGGTTAATTTAAGAATTGGATATCATGCGTGGAGGGATGGATGGTGGAGTGTGTTTAGGAATAGAAGATGGATTGGTTGGTAGTTTGGAACCTTTAACTCTACAAAATTTGGAAGATCAGTAATGATTGGTGGATATGAAAGTGTGCATGGAATTAGGGCCAACTGCTTGATATACTTTGTATGTCACCTGGGAAGCTTTCTTTTTCCTTTGTGGACGTCATTGATGGATACATTTCCCTTTTTGATTTTTCCCCATAGTTTCTTTGACTAATGGAGTTTGATAGGGATAATCTTTCTTTGTATTTTTGGGTATCCATGTGTATTTTATTTCTCAATTATACTTCTTAGTTTATTTTTCTTTGATAACACTCTTTGTGCATTGATTCAAATATTTCTTTCAATGTTGGTCCCAAATCATTGATGGAGTGATCGGTGGATGAAGATTCATGACATGGTTGGTTGTAGTATTAGCATTGGTTTCATCATAAGGTTTCTTCATGATCCCTATCTTGATGTTTTCTTGGGACATAATTTCTCATAATATTGTAGAATTAGTACCATCATGCTTTGATTGTGGTTGTTTCAAAAGTTCCTATCTAGCAAGCATTCTTTGATAAATGACCATTGCAGATGATGCTATTGGAATTTGTTTCTCTATTGTCTTTGGAATATCCTATTTTTCTGACTTGTTCCCTTGAGTGGATAGTGTTTTATATCTTCATACATGGTGTCCTCAATGGGTATGTGTGGGATCATCATGGAAAAAATAGGCCCTTAAGTGGCAAAAAAATTAGAAAAATTAGAGTTAGGCAACTTGACGTAAAAAAAAGAATAAGTTATATATATTATTTCAAAAGTATGTAAAAATAGAATCTAAAGTAAATTGAATGTAGTTTCTAAACTACTAGGTTTATTTTAAAAAAGGAAAATCTATTTGGTGAAAATTTGAAATTTCAATGCAGTAGTACTTAAATTTCAGGAAAAAAATAAGTAGGTATCTATGTGACCACCCTAACCACAATAAATTGATAATATTTTTTTATAATATTTTAGATATAAGTAGAGGAATCGTATCCCGATGTGATGCATTATTTTTTGTATTTTTTCCAGGTAAATAATTAATTATGATTTTTTTGTTGTAAACAAATTTTAAAAATATAAAAAATTGTATCTATGACCACCTTAACTTGGTCAAAACTTCATGAAAATCATTTTTTTTCTTAATCTTATAGTATGTGAAGCATAGAATGTGACACATTTTTTGGATTCAAAAAGTGTGATACTGTTTGAAAGCTATAGATGTTTTTCAATGAACCTATCAATTAAGAATTTAGTAATAATTCAAATAGAAAATGAATAAAAAAATATTTATTAAATTCAAAATAAAGCATAATTTATATTGGTGGAAAGTTGAGAATATCCTTTAAAAACCCTTTTCGTTTCATCAATTTTGGGTAAAAAAAGGTCATCAGCCATATACCCTACACATACCCATCATATCACCACTTTTTGGTCCATCATGATCCTATACATACCCCAATTTGAATTTGGGATATATCTAATTTTGATGTTGACAACTTAGTTTGACTGTAGTAATCAATAACCTACTCTTTTTGTGTAATAATTTTGGGAGTAAAGGAATCCTATTCTGAATGAAGATCATCTATATTTCCATCCAAAGAAATCATCTCATCGGTACATGGAGGAGTATGTGCTATATGGATGCGATCATCATTTTTGACATCTTGTATAGATTAGAGAGTGTCCATTAGATCATTGTAGTATCTTGCCAGAGATACAAATTCTAGATCTTGAATGATTTTAGAATTTCTTTCAACATGCTTTGGATCAGGTTCTTCACATGGGTCCATTTCAAAGGATGGATTTCTTATAAAGGGTTCTTGGATGTCTTCATTAGGAATAGGAAGAAACTCAATATCCTTTTGATCTTTGAGTGAATTTGGATCAAGTGTCGAGTTGAGGATTTCTTCAATATTTGTAACCATGAGGTCAAAGGATCTCAATATGATTTGGAAAGCAACATTGTTAGACTTTGGTGAAAGATGTTGATCATGCTTTGGAATAAATTCTTGAGATATTTCCTCTAACTCATTAAGTTATGTAGAGCCATTTTGAACATGATCATTGGTCAATGGATCATGAATTATGTCAATAGAATCAAATAATTCTAACACTCATTGAAATAGATCACTGTTGGATATTATTGGTGAATTTTGATCAAGATTGGAAAATGACTCTTGATGCATCCTGATTTGATCATTAGATGGGGTAGAAACATATTCAAGGTGCTCATTGATGGATGGAACTTGATCATTGTTTTCAACAATTGCGGTGGAGAGATTTTCACTATTATCACTAGTGGTTGAATCTTGATCATTTTCGCAATAGTTATTATTTCTTGATCAAGAAGGTCTTTGATGAGATTTTTGAGTGGAATATAATCTGGTGTCTTATGAAAATTTTCTCTATGAGTCACAATAAGATATACCCTTATTACAAGGGAAGTTTATGATATAGTTGAAATCATTTACTTTTGGGAGAGTGATGAGTTTTGCATTAACTAGCTTTTTTAATGATAATTCAACTAGCTCTCCCAAAGGAGTGTATTTACATTATTTATCTTGTGATATTACTACTTTAAATTGACCTTGTGGTGATTGATTTTGGAGATGTGGTGATTGATCTTCAAGATATGGTGACTAGGTTTGTTGTTGATGTTTTTGATCTTGATATCCAATCTCTTGACATTAGGGATACTCTTGTTGATGAGGCTGTGGAGACAACTCAATGTTTTGATGGCATGGTTTAACCAATGCGGGATTGTGTCAATTTTGGGGTGGATATATCTCTTGTTGATATGAATCAACAAATTTTCTAAGTATAGGAATTTGATTTTGTATAAAATAAAATTGATTTTGATCTTGGCACCCTTGATATAGTTTATTTGGTTGTTGGTCAAGCATATTTGGAATATACACTTGTGATATTTGTGTGGGATCAATAACAAATTGACTTTGGACAATGTTATAATTTTAGATGATGTTTAGATTTTTCATTATAGGTTGACATGGAACATTGTTGGGAATCATATTGTTTTGATTTAGGTAACTTTGACTTTTCATGAGGTTACCATGGTTTGGATCAATGCATTGAATTGTGAATATATTACTTGGATTTTGAACAACATTGGTGTGAATTGTAAACATATCTATCCCATAGTTCACCAAGTTTGTATTTGATACATTAATGTTTGATAAGTTTGCACTTGGTATATTCACATTTGGAATGTATGGATTTGATGGGATAATGTTGTTTTATTGAAGACTCATGGATTGATCATTTGGTTGATAGATTTGTAAGTTTTGACGTTGATTTAAATCTACCATAGGGAAATGTGTTTCAAAATTTAGATTGGGCATACTCACATTTTTTGTACTATTGGGGTTTGTAGGAGATAATGATCCCATGCATGAAATGTATAAATATGATTTTTAATAATCAATTGGCATTGTAAGGCTTTGATAGTTTTCTTGATTTAGATGACTCATGATGTATAAATCAATTTTATATTCCATGTTCTTCTTATGTTTTTACCTTGTTGACTACTAAGGAATTGAGAACCAATGATGACACAAAAGATGAAAGGGGTGAATGATATGGGTGTTGAACTTTTAGGAACTTTGGATTAATGCTAGACTTTAGGATTTGATTTTTATATGTTTTATTTGGATAATTAACTTGTAGATCCCAAGATGTTGGATGTAACCTTAGAATGAACTTGTTGAAAGGGGTGCTAATTTAACTAGAGGTATGAGAAATGATGTTTCCCACACTCCTAACTAAACAAGGTGACTTTGATGTGTTTTAAGGATTAACCCAAGTCTAGAATTTTGATTTTTTCCAAAGCTCTAATTTTTTTTTGTCGGATGGGATGATAAATTATTTGAATGGATTAAATGATTGATTTGATCCTAAATGAACCTAAGAGGGACCTTGTTTACAAGACCAAGAAATTGAAGAACATGCTTTACCCTAAGAGTACTTAAAACCAAAAGATCAATGTTTTCTCAGAAGAGCATAAGATAAAAGATAAACAAGTACATATGTCAGATTAAACTGATTTAATCTTGGCTAATGAATCACTTTTACCATATCCACTTTTCTTGTTTAAATTTCAAACTAAAAATTTATGTCTTAGTTCCTTTTTATTCCACAAGGTCCATTATGTGAAAATCAAAGAGTCAAGGTCATAGTTCCAATAGGTTGACTTTATACAGAGTAAATTGAGATATGAGCCCCAATATTTAGAAGCCTCTAAGGATAAAATCCCTAGGGACAAGCAATAATAATTGGACACTTCAAGGATATTTTCTCTTTCCAAAGGGTTTGAAGTTTTGATGGCCTGTTGAATGTTTGTTTCAAATTTTGAGATCCAAGCAATGTATTTGACTGACTCACGAATTGCACAACCCTAAGATAGAAATGAAAATTTTTGTTGAGTCCCAACTTGGATTTCTCCAAACACTGAGACAAAGTGAACAACTAGAGATTTGGTGACACTGGCTCCCCTCCACAACACATACTTCTCGGGACCACCAAATATCAAAATCCCAAAGGTCTAGAGACCTTGAGGATTTATTTTGCTTCTACTTTGAATAGTAAAAATGTGGGGTGGATTCCTAACGACCATTCTTGCACCAACAAATAGTAAATATTTTGGCTTCTAAATAAATTACTTCCTAGTTCAGGTAATCAGGGACATGGCACCTTAGAAGCATCCACCAATCTAATAAAGGCTTTAATCTATCCTACTAGGGGCTTTTATAAATTTTACAATAATAACCCATTCTAAAAGACACTTTACAGCTAAGGCCTAAATACAATAATGACTTGATAGTTTAGTCTTATCCATTTATATATTGGCCCAAGTGAAAGAATGATTGGATTCTTCTTTGAGTTGTTCTTAGGAAGGCTCCTCTAAAGGTGAACAAAAGTGATGGAGCACACTTGTAGTTTGACTACCTAGTTAGTGTAAAGCGCAAGGAGAGAACACACACAATGTCTCTCTCTCTCTCACTAGCATGATTGTTCAATTTTAGATCCAAATTTGAAATGTGTAGGTAATTTTTTATACAACCAATGTCACTAGAATGCCTTTGATTCTCAAGATTTCCCAAAAGTGTGAGATAAGTGCATATGCATTTGAATGACATGAATTGCAAAGAAATTATAAGACAATGAAAGCACAAGTTTCTTTTAAGCCCGATGGAAAAATAAACTATTTTTAGAGCATCAAGAAACCAATTGTGAAGTTGTTTGTTCAATTTTAGCCCAAAATAAAAGTCTAGTGAGTTCCTAGGTTCAATTTTAATCAATCCTTGAAAAATATTGAGTTGATTGTTAATTTTAAGCCCAAATATAAAGTTAGTTGTCCTAAAATAGAAAATGAAAGAAGGAAATAAATGCTTTAAGGTATTACAATAAGCATTTAAAAATATTCTTTCAAGTTCAAGTTAAATTCTCCAACTCAAATCTGCTTGTTATTTTCTTGATTTTCTTTGCTTTGCTTCTCTATTATCTTAGTGATCCCAATGTGAAAAAGGTTGCCACCGATTCTTTATGCAAACTTAGAAGTTTCAGCCTTATTCCATCCTCAATATAAGTCAAATTGCATTCAAAAAGTAAGGAATAGGTGGCATTATTTCTAAGAAATTGTCCAGTCAAAACCAAAAGTCAGATCTACTTAGCAAAAGCACAAAGAACAATGCCAAATCCCAAATATCGAGCACAAGATACATGTGTAATTTGTAAAATTCTAAATAGTGCTAATTAAATTCTATAGAGATCATGTCAAAGTATTGTCATATGTAGATATAAGTTAGATTACATAAAGCAGAAATCATAAAGATTTGCAAAAAAATGATCTTAAAGATATCATAAAGCATAAGAAAATCACTAAGCTTCTGACTTATCATAACTACAATAAAGTTTCCATGTCTGAAAAGCTATACAAATAATAGTACACAACTACCTCACCCAAAATGGTGCGATGTCTTTTCGGTATGTGTAGGATCATCATGGAAAAAACAAGCCCTTAAGTGGCAAAAAATTTAGAAAAATCAGAGTTAGGCAACTTGACATAAAAATTTGAGTATGTTATTTATATTATTTCAAAAATATGTAAGAATAAAATTTGTAGAAAATTGAATGTAGTTTCTAAACTACTAGGTTTAGTTTTATTTTTTAAATCTATTTGGTGAAAATTTGAAATTTCAATGCAGTAGCACTTAAATTTTAGGGAAAAAATAAGAAGTGTCTATCTGACCACCCTAACCACAATAAAATGATAATATTTTAAAAATATTTTATATATAAGTAGAGGACTCATGTCTTGATGTGATGGATATTTTTTGTAATTTTTTTCCAAGTAAATAATTAATTATGAATTTTTATTACAACTTTTAAAAAATATAAAAAATCATATGTCGACCACCTTAACTTGGTCAAAACTTAATGAAATACAATTTTTTTTAATCCTATAGTATGCAAAGCATAGAATGTGATGCATGTTTCAGATTCAAAAATGTGATAACGTTTCAAAGTTATAGATGTTTTTCAATTAGCCTATCAATCAGGACTTTAGTCATAATTCAAATAGAAAATGAATAATAATTATTTATTAAATTGAAAGTAAAGCATAATTTATGTTGGTGGAAAGCTGAGAATCTCCTTTAAAAACCCTTTTCATTTCATCAATTTTGAGTTAAAAAAATGTCATTAGCCACATACCCTACACATACCGATCATATCACCACTTTTTAACCCATCATGATCCTACACATACCCTTTTTTTAAAAAAAATTGATAGTGCACGTCCCATCATTTGTAGTTTGATGTTGGAATTTTGTTGTTACATCTTAATTCAATAGTTTCCTTCATAAAGACATATGAAGCAATAAGCCACCAAGTGATTTTTCTCCATACCTCAATCAACTAGCTTAAATTCTAGATATGAGAATGTCAACTAATAAGATAAGAGATGGTCATAGTCTCAATTTGAAGGCAATTCCAAATGACAAGGTAGGAGGAGCTAACAACATAGATGCTAAGTTTGTGACAAATGAGAATATGGTAGAGCCTAAATTGGTAGAAAATCATTCAACTAAAAAGTAGTGATGACATTAGTGCGTGTGTAATAAAGGCAAGTAGTTGATAACCATTTCTTGGACTCATTACTGTAGGTAGCACACTAGATTTCTTTCACACAACAAGATAAACATATAAAATAAGCACTTTGATTATGGGTAGAATAACACAACACTCTGATTATGAGTAGAAAAATGAATGATCATAAAGTGTCCCACCTGATAAGCTATAGCTGTCAATGAATAGTGCATCTAATGTGAGAAAATGTGACATGGAGGCATACGCCTCACTTTACAATGGGGGAATGGAGGTAATGTAGTTGATATTCATAGTAGAGAGGTGTGGAAACAAGAGCATGGGCTTGGAAGCCCTACAGATGGTCTACCATTAGGTTAAGAGGGCTGACAACACAAATTTTCTGAAGGATGTGCTTCACAAGCATGAGACCAGCCTATCTTAAGCTATCATGGAAATACCTCTATAAATAATACCGCATATCTTAAGGAATGGTAGAAGTACTTATAATGCATATCAAATGATATTGATATTAGAGCTTTCAATAAATAAAAAAAAAATGATATCATGGAGAATACAATATTGAAAGAATAAATATTCAATATTTTCTTGACTTGGAAATAAAATGGTCTTCGAGTGAGGTACGGTGTACTTTATCTACAAGTTAAGTGCTTTTATAGCTTGACCCGATTTCTAAAAATATATGCTTCATTAAATCATTCTTATGGAGAATGTGTTTGTTTAAATAGCTGAAAGATTTGATACATTCATTAAATTCGTCCCACATCTTTCACAAATCGTTAGCCACATGGTTAAAACTATTCGCCATACCTTCATATGCATGTCTACCAATCATTCATGAGATAGTAGATGTGACTTCAAAAGGATTTCAACCAATTGAAAATCAAACTATATTTGCAATGGTGAAATATAGAAACTCCAAAGGCAGTGTGCATCACTTTATATTCATTCTCGCAGACTTCCACAAACTTGCATATGCATCTCAGTGGCTTTTAAATTTATTTTTTAAATACAAAATTTATTATATTACCATCTGAGACATGGAGTACTCCTTAGCCATTTGAGCTTGAGAAAAATATTTTGAAGTGGAAACTAAAATATTTTAGAAAAAAATAGAATACTAAATAGTGTATAAGCATTCCTCAAAGGATAAAGAAACATGATAGTTTTAAGAGATATTTTGAAAAAATAAAATGTTTTACAATGATTAATAGGGAACACGGAAAGTAGTAGTTTCTAAAGCATCATTTTGATAAACATATTGAATAAATCTTGATCTACATTAATACAAGTTCCTTGTGTAGCTTTCTAGAAGGTTGAGCAATCTCTGAGAATGACTGAGGTAAAGGAGATGGATTTCTCAAAAGTTGATGTTTTGTTCTATTTTTTGTTACATGGAACAACACATAAAATTATCACTTCCCTTCCAATAACACTAAAGGTTGTAGACCTTTATGTAGAGTTTTTCCTATAACAAACAAATTAGAATCACAATGAGACTGAATGAAACTAGTCAATGATTTTAATATCTAATATCTATCATATGTCAACTAGAGTAAACTAGACACCAAGACTCATGAAGTATTATTGACTCTATCGATTCAAGGTTCGAGCTTGGACAAACTCATGCAATTGGAAAAGGTTTCAAAATTGGGAATTCAAAATAAGACCACAAAACATGAAGACAAGTGCAATTAGGTATGAAAATGAAATTCATTAATAGAATGATAGAATGCAATCATAGAAAGAAGCACCATAATTGATTCCACCTATTCATAACAAGAATTAATTACATTTCTAAACAATTTTTCAACTCTTGCATGGGGAATAAGGTTAAAGACAACATAGACAAAGCTCATTAACTTTTAGAAAATCTCTAGCAGAAGCATAGAAAAAGCATGTTAGGTTTTGGAAACTTTTTAGAAAATGAAATCTAATGATTAAACTGTCATATTAGCTATCAAAGAAACTTGACCTAAATTTGAATGCTAAAACTGAAATCTAATGCTTCAACTATCATGGGTTTGAGACACATGGTGTGTGCCAAAATGTAACAATAAATATGCAAATGGTTAAACTTTGACATACATTGTCATTGTTAGTCAATCTAAACTAGACAAATCCAACATTCCTATACAATATTCAATCATGCTACATAAGAAGCCAAATAAACTAAGTGAAAGCCCATGGAAACATGATCAAACTCTATCCCATAGTGGGAGTGATGCTCCTTTGATGTGGAAAGGATGCCCTTTCCCACCCCCTTGATAACCTTCCAATGATGAGGATGCAAAGATGCAAGTGATGGAGATCAAAGTTCCTATACTGAAAATGCATAAGATTGTGGATGATTTTCAAGTAGAAGTTCCTTCTATTTATAGGTTGAAGGGTTGAAGAATGGAGAGATGGGAGGAATGTGGGAGTAAAGGATACTCAATAAGATTGTGACACTTGTCACAAATATAATGGGTAATTTTGGAGCACATTTTGGAGAATGTGTATAGTTAATTCATGTGGTTAAGATGTAAGAGGGGTGTAAGATAGATTAATGCATTTGTAAGAGGCATTAAATGAATGTGATTGAGATTTTTTGGACAAAAATTGTTTGGGCAAGAAAGTCAAATAAATAGAGTTAATGAAGGAATATTCCCTTAGAATATGCCTTTGTGAGGAAAAATGAGATAATTAGTTAATTAAAAGAATTTATAATTTTCATGTGCAAGTGGGTTAGCTAATCATGGGTTGGGTTTGACCAAGGTTGATTCAAAAGATAGAAAATGGGTAATTATGGTTAGGGCTTAATTAATTTAGATTAATTAACTTGAAGGAATTAAGGGATTTTCCATTTGATTTAATCAATTTGATTTATTAAATTAGATGAGAGGAATTTTATGACTTTAATTAAATAAATTGATTTATTTAATCAAATAGGATAAACATTAGTGAATTAATCGAATAAATTGATTTATTTGATTAACAGAAGAAATGATTTTAATTCAAATTTCTACAATGACAAACCGAGAAAATTGTGAAAGCATGTTACAACACTTTACAACACTTTGAAATAAGGCTTTGTAAATGATGAAGTGAAATTATTTAGGTGAAATACATTAACAAGTCCTTAAAAAAGTGTGAAAGTATGTTACAAAACTTTACAGCACTTAGGTAAGACACCATTTGAATTCCATTAGTTCACAAGGGTGCAAGACCTAATGTGAATGTCTTAACCACATTACAACACTAAATCAAGGAAACATTAAGCCAAAATTCAAAAGGAGGACCCAAACGAGTATGAAAAAGTCAAAGGATCCATTTTTCAACAATACAGGACCAAAATTGTTGCCTCATGTGGTATGTTACGCTTGAAGGGAATTTCCACCACTTCCATGCTCATATTTTCCCTATGCTTAATCATCTTAGGTATAATGTCAAATTGAACTTCCCCTTTTGGCTTCTATCCTAAATTGAGCAATCTGTTAGAGGTATTTAGGCTAAATTCAAGAAACTACCCATCAATTAGGGTCGTATTTATCATTCTACAAGTTTCATTCTATGTTGCTTCCCTCCCTTACCTCTATTCACAAGAATACTCTAACCATTCATGATCCCACTAGTTCCATTATGGACCCCATCCCCTCTAATACTATTGATGAAACCCATTTTTTCCTGCACCGTAGAACATGGGCCTGAGGAAAAGCCCATGTGAATGAAAACCCCCGAACCTACCTATTCTCAAATGATGAATCATGGAATCCCACCCCATCCAACTCTCCTTTGAACTCTTATGCTCATGAAAGTATCTTTGATTGTTTGAACACCCCCTATTTCTAACCATAACCCTCAAAATTTTCCTAAACTATATAACAATTTGGAGGAAATAAGAACTGAACCTAGGAAATTTGTGCTCCTATTAACCCTCTTGGTAAAAAATTCAATGAAATCTTAGAGACAATTAACATCTAAAAGGATATCATGAAGTGGATTTTGAGCCAGTTGACCACGACTAAAGAAATAATCCAAATTCTCAAGGGAAAGGTTCTTGAGTAGTAGGTCTCATGGCCAAAGTAGGTGGAGAACAATGGTTGGGGGAGGTGGAGAACAAGGAGCACTAGGACATCATTTCCTCTTTGGCCAAGTCATTCAAGAAGTTGGAAAGGTGGGAAAGGAATTGGAAGATTTGGGTGCCATTGTTGATACTTGGAAAGAAAAAATAATTTTCTAATTGAGATTGATTTTATCCATTAGAAATAGGAGAAAACCATGCAATTCCTCACGATCATCACTGATTATAGTAATGAAACTGTGAAGAATGTTGTCCTCACCCTTTCGGTTTTTTACAAAGAATTAAGGAACTGCCAAGGGAAATGGGTTGTGGATGGTTTGGAGGGTTGCCATATATAGAAGAAGAGTAAAATATTGGATACCTTGGCTCATGATGTCATGGTGAATGCCCAAGCCATTTAGTATGGTCCCGTGACTTATGAAAAGAAGCTGCAATTATTGTCTCAGGAATGGAATGTGATCACTAGTCTCAAGTTTTATGGAAACCCGTAGGTATCTTGTGGCTATGTGATAGTCTTGGCTCTATGTGCTTTCCTTGTTGTTTAGTGCTAGTTGAACTATTTAAGCTTTAGTTTTTATTTTAGTTTTTGGGTTTCTCACTCCTTGTGAGTTCCTTGTCTACCTCTATGGTTGTTTTGTAATGGGTGCTGGTGTTGGAAAAACAAGGAAAGACAACTGAGAGGGGGCATGAATCAATTGTCTAATAAATTTAAACTTTTCCAACTTATCTTAACTTTAATCTCAGATCTGATGAATAATCAATTAACCAAAAACAATTGACACATCAGAGAGACAAAGAACACCAATTTTTTTTACATGGAAACCCTATTAGGGGAAAAACGATGGTGGATGTTAGTCCACAAGATTATACTTTATTATAAGTATAATGAGAAATAATATGGGGAATGTGCATACATTCAAGAAAAATGCCTAGAGCTCACTACTCAAATACACAAGGGGTTCACTTCCCAATAGAATAGGATTAAAAATTTGGAGGGTATGAATTGAAAAAATAGCTTCTGCACAAGCCTAATTACAGTTCCAATTTTAACCTCAACACTTCTTCACACTTCACACAACCTTCTTCAAACTCTACTTTGCAATCGAATGACATTCACACATACCCAAACAAGAGCACACAAATCACACTCTTCATAGATGAAACGATCACACTTATATATCTGCTACATGATATTTCATCACAACTTAGTAAGCCAAGAAAATAGAACATATTTGTAATGTCATCCCAAATTTACAAATAAACTTTTAATGAAAATCCACCAAGGCCATCCTCAACATAGTGGAGACCCAAATTAACATCTCCAACACAAAAATACTTTAGTTACTTTCACCATGAAGATTGACAACACACTACCACCAACATGTTGACTAGGAACATGAAAAACCAAACATGCACAAGAAAAGATCTTCAATCATGAGCTCACTAGTTAATGTGGACATACAAAAAAGATAAAGAATGATCTAGAGACATCTAATAGCACCAAGAAACAATAGAGAAACATCCACAACAACTAAGATTAACAGAATCACACAATCTTCATTCAGGAACATTGATAGAGACCACAAAAGCACTTTCAAACCACAACACACTCCAATCTTCATGCAAACCTCTAAAATTTCTGGTAGATGATCTAGATATACTCAAAACTAAACCCTTTAATCCACACCAACTAATATTCAACATAGAGAGAAAATCACCTTCAAGACCTACACAGTTCCACTCGGAACCTATAACACTTTCTTTTGCAATTTTCTCAATATCCTTGACATATACAACCTCTAGTACACCAAATGATAATAGTGTTGAAATAAATGACAACCACATATCAGCAACACATCCACAACATCCAAAAACTAGCCCTTCTAGTTTTAGTATTATCAAAAAATTTATTAAATATATTATTTATTAGAAAGTTAATCTTAAAGTTAGGTTTATAGTAATGGATAGTATTACGATAATAGTTAGAGTTAAAGATAGGTCTAGGATTAGTATAATGGTTTAAAACTTATAGGTAGGGTTGGAGTTATGGCTAGGGTTAGGGATAGAATTAGAGTTAGGGTGTGAGTAAGGGTAAGGATTAGGTCATGCAAATAACTAATTAACAATACTAAAATTCTATAATTAACCAAACTTACATTTTATTTATTTTTTATTAATAAAACATACTTTAATTTTTAATCTAGAAAACAATAATTAAAATACTATAAAGGAAAGTACTAGTCACTATGTTGAACTTGTTAATATTATTATTTGAAAAATATATATTTATAATTACTTATACAATTTAAATATAATTGTAAAAAGTTTAAAAGAAAATAAAATTATATCCTATATTTTCTTAATCTAAAGCTAAGAGTAGATAAGAATGTAGTTTTTTTTAATTAGATATTATATTTTTTAATATTTTAGAAACATTGACAGTTGAAATCATTTCAACAGTCTTGCATCCTTCTTTACAATTTTCAACCTTCAATTTTTAAAAGGAGGTTGTTCACTTCATATAAGGAACACGTTCGATGTAATAATAAAAAAAGTTACAAGTGGAATTGTATTTGTTCTTCCATATTTCAATTTACCATATTAAAAGGATTGCTTAATAATAAAAAGGCACAATTAGAATTATATTTGTTCTTTGATATTGTAGGTATGTCATTTCTCTATTATAATATTGTTGAATATTTTTATAGGAATAAATGAAAGGAAATAAAGGAAACATCGAAATCTACAAGCATAGTTGAAATTGTAGAAATCTATAACATATTTGATGCTAGCTTCCATTAGTGACAAAAGAGGAAGAGAAAATAGTAGACATAGGTGTTGGTAGGTAGGGGTAGTAAAACAAAAAGTCACTGTTGTGACAAGATGGATAGAATAGAAATAACACATAGAGGATGCACAAAGGAAACACTAATATAAATAAGAAAAACATGAAACTTTATATATATTCCACTTTGCTTCAAAATTGCAAAATTATAGAGGACATGCTCTATTTTAAACAACAAAATAAAACTAAAATATTTGGATAGATATCCTCTACTAAAGGTGCTACACTCACACCCAAAACTAAATCTAGCTACAATCTAATAGTTGCAGTTGTCACAGTGTTGTGTTTGATAAACTATATTTCTACACTATTGCTATCTTAGAAAAAATTCCCTTCTTTAGAATATACTTTTGCTACTATAGGTTCAACACTCCAATGCAAAAAAATAACTACACTCTAACAATTGCTAAAAAAATTATTTTCTTTGCTTTTAGCTCATGAGAATGAGCTCTACCATTCAAAGTTTAAATTCATCTACCTTAATTAATGTTGGAAGGTTGTAGGTCAAATAGTGCATTCTAAAAAATGAACATTTAATTCAATGTCAAAAATACCTACTGTTGTGCAGTTTGCACACACGCCCCACTTGGAGTAGGGACCCTCTTCTTGGGATGTCTTTTGACCTTGGGTTTTATTGGACTTGTATTTTTGAGGTCTTGAAGTGTTGGTCTTGTTGGTTTTGGTCTTGCCTTAAGGCTTGAATTCTTTAAAATTGGCTTTTAGTGAAAACCTGGGTTTTGACCCGAATCCGAGATTTTCCAGCTTAGGCAGACTTTCCGGGTTTTTATTCATTGTCTGTTTTCTGCTTATCCTTCTGAATCTGGATTTTTGCTTGACTCTGGGATTTTCCAGTCCTGGTAGATTTTCCCAGACTATGTCAAAATCCCAAACTTCGTTAAAATCCTGGTTTCTACCATATCTGTGGAATTCGTGTTTACCCGGATTTTTCCGTCTGGCTTGGATTTTTCCAAAATTCTGTCCTGGGCTCAGGTTTCCAAATTTTTTAGACATTTCTTGTCACTCATTAATGCTTGAAGTACCTTTGCTCAAACATGATTATGCGTGGATTTAAGGTCTTTTGGGGCATCGTTTTGATATCATTACTTACTTATTTGCTGCTTTGGCGATTGAGATTTTTCATTCAAGCTTCGGTCATTGGGTTCGAGTTGTTTGTGTGTGAGTAGTTTGGGCGCTGGTGTTGAGATTCTTGTTGCTGGGGCACACTTGTTTTGCAGTCACCTCTTAGAGCTCGAGCCTCATCCATATTGATCCATGGTAAGTTGCAGCTAGCCCTTCCATTTGTTTGTGTGATAATTGAATCTTTCCAAGTCGATTGGTAGCCGTTTTATTTTTTGGGTTGGCTTTTACTTAGATTATGACTGTGTATTTATAAAGTTAGGGTTTGACCCATCTTTTCTCGATTTCATCATTCCCACTATGCATGTTTTTGTTTATCAATTGAGTGTCGGATGCATCTTTGTAGTTATGTTTGAATAGGACTTTTCCCCTAGGCACGCCATGCGTTATATTTTGTGAAGATTGGGGTTTTGGTTCATTTGCCTGAATTTGCCAAGGTTTAGTGGGGTTACCGCGATTTCATGATTTATGTTCAGTTCAACTTGCTCATACCTTAAGGAAGTCCATGTGTGCTTCGATTGATCATCTCAATGATAGTGTTCTTTGAAATTTTAAGCTTACTTGGGCTTTCATGGTGGTGGTCTGGTTATGGGATTTAGGGCATCATTGTTTCAACTTGAGGACTAGTTATTCAGAGGTCTTTTGAAATTCAAGTTCATGGGCATTCTGAATTTGTTGATTGACATTGATTTTGAGACCATTAGAATCCAAGTAGAGAAGTTTGCATGATCGTTTGATTAATGGTTTGCATGTTAACATTTTGTCAGGTTTCCGAGGTGTCCGCGGAATTCCTGCGCACCCAGATTTTCCCAGTTTCGACCAATTTCACGGAGTATGGCAAATTTCGGAGTCCCAAACTGTCTGCAAAAATCCATCCTATCTGAACTTTCCTAGTCTTCTTGTCCGGTTTCATTTCTTCGATTTTTCAAAGCTAGGGATAGTGGGGTAAAGTGCTAAATGATGATTTCTTGTTGCTAATGGATGAATTTCATGATAATATTGTAATTTCCTGTCCATACTAACGATTTATATGGTGAATGATGTCTTGGTGGTAGGAATCCGTTTGGGTCGGATTTCTCTAAAATTCTGCCCTGACTAGTTTTTCCCGGTTTACCTCATTTTTTTGGATTTCTCTTTTTTTCTGGATTTTCAAGGATTGGGGATTTGTGATGGATCTTTATTACTTCATGTGATTTTATGCTAACCCTTTGATTGGAATATGTGTGATAATTGGATGCTTATGACCCTCTTTTGTGAATGTAGGCTGAATCAAGGTTGCTATAGGAAAATCCAAAGGTGATACGGAGGGATCTTCCATCACAGAGGCAGAAAGATTAAGATTAGATACTAAGAGTTAACTGCCTGATAGAAAAGTATCCTTTGTGTGGTCTGAGGTTTCAGACACCAATGTTGGAGCATGGAGATACGAGGAGTTCAAAGAGAGAACAGCTCAGAAGGATCTGTCAGCCTTAAGACAAGGAATGATGAAGTCTGGACTAGTGCATGTGGCAGAGTTCCCTCCTGCAATCCAATGCTATGAGTTAATACTTGAGTGTGCCCAGCAATATGAATTTGACACACAAAGGGTTGTTAACACAGAGGGGAGAATCTTGGCAAATTTTAACCCCGTTTCTATTGCTCAAGCCTTTGACATGCTGGATTTTCCTTTTGTATGTGCCCTGAACATGGATTTGGCCAAGACATATTATGCGAATGAGCCAACCAAAGCTCAGTAGATGATTAATTCTTGGTTGGAAAAGCCAAAATCACACTACTCCAAACTGCCCAAGCAATTGCACAAGATTAAATTCAGGTCAGATATATACAATTTAATCACATTCTTGAGCAGAGTAGCAGGATTGAAGAGTGCTGGTGTGTTAGAAAATTGGATGGTCCATGTGATTAACAAGATTGAGTAGGGTACCAATTACCATTGGGTAGGACTTGTTAGTGGTGTGATTGATAAGCAATTGAGAGATGTCCTAGAAATAAAGAAATTCACCATGTCTTCTTATGTGATATATGTGTTAGCCAGATTCTACTCGTATAGGGGTCTGAGTCCAAAGGGAACATTTGGATAGAATGTAATCGATGACATTTACCTGGAATTGCACCTAGGGCATAGGGATTACAGAAGAGCCAATGATGCATTCACAATGCATATCACTAGGATGCTTCAAAATGCGGAGCATGTGAGATTGTCAAATGGAGCGAAGGAGTTGATAAAGAAATATGGAGCCTAGTTCATTTAGTTTCCCACCTTCTCTTACATTAGAATTGACGGATGCCTGGCTGCTCCGTACAGGTTACCTAGGTACCCTACTGATCATATTATGTTACTAGAAGTTGTGAGACATATATGTGAATTTGATGCAATTGTCAAAAAGGAAAAGCATAAAACAAGTTTTGGTGGGGATTTCCCTCTTGGAATTGGCGTAGCAGAGGTGTGTCCTTCCATTCAATCAGCACACACAGCAGGCGATGAATTGGCGGATCATGATTTTTCCTTCCACTCCAAAAGGAAAAATTTTGATATTACTGGGGAAGTGTAGAATAAAGCCACCAAAGAATACCGCCACAAGGATGACCTAGAAGACTATTCGGAAAATATCAAAGATGATTTTGAGGCAAGGAAGAAAAGATACTCTAGGCTTCCTGTTGATGTAATTAGGCAATATAATGTCAAGTTAATCCCTGACCAGCTAGAGGATGATGGAAACCTGGTGCAAGATCATTCCTATGTGTTTGTTAAGGATAGATCAATTGGGGAGATAAGTTGGAATGATGATGAGGTCACTGAATTAGAAGACCTAATGGCCCCTATCATGAGATTTACTACTTCATGGTTTAAGCATAAGGTTTGGGAGTTGGAAAGTGAGAAGGAACCCTGTACCTTTAATTTGATGGGAAATCTCAATCCTATGTCCACTTTAGAGGAATCCGGGGAAGATGACTCCAAAGGGAAAACTAAAAGGAGCTCACCCTTCAAAATCAAAATCAGAGGCCCTAAAGAAAGTGGGCCAGAAATGAAAAGAAAACCAAAGGGAAAGAAAAGAAGTCGAGCTTTGAAAATAGGCAGGTCCTCTGATGAGGAAGGATTTGAAAAGCCAGAAGAGGAAGATGTTCCTCTGCTACCAAAGAAGACAAGGACAACTAGGGTTTCAAAGAAGAAGGGTCAAGATACCTCTAAAGATGAGACTCTGGTGGTTGATGTGGAAAGTTTAGGAGAAAAACCCAAAGTTTACTCTAGGAGATCAAGGACTCCATCACCTAAGGAGAATATGCAAAAGATGGACTCTTCTCTAAAGGCACTAGTTGTGGAGCGACCTAGGGCTATTTCCCCTTCGCCAAGTTTACCTGAGAAAACGGCCCATCAAGAACAAGAAACTAGTGGAGAGACAGAGCCATTCAAGGAGGGAGAACTCTTTGGTGCAGCGATAGGGCTTGAAGTTGAAGAAAAGGGAAAGCATCCTTCTCCATTAGTGCAATATGAGGATTCTCTGGAGAATAGCAAAGGAAATGGATCACCTGAAAAGGAGAATACCCTTGTTAAAACCCCATCGCCTGTGCAAGAAGATGACCCTGAAGTAGATGATCAAGGTGAGCAGCTCCTTGAAAAGGAAAAGGATGGAACAACAGAACAGCATGAAGAAGTGAAGACAGATGAAATCCGGGTGGAACCTGCTATCTCGAATTGGTTAGAGAAGGAGATCACAAGAAAGAAATAGGTTGTTGTTGAAGACACTCCTCTGGATTGGGATGAGATGTTGTCCAAGATCGAAAAAGGGAAGAAGAAAAATATGGCTAAGGTGGTTTCAAGGATAGAAAGAGATGAAGCGAGTAATAGGGTCATTCACATTTCCACCCCTGCCATGGATAAAACTAAAGAAGAGGTCACTGGTACGGACTACAATGTGCAGACTTTCAACCTTGGACCAACTTTTGTAGAGCAAGATATTGAAGACTATGAAGGGTCTAGTGCAGTAATAATTGGTAGATTAAGGAAAGAGATTCAGTCAAAACATGAGCTTAAAAGGGAAAATGAGAGGCTTAGGAAGTGCTTGGAGGATGTAATGAAGCCTCTGTAATCTCTTCACCCATCTTCCTCTACTACTCCTGGTTTCTTGCCCAAGGAAACCATTTTTGAGATTGAAAAAATGAAAACCTCTGCCCAAACTGCAATGGATTGGTTAAAGGATGTACAAGGGAAAGGAGATAATGCAATTAAGGAAGTCCTTTCAATTGGGAAGGATGCAGTTAGAGCTAAGGACTTGTTGGAATATGTGCTATCCTAGGATAAGGAGGACATTGACCTTCTATTGCAGAAATCCAAAGTGATTATGGAATATGGAAAAGATCAGTTGGCTGCGGATGGAATTCTTCCTTCCTCTAGACTTAATGAGCTTTGGGAATGGTTTGAAGCTTTGCAGGTTCGACAGAAGGCCATGAGGAAGATTCAGAAACAAAAGAAATTAATAGATGGTGATTTAACTAGTGTCTATGAGGGATGTATTGCATTTTTTGAGATTATGACTGGTAGGAGGAAAATTGCTCCTAAGTATCTAAACCTAGAACAACTAAGGGAATGGTGGCATGATGTATACACCCCAGATTCTGAGAATGTTGTAACAGGACACCAGTTGGATGATGTAGCTACTTACTTGGTGGTAATGGATAAGTACCAAAATCACAAGGACGAATGGAATAAGGTTGTTAAACAGTCAAGAGAGGAGATTGGCTCCATTGAATGTCGGCTTAGGATTTTGCCTTTGCCACCTGTTATTGAGTTGGATACATTGTTTTTGAAGGTTCAAGATCAGAATAAGGATAAGGGAGGCGGTAGTTAATGTTCATTTTGAGATTTGTTCTTCCCTATTATTATAGGGCATGTGTTGATTTGGGCAACATTGGGGAATGCGTCTAAGGCTGACCTTGATAATGTTTCGGCATTTAATGTGTGCCTTATTTTGGAATTCCTGGGCCAACTTGTTTATGGTTGTTTTATTTTGTAAATGTTTGGCTAGGCCGACATGTCTTGAGAACTTGCTATAAATAGGCATCCTTGCCTCATTGTAAAGAAGCTAAGAAAATATTAGAGACAAGTTAGAGCAGAAAAGAGCTAGAGCATTTAGTAGTAGAAGTAGAAGTCAATTTCTTGAAGCAAATATTGTAACAAAACAATGGAATTGTTGCAGCACTTTGGTGATCTAATACAATTGAAGACATTGTGATTTTTTTGGTGAAATCTCTTGTGTTAGTTTATCTTGCATGGTTCTAATTGTTTCATCTTTCAAATTGCTTAAAGATTTAGAATTTAGTGTTTGGAGTTGGATTAGTTTGGTGGATGATGTTCATGATTTCATATTTGGAATGTTTGTAGCAATCTCTGGTCTGTACTCCCAGTAACTATCTGATTGTAGTAGACTGGTAACGTCAACCTAGACCATACATTCATTTGTGCCTAATTCGATTGTGGATGAATATCTATGATTTGAAAATCTATATACCTTAGAAGATTGCACCCTTCTTGTGATATCGCATTGTGGGTTCAACAAGAGTTGGTTATTTGAGATTGGTCCATTCCAGATATCTGTCATTTGCATTGTTCATTCTAGGAATAGTTTAGATCTTATCATAACTTCGCACCCTTATCTTTTTGTTGTTTCTTTATCATCCAGTTAGATTTAGGATTTAAGACCATTATATTGCAAAATCTGATAAATTGAAAAGATACAGTTTGCTTGTAATAAGGTCTAATTGTGATTACCAGCATTTCACATATTATCTGAGTTGTTTATGCATTGTCATGACCTGACACCCGAGAGACCTTGGGGTGATTTTCAGTAGTTTATTGTTGAAAATAACCTTTCAAGAGAGATAGAATATTGCATTATGTCTGAGTTGTTGCTGTGCAGAAAACATCATCAACACCTACCAAAATAAATGATGTAGGTTTACATGGGGGGAAACTTGGAAGTCTTCATCTGACATGGGGTGCTAACTAGAGATTATTAAATATTCTAACATTCCCTCTTAATCTAAAAGTTAGTTGTCACTCTCTAGTTTCCTTCTAGAGCTGATCTCTAAAGCTATCCACAATGCCAAGCCAATCTCTTAGGCATTCAAAACTTTCTTTCACTAATGCTTTGGTGAATATTTTGATGAGTTGTTGCTTAGATCTATAATATTGTAACTCAATCTCACCTAATTCTACAAGCTCCCTTATGAAGAGTTATTAGATCTCAATGTGTTTTCTTCGTCCATGGAAGACTAGATTCTTTTCAGAGCTATGGGAGAAACATTTTCACAATGAATGACCATGATTTCTTCTTGTTGTTATAAATATGGAAGGATCCTCCTCAACCAAAAATCCTTACATGTTGTTGCATTTTCTGATATGTACTCAACTTTTTCTACGTTGAGAGAGACAATCAGCTACTTCTTCAATTCCCATGAGATTGCACCAAATCTCATATTGAAGATATGCCCTAATGTGCTCTTTCTATCATCCACATTTCCTTCCCAATCATTATCTATGAAACCAGTCAACTTAAACTCATTAGATGCACCATGCATGATGCCATAATGTGTTGTTCCATTGACATACCTCAAAATCCTCTTTCCTACTTTCTAATGTGTATCCTTAGGTTTCTCCATGAACCTAGATATCAAACTTACTACATACATCAAATTAGGCCTAGTTGATTTTAAGTACAACATACTTCCAACCATACTCTTGTAGAGGGTTGGGTTCACATAAATATTGTTGTCATCCTTGCACAATTTCAAACCTATTGTTGTTTGCATGGGGGAATGTTTTCTATTATGCATTTTGAACCTTCTTAAAAGTTGTTTGGAATAATTAGATAGTGAAATAAAAATTTCATGCAAATGTTGTTTGTTGAACTTCTATCCCAAGAAAATACTTCAACAAACCTATATCTATCATCTCAAACTCATTTTTCATCACCTATTTAAAATCAACAATTTTTCTCTTATTGTTCCTAGTGAAAATTAGATCATCTACATACAAAACAGTAATTAAAATATCACCTTCAATTTCTTTGAGGTAGAGTGTGGGCTCGCTGCTACTCTTGCTAAATCCATTGCTCAATAAATAAGAGTTTATTCTATTGTACCACACCTGAGGTGCTTGTTTTATCCCATAAAGATCTTTTCAAAGCCTATAGACTTTTTCCTCTTGTCCTAGGACTTCATTGCTAGGCTGCTACTCCACATACACTTCCTCCTTGAGCACTCCATCCAAGAAGGTTGACTTTATATCCATCTGAAACACCTTCCACTGATGTTGGGATGCAACTTTTATGGCTATTCACATAGTTTCCATCCTTGCAACTGGTGCATATGTCTCATCATAATCTATAATAGGATACTTTTGTACCCTTTGAAAACTAGGCCTCCTTTGTGTCTTTCAATTTTCCCTTCAGCTGTACACTTGGTCTTGTAAACACACTTCACTCCAATCACTTGTTTACCCTTGAGTAAATTAATCAATTCCCATATTTGGTTTCGCTCTATAGCATTTGACTCTTCATCCATGACCTTACAATACATATTTTCTTTCATGGCTTCCTCAAAGTGTGTTGGGTCACTTTAAGAGAACAATGAAAAATTCAACTTTTCATCTAAATCAGCATGCCTTGTGCTGTCATAAATCTCCCTCACTCTTTATCTTTTGTGGCATTAATGATGTGAGTGTAGGGTCTAAATGGGCTTTTGAGTTGCTACTACTCTGACCTTTGGAACTACTTTATTGCTAACTATCAGAGCTACTACTCTATTGAATTTTGGAGCTCTCCTAGACTATTCTCTCTATTCACATTTGTTGTTCTACTGAACACTTGTAGAGTTATTGTTATGCTACACATCACTGGACCTGCTATTTTTGAATTCTCTAGAAGATAGTTTCTTCCTAAGCTACTACTCTCTTGAGTTCCCCCTAAGTTGTCATTTGGATCTTCTTCATCTTCAAAGGGTATTGTAACTAAAATACCTGTGAGGTCATTCACCATTCCATCCCATACTTCATGCTCAATAAACACAACATCTCTACTAATCACAACATTCTTGATGATCGGATTGTACAATTTATAGTCTTTTGACTCTTCACTATAGTCTATGAAGATGCAGTTTTCTCCTTTTTCATCAAAGTTCTTCCTCTTCTCTTTTGACATGAGTGACTATGCCACACACCCAAATATCCTTAAGTGTTAAATACTCCATTTTTTGTTTTTTCATGCCTCTTACGGAATCCTATCACAGGCAACCTTTGTGTGGTCCACCTATTCAATATATAGATTGTTGTTGCTACAACTCCACCCAAAAATATGTGTGACAACCCTTTTTCTTTCAACATACTTATTGCCATATCTTGAATGGTCCTATTCTTCCTCTCAACCACTCTATTTTGCTATGGATTATACCTAGTTGTGAATTATTTGTGAATTCCCTCATTCCTAAAAAAATTTAGGAATTCATTCAAGATGTACTCTCCCCATCTATCTATTCTAATGGATTTTATATAGTGACCACTCTCCTTTTCAACTGCTACCATTTTACCACTGAAATTTCTCAAAGGCTTTTGATTTTTTTCCAAAAAATAGACCAAGTTTTCTATTGTAATCATCTATGAAAGTCATGAAATAAGTGTTTCTAGCTAAAGTGGGGGTTTTCATGGGTCCACACAAATTTGAGTGCACTAACGAGCAAGAGGTACCCTTGCTCTCCTAGAATACCCATATTGAAATGGTTTTCTATGTTGTTTTCCTAAAATGCAAGCCTCACACTTTCCATCAGGTTCTACAATGGATGGTAAACCCCTAACCATTCCTTTCCTAGACAATAAACTTAAAATAGAAAAGCTTAAGTGCCCATACCTTAAATGCCAAAGTTTGGATGGGTCTTTGATGACTATCTTAATGCAAACTATTGTTCCACTACTGAATGTTGTGCAACTATTGTGAGTGCTAGTGAACAATGTTGTTGTTTGTCTCTTGTGTTTGTCATAGATACTATGGGCATCCTAAGAGGAAACATTTTGTTTCTCGTAATTTTCACTATAACCATCACTTTCTTGCTACCTCCTTTTTCAAATATCTTTCATTCTCCATTCTCCATCAATATTTTGTAACTATTTTTGACCATTTGTCTAATGCTCAATATATTATGTTTAATGCGAGGAGTATAAGAAGCATACTGTATTTTCTACCTCTCACCATTCTTGATTTGGATGTTGACTACACCTCTTCCAATCACAAGGACTTTCTCATCATTTCCCATCTTGATCTCTATTTTTATACTACTATCTATGGAGGAAAAAAAAAAATTATTACCACGCATGTGGTTGTTGCATCTGCTGTCCAAGTACCAAAATTCATCACTACTACGTTCAACAATGTTGCAAATAATGTATACATTGGACTGTTTGTCATTTTCAACCTTGTTGTCATTTGCTAGATTTACATTTTGGCCTCCATGGTCACGTTGCTTCTTTCTACACCCACTATCATAGTGTCCATACTTATGACAGTAATAACACTACACATTTCTTTTCTCATTCCTCTAATTTGAACTATTGCTCTTCTTCTAGTTTTGGTTCATTTATTGTGAGTTGCTCGGCTACTCTGTGTTGTCAGAACTTCCTCTTCTAGAATTGCTTCTACCTTTGCATATTTGACTTCTTCCTCGACCTCTTACATTGGTTTGAGCCTTAAAATATTGCTCTAGGGAAAGAGAAGATCTATTCAACTATTTCTCATGAGTTTGCATTGAATCCATCAGTTCATCTATAGTCATCTTGGACATTTCTTTTTCCTTTTCAATGGAAATGACAATAGAATCAAACCTAGTAGGAAGACTTCTTAGGATTTTCTCAATAATCCTTTGTTCTTCCATTATTCCTCCATTGAGTCTCAACTAATTAATCAAGGTAGACACCTTAGTGTGGAAGTCTAAAATGGACTCACTATCCTTCATTTGTAGGGTCTCAAAATCTCTTCTTAACAACTGCAACTTCACTATCCTCACTTTTCTAGTCCCCTTGTAACTATTTTGCAATATTTCTCAAGCTTGCTTTGAATAATTTGTTGCTATAATATGTGGTAAAATAGCTTCACTCAAGGAAACCTCAATTAAAATGATGGATTTTGCATCCTTCATATGGGTCTCCTTTAATTGATTATTTTGTGCATTAGAAGGGGATACAAATGTTGTTGGGTCTGTGATGTCACTGAAACCATTTGTGACCAACTCCCGTAGGTCATTAGCAAGCATTATTCTTCTAATTTTAGTAGCCCATATGCCATAATTTTTTCCATCAAAGTTTGGTGGCTATTTCCAACCTTTGCTCTCACCTCCTAACATTTTTTCTCAAATTTGAGAAAATACTTGAATGCCTAGATAACCTAGGGATTTACCCATAAATAACAAACTGATTAATCAACTACCCAAAAAAAGCAAGGCTCTGATACCACTTGTTAGCAGGCATGGGGAAGTAAAACATAAAGTCACTATTGTGACATGATGGATAGAACAAAAATAGCACACATAGGACACACAAAAATAGTACAAATACAAATGTAGAAAACATGCAACTTTATATATATTCCACCTTGCTTCAAAATTAAAAAATTATAGAGGACATACTCTTTTTACAAAACAAAATAAAACTAAACTATTTGGATAGATGTCTAATACAAAAGGTGCTACACTCACATTGAAAACTAAATTTGGCTACAATCCTGTACTTGTAGCTATCATTTCATTGCATTTGGTCAACTATCTTTCTACACTGATTCTGTTCTTCTAAATATACTTTTGCTGCTATAGGTTCAACACTCCAATACAAAAAAATGGTTACACTCTAATGGTTGCTAAAACATTCCAATTGTTTGTTTTCAACTCCTGAGAATTGTGAACTACAATTCAAAATTCAAATCCATCTACCTTAATTAATGTTGGTAGGTTGTAGGTCAAATGGTGCATTCTAAAAAATGAGCGCTTAGTTCAAATTCAAAAATACCTAGCAAAATAAATGTTGCAACTTTATGTGGGGGGAAACTTGAAAGTCTTCATCTAACATGGGGTGCTGACTAGAGATTATTAAATATTCTAATAGTAGGACGTCATCAAGTATGAAATATAAAGATGGTTAGGGTTCAATCATAACATTTTTTTATTTTGTTTATTCTAAAGTTTCAAAATTATTCATACCAACAAATTGAAACCTAAGTACGATATTATATGATTTCAAGTTGCATTTGATGGTGGAATTTGAGAAAGGCTTTGATATGAATCTTTTGCATGTAAGGAAACAACTATTTATTTGTTGTTTAGCAAAAAAACAAGGCTATGATCTCACAAAGAATTTTATTTTGTGAAAAAATATTGATTAAATTGATGAGAATGAAGCTGATTTTTTTAATTTTATCACTTATTTAAAATTGTATCTTTGTGAGGATTGTTGAGATTCAATTTTACTATATTTTTATTACTTGAGTCATTTTTTTTCTTTGACCTTATTTGGTTCCTTATTTACAACAGATCTAAGATGTCATATGCATGCCTCTTTTCATTACTATTATTTTTTATTTATTCACTATTATTCTACATGTGTGTAATTGGATTTGTGAAGCTTTTAAAAAATATATGAGCATGTGGATTGTAGGTTAAAATATTTTTCTATGCAAATTATCTAAGTTATCAAAATTTCTTTGTTAGAGATGTCCTTATTTCAAGCATGCTTTTTAGCCCACCCCCACTTCCTTTTTCCCTTATCAGAATAGTGGAGTTCTTAATCCTAGTATTCCATTTTCCATCCCTTGATTTCACTCTACTTTTCCCTTACATTTCTTAGCTTGTCAAAATTTTATCCCACTTAGGACCTTTCAATAGTCATCCCAATACAATGACCCCTGGAATTTCCCACTTTATTTTTTCATCATAGTTGAACCTAAGACTTCACCTTTCCCACATGCCTTAATGACATGACTTATAACCATCCCTAAATTCCTACACCCCACCCTAAGACATGAACCATCAGTCAATTGTGACGCTGAAGTTTGATACTTGTATCAATTTTCACTATCATTCTCACCTACTCCTTTGCACATATTTATGACTAAGGATGATGCCATCACAGTTTAAATTAGTATTTATGCTACCCATAAATCACTATTCATAAAAATAGATATAGCTTTTTATGCAATTTTTAGCAATAAAAGACCAATACCCCAAAAACATAAAGCTTTCTTGATTGAGCTTTGTGGTTGTTGGATCTATTTAGGTGTTGGTCAAAATTCATTGTCTAATCAACTAGGAGCTGAGATGAGAAGATTTAATTATTTGGATGATTAATTTTATATTTAATATGGTGGTTAGGGTTTTACAACTCATCATGTTCATGACATCTGTTGCTGACATCTCTGTAATAGATTTAAATGGTAGATCCATGAGCATAATAAATGAATATACGATTTGTGGGACTGTCACATATTTTCTCATTCCTATTGCATGGATTTTGATATTTTTGTAAGTATTTTAAAGATATTTATGAAATAAATATCATAAGAATATAAGGTATAACCAAAGGGAGATGGATTTATTTATGATATAATTGTTTTACCATCCTAGGAATTTTTTTATTGTACATTAGGCATCACAATCATAGATCTATCAATACTAGCAGGTTGTTCATATAATTTTTTTTTTGTGCAACCAATTTTATTGTCTAATTATGTTTAAAAATCCTTTTGGGGTTTCAAATATTGAATGTGATAATTGTAAATTAAAATACGTGCATGTTCTTTGTAACATTGTAGGAAGGGTTTCTCTTATACACTTTTCGCAATCAATTTCTAAATTATGATTTGCAATGATTAAGGGACTATCCAAGATATAATTAGGTATTTAAATTTACAATATTTTAAATCATGTGTATACTAAGAGTTTGTCAAATGTATGATAGCATATAATGTATTATAATTTTTTTAATAACAATTTTTTAATGTGTACTAATTGTTTGGTGCATGTGCGATAACATGTAATGTATTATATATTTTTTAATAATCATTCTTTCAATGAATATGGATTATTGTAGTATGAGTCATAAATGATTAAGTATATTGATTACTAAAATATGATTTTTAGTTTCTATGTGTAAACCTACTTATATTAATGTTATGTTCAATTTTCACCTTTCCACTTTGTTATTATGACTTTATTTCTCAACGAGTCAAGCATTTTTCCTTATTATTTTTAGATTGAACATTCTTATTCAAACAATATCTCTAATTTGGTTAGCTATAGGTTTAGTGTACATTTGATATATTATCCACGATTTAGTGCCATTTTTATTTATTTATGAGAAAGCCTAAATGTTATATCCTTAGAGAACCATGCTTAGTATTGAAATAATGGAAAATGGATTTGCTTCTTATGGTTTAGGACATATAGAAAACATACTTCACAATCATTTCATTGAAGGGAAACCCTAAATATCTCAATCTAAACTATGCAAAGGAGAAAGGGTATGTGTAGGATCATGATGGGCCAAAAGGTGGCAATATAATGGGTATTTGGCTAACGGCTATTTTTTTACCAAAAAATGATGAAATGAAAAGAGTTTTTAAAGGATATTATCATCTTCCCAACAATATAAATTATGCTTTACTTTGAATTTAATAAATAATTATTATTCATTTTCTATTCAAATTATGGCTAAAGTCTTGATTGATAGGCTGATTGAAAAACATCTATAGCTTTCAAACGATATCATATTTTATTAATCCAAAAAATGTGTCACATTCTATGCTTCACATAATATATGATTAAAAGAAGAGGAAATGAATTTCATGAAGTTTTGACAAAAGTTAAGGTGGTTAGACATACAACTTTTTATATTTTTTAAAAAGTTGTAATAAAAAATTCATAATTAATTATTTACTTGGAAAAAAATTACAAAAAAATATGCATCACATTGGGGCATGAGTCCTCTACTTATATCTAAAATATCATCATTTTATTGTGGTTAGGGGTTAGACAGACCTACTTATTTTTTCCTTGAAATTTAAGTACCATTGCATTGAAATTTCAAATTTTCACCAAATAGATTTTTTTTTTAATAAAAACCTAGTAGTTTAGAAACTACATTGAATTTTCTATAGATTATATTCTCACATATTTTTGAAATAATATAGATAACTTATTCAAATTTTTACGTCAAGTTTACTAACTCTATTTTTTTTGAATTTTTTGCCACTTAAGGGCCTGTTTTTTCCATGATGATCTTGCACATATCAGAAAGAGATCTTGGAATAAGGTTGTACTAAGTTCTAATTGTAAACTAAGGGTTCACCACCAAGATATGGCTTGGAAAGACTAATGAAATGCAAAATGTAATACTTAAACCTAATGCAATGCAATCTTTAACCAAATGACCTAAAATTCCATGTAAATCAAAATAGAAAGGTGAGATCTCAAAAGTATGTACTTGGAAACCTGAAGAAGGCTATAGTGAGCTCTAAAACATTGAAAACCTTAAAATTTTAGTACACTAAAACTAATATGCCATTATAGGCATATAAGTCCTAGATTAGTGTTTCTGGGTAGGAATTGGTCTCTAAAAAAGGGTATTTGGAACTACAAAAATCTAGAAAAATTCCTGTAGAGAGACTTATATGCCACTTCTAGCATATTACTCTCATTTTACTTTCTTAATAATTCAAAGTTTAGATATGTGCTCCAATCTCTACTCTTTCATTCTAAATTGATTTCTTGATCTGAATCTGTGAAAAGACCTGCAAAACAAAATATAGACTTGATTTGCTTACGGGGGGTTTGCCTTGGTCAAACCCCTAGTTGGGTAATTAAACCTTGATAGAAAAAATGAAACATGAAATAGGAATGTAAACCCTAACCTTAAGTGTGTCTAATATTAGGAAATTAGAAATGCAATGCAACCCTATTCTAATGTGTAAGAATGAGATGCATGAATTCAACTTGAATGTAATGAATCACTTTCAGAGATGTCAGATCACTCTAACAAGTCATGATGATGCATGTACCTTCATTCAACTAAAAGTATATTGATAATGGAATATGTAATGACTTAGGAAACAAGTCATTAAGCTTGTCTTGAAGGCTACTTACATCTCCCCAACCTAGAATCCATCATGATTCACCGTAGACAACCATAGACAACCATAATCAACCCTTGAATTTTTTCTATCTTGGATGAAAGTGATCTTGAAGATATGAAAAAACACTTTAATGCTGCTCCAAGACTTCAACATTTCTTTCTCTTGAAACTTGAATGCTCTTTTAAAAGAATGCTTGAAGATTCTTGAATGCTTGGATCTTCAAATTTCTCTAAAAATGCTTTCTTAGATGAAATAATGAATTAGAATTTTTCTTATTGATGTAGAGAATAGTTCAACAACATCATTTCTTTAGGGAATTTCAATCCCAAATAGAATCAGGAGAAGATCATTTCTACAAACTTCAACATTTCACTTAACTTCCATCAAAAATTGTACCAACTCACTTCTTTACTCAACAAATTCTTTGTTCAATCACTTTGAATTAGCAAGCCAAAACATTCCATAAGCAATCAATCTTTGTATCAGACTCATAAACCTATTTACCATCAACAATCTATCTAAATTCAAAGCAACAACCTGATCAAAATCATTGAACCATTCAACATTCAATATTCTAACATTCATTCATTGACTCCTCAATACATCTCACTCTCCAAGGAAAAACATTAATAGAGAATTATTTCATACTTTCTTGTAGACAGCTAAATCATTGTAAACATCATAAATTTAATGAAAACAAACAAAGATCATGCTACTATGTCAACATTTATCAGCTACTTTACTATTTGTAGACAAACATAATTTTTCTTACTCAAAACACCATGATTCCTTATGATTTATGACATAAAAATGACAATAATTTCTTCAAGATCTCTTCTAGACCATAAGTAACAATTTACATTAAAATTTAGGTAGATTGAAACCCAAACCGAACACTCAAAACATTGTATATACAAATTCTTAATTTCTTGCATTTTGAGACTACATTTATAATAGCACTGTCATATACTTAAATCAGGTATAATAAGCAAATATGAAGGAGAATACTTAAGAAAAAAAAAACCATTAAGAACCCTTCTCAATCCATAACAACATACCCAAAAATCAAATATGCCTGCTTTGTAACAATTATCAGTAAACTAACAGTATCACTAGTAAAGGCTTTCATTTAGCCCATTTTATCAAAGTCGTCTCCTATCACCACCAATTCATCTAATAACATAAAATAGAATTTTTTCATACCTAAATACTCATTATTCTTCAATTTTTAAAGGTAGGAAGGCATAAAATCTTACTATTCCATCAAACCCTTGTTTCAGGGTTGAAAACACAAACAATAGTGAGGGTTTCTTGAAACACACACTTGCAAACCTCGAACACACCGACCACCACTTGAAAAATGTCTCAATATATCTGAAAAATCCTTTGGAATTGTCTCCAACCCCATGCACATGAAAATCCTTCAACTCCCTGCTTATAACCTCTATCTTCAAGTGGAAAACTCAAAAACTTGCCTTTAAAACAACATCATAACTCCTTATTCTTGCTACCCTTGCAATCACACACTCATCTAACATTGAAAAGACATTAAAATAAATCCATTCCACCAAAAAATCTATCTTTACATTAGTAGAATGGCCATAGATTCTTTAATGGAATCTTAAAACTACTACGAAAGAATATAGTCCGAGAAATAGGGAATTGTGTCTTTTTCCTTTGTTTCTTACAAAATATAACCTCCTAACTACTTGGAATGGAAACTAACCCCCTTATAATAGATATCACACAATACTTAGCCCTTATTGTTGCTAAAATATCAATACAAAGTTAGAAATAAAGGAAAGAATGTTGCAAACTCAGAAATGGGGGTTTTATTTCAAATTTTTGGTTACAAGAATACAAAAGTTGGTCTCTTCCATGCCTTACAATTATTCTTATAGCTTTTTCCATCTTAGTAACTATCTTTCCAACTTCTCCATTAGGTAAAACTTGCTAAACTACCTCATAACTCTTGATTTTCTTGTTTCTTTTCAAGTTAACAACTTTTGATAATATTGCAATATTTGCAAGTTTTGCATTTTTCCCACTTTGACCACTTTGTGACTTATTTCATGACTTGAATACATTAAAGTTAGGCATTACATTATTTGAACACATCATTTTGACTTGAACATACAAATTGGAAAAATTAGTGTTTTGAAGGCATTACATGATTTGAGTGGTCCTACACCACTTATATAGGCATTAACACCTAATTTACCATTATTTAGATCTCAAATGTCGACATCAACAAAAAAATTGAATTAAAAAAATTAATTTCCCACTCAAACCCTAAAAAAGACCCAAATGGGACTCATACACCATCTGTGGTGTATGGGTCCTACCTAAGGGGACTCGTACACCCAAGGTGGCATATGAGTCCCTCCCTATATTTTTAGGGTGGGTTCTTAAGATTTTTGATGTTTTTGTGGATTTTGTCAGGTTTTCAGCTAAAATAAGCCTTGAGATCTGAAATAAAGGGTCACGAGGACCTATTAATGATGACTTAAAGGGGATTTTAGTGAAAGGGTACTAAAATAGGTCTATACTAAATGAGAAATTGCACTATCTCCAAGAAGGGAGTACAATTTATCTCATTACAAGTATACCTATACTTTTCCAGTGTTTACTATAGCATAAATGAAATCATCACAACAATATGTAAGGTTGTACTCATCTTTTAGAGTATATGTAGAGTATTAATCAACTATATAAAGGTTATTATAGTTGATCACTCTTGACGTAGTGATAGCTATTGAGGATAAGTGCATATAGTTAGGTAAAAATATTGTTTATAATTTTTGTTGTCAATTTTATTTTATTTTAATGTATAATAATCTAGGAATACCCTCTTGATTTTATGCAAATATTGGAGAGAATGAGATATTAACACATACAAAAGTTATGATATAATTGTCATATGTTTGTTGTTTATTCTATTTTCTTCTTCATGAAAATATACTCTAGCACTTGAAGGAAGAGAGAATCCTTAGGATCAACAGATTCATTTTGGGACCTAATATTTTAGGTTTTTGCATCAAAATATAGTGTTATTAAGGAATTTACTAGAAAAGGAAGATTTTTAAAATACTCTATTGAGGATATTTTTCTTCTCCTAAGACTCAAAATGACCCTCTTCGTTTTATGGTGTGTTTTCCGAAAAAACCTATCCTTGGTAAACCTCCCTAGATATCATTGGTTGTTGGGGTTGAAAGGGAAAAACATTTTTTTTATTTTAGGAAATTTGTAGGAAGACATATAAATGGAGCTAGTAAACAATGGTAGCACAAAACCACATACAATAGATAAATTTATAAATTACATATTATAGTTCTCGAGTCAAGTTATTTAGTTTTTGTTCTCTAAAACAAGGAAGACATTATTGTACTAGAGGTAGGAGAAAATGGACATAACATAATTCTTGTTTTAAGATAAAGGTTATGAATCCCTCTTGAAATAGTTACAAGATTTTTGAATCTAAAGAGGAAGTTTTGAAACTAGTGGAGGATATCCTCCATACTATGAGTATTGATTTTTCTGAGGAAACAACTAAGGAGATCCCAAATGATAGTGAAGAGAACTCGCCTCTTGATAGTCTTCCCATTTTACAATCACAAGGGATGGAAATCCCTAGTGGATATACCAAAGGAAAGAGAGGAAGAAAAGTGAATAACGTTAAAGTTGAGGAAGAAATTGCTACTGAAATACAACCTACAATTGAGAAATATTTGAGATCAAGGAGATTTTGTTACTTACCTCAAGGGAAATGAAGGTCCTTTCATGGAATTTTTTTGACTTAAATTTCCCTAAAAAATTATTCTTGATTAAGCATCAATTAGTAAGTTTCAATAAGGACATCATCCTACTTCTTGAAACTACACTTTCAAGGGAACACGCTTCCTTTATTTTTGATATATCGTCTAAATGAAAGTTCTCCATATTGTTACCTAGACTTGAGTATTTAGATATTTTCCCATCATTTAGAATCATAATTTTTTACTTATTGATAAAATTTCCTCAATAGCTTCTTTGATGATTTTATTTTTCCATGATTCCACTTCCTTCCCTTCATTCTAGGTTTTCATTGTATATTATCCCATCACCACCACTTAGTAAACTTTTTTTTTGAATAATTTGAGTTCTACAGTTTAGCCCATTAATAAAAAACTAGTTATATTTGGGGGATATTTTAATGATGTCTTAGATTCCTCAACAAAATTAGGAGGTGTTATCCCTTCACAAAAAGTAATGGAGGACTTTACAAATTTTATTTCTAAAAAATAGTTTTCTTTTATTGTGTACCACATAATTTTACCTTTTCCTAAACAAATAGGCATAAATATTTCCATTAATTAGTAGAGAAATTCAAGAGAGAGAAAATTGTTTCAACTAGATTTTTGTCTCAACCACAAGACTTTATTAGTTCAATTCTCCTTGAAATTGGTTTGAACAGTTTTATTGAAATTCCTTGTTTATCAAAGAAAAAATGTCTTATAAAAAATATCCTTTCAAATTTGAATTCATGTGGTTTAGAGATCCTACATTTCTCTATATATGAAATTGAAGTTGCTAAAAGGTCAAATGAAATAATAGAATAGCGTGAATTTAAAAAATATTTTTATAGAGAAGGCCCTACTAGAATATCACCTTGAAGCTATATCATAAGGTAATTCTAATGTGAATGAATAGATCAAATTTTGAGGAGGAAAAAAAAACTTAAATCTAACTAGAAGAAACTTATCTATAGAGAAGAGATCTATTGGAAATGAAAACCAAGAGAAATGGATATACAACAGGTGCAAGGAAACAAAATTCTTTCATTCTTGTACTAAAATTTGATATAGGAACAAAATTATTAGCATCACCTCTTTGAATGGCTCATTTTTTAATGAGAAAGATAAAATTGAAGGGGAAGCAATCCACTTTTTTGGAGAACTATTATCTAAAGTAGATCATAATCAATCTCTAGATGAAATCCTTGAAAAAATTCCAAAATTACTAATAAAACATTAAGGTAGTATGCTACTTGTTCAATTCTCTTTCAATGAATTAATAAAAATGTTTTTCAACGTCCCTCAACAAAGTTGTATGTTTAGATAGGCTTACAACCATTTTCTTTCAAAATATTGGGAATTATTGGTAGAGGCATTATTTTAGCACTAGAGGAATTCAAAAAATAGGAATATTTTAAAATAATTAAAATCAATAATCTTTGTTCTTACCCCAATGAAACCATCCCCTTTGTTTTTTATTGAATTCAGACGTATTACCTTAGGAAACTCTTTGTATAATATTTTTACTAAGGTAATTACAACAATATTTGTGGCAATCATTCCTCAAATCATTTTAGAAGAGAAAGGTGCATCTATCCTAGGTAGAGAAACTTATGATGGAGCTATAGTGGCTCACAAAATATTACACTCTAGGAAGAAAACTTTTTAGCTATTATTTTAAAGATTGACATGTTAAAATATTATGATAAAATGAACTAGAAATTTATTTCAAAATTTCTATTGAGATTTTTCTTTATTAATAAATGATGTAAATAGACTATTTATATCATCTTAGTATCCTCCTTGTTAGTATTAGTTAGTGATTCACCTTATGGTTACATCAATTCATTCCAAGGAGTTAGTCAAGGTGACACACTTTCATCCTTCCTATTTGTTATCATAGTAAAGATGTCAAGTAGATTAATAAAAGAATAAAATGATCTAAATAGATGGAAAGGAATCAAGATAAGTAATGTCACAATAGAAAAAACTCATGCTTTGTTTGTATATGATACTCTACTCTTTGGTCATGCATCCGTGGATGAAGCTTAGGTAATCCGAAATCTAATTTCTTCATATTTTTAGCTTCAATTTAATAGTTAATGTAGAAAAATAAAAACTATTGCTTTAGTGTTGGAGCTAGTATTCAAAATTTGGAAGTTGGGAACATTTCCCTTGGGGAAAAAACTAATTTGGAGAAAATACAAAAATTTCTCTACAAAATGGTCTAGAATTATGAGGCTAAAATACTTGGATTCTCTAGAATCTAAAAAGATGTTTAGCTTAACAAATCCTCTAATGTGATATAATATGTGGAATTTTTTTTGTCAAGAATTGATCCTCCCCCATCTTTCTTGGGTGATCCATTGTAGGGGAAAATATTCATTATGAGATGAGTCTTAGAATTGTCACAAACCTCTCTACCTAAATATTTTTCTATGCTTTAGAATATGTAAGTTCTCATACCATTGATGGAAGTGACTTCCAAATATGCTTAGTTGGTCAGGTCCCTTCCTAAAGTCTCTCCTACTGTTCTTTCAATCTTGGCCCATCTTATACAAAAAATTTACTTATTCTTCTCTTTGGGAAATAAGTCCATCAATACTCATCTAACAACAATGGCTGGAAATGAACAACTACATCTTTAGAAAGAAAATTAATACTCTCTCAAATGTGATTTGGAAGATTGAATGTTACCTTATATAAAACATAATGGCATACCTTCTAAAGTCCATCCCCTTGAACAATGATTTTTCCTCCTTGAATATTTTCATTTTAAAAAATTGGTAAATCTTAATACCCCTTTCTCAAAATGGAGCATATGTGTGGAAAAATAAGCCTACTAGAAGCTTAATAAAATAGATCCTACCTCGAACCAACATTTATAAGCTTTATTTTAATGGAGACTCCAGAGCCTAGGAAAATTTGGAGATTTGAATTGTTATTGAGGATCATATTGACAAAGATCATTTCAATTACCTTCTAAAAATTTCCAATTGTGGCACATAACATTAGAGAGGCTAATTGCTTATTGGTTGAATTGGAATTGACTATAAATAAAAATAAAAATTCTTACACGTTGAGGGTGAGTCAATGGTAATAATAAATATCCTAACACAAAAAAATGTTTACTAAATTGAAGACTCGATTATATTATTACTCATATTAATAAGGCTTGTGATAATGAAACTTACCAATTTTGAAATTCTGCATTGTTATATAGAGAAAAATTGATTGACAGATAAAGTTGAAAATTTTGATAATACGAAATCAAATTGATTTTCTAAAATTGAGTCATGAAATGATTAACCATCTCAAAATTGGAAATTTTTGATCAATAATAAAATTATTAATCTTTCTTTGGAAATGCCACTGATTGATGGGTTAGCCATATTATGTACAGGGGAATTAAAGCTTCATGTGTGGAATAAAAATGCATTCAGTTTGTTAGTAGCCTCAGCTTTGGAATTCTTGATAATATCTTGGTTGCATGTAGACTATTTATTATCATTAACTTCTTTCTTGTGTGTGCTTTATGCGCAGTACCTGTGGCAGCTAAATAGAGGAGTTTTCTATCAATCTTCGGTCAATGTTCGAGCTGTAATATACATTGGAATATCATATGTAATCTAAGTCATTCATTCTTCTCATTTATTATCCACAGTACTCTTTCTTCATCACCGTCTGTATCGTTACCATTCCTTGAAACCAACTTTATATCTCTTTCGGTTTTTGAATTCTTGTTTTGTTTGGAAACACTCAAGCTATGAACAATAGAATTTGTCTGTGTCGGGAAATAGACAAGGAGATGCCCATTACAACTGGTACTTTCAATAGAGAGAAATTGCACTTAAGTGTTCAAATTCATCTGCATCAAGGTGGGAAAGATGACATGTCAGGTGGTAAATGCTGAACTTCTAATTGATCCTTTTTTTTCTTCTATTAGTATAATGTTATTGCAGCTACTTTCTTCTTGTTCTATTCATCCAATGATATTGCAGCTACTTTCCTTCCCAACTTGATGGACCTCTTAAGTTGTTCTCTGTAGTTCGTCTGCTTTGCCAAAAATAAATTGAGAAACCATTTTCAGTGATATCCAACTGCTAGAATCTCTTTAATTTTATAACATTTCTGAGGGTATTTACCCTGTTGGTGGCAAGCTTTCCCGTTCTCTTCTTCTTTCTCCCTTAGAGATAAGATTTGTTCGAGATGCATTTACCATTGCCCTGCTAGAAAATTGTCGACTAGTATTCAACCCTACATTGGATTCGCACAGCCATATTTCCGGGAAAATGACTACAGAAAAAACATAAATTTGATGTTCTCTACCCTTTGGATTCTATAAAACAATCCTCCACCTGTTCCCATAAAATATTTCAAGATGCTGTCGGCTCTGGGATTACTATGCTCAAAAAGATCTTGCAACAAGAATGATTCCAACCTCATCCATGTGGATGAACCTACTTCTAGTGGCCACGATAATAATTAACTCTTGCTTTTGGGTTCTCTTCTAGTTTCCTTTGGAATGGCTTGATAATTTTTATATTTATTGTTTGGAAGATGTCTACTTTTTCTCGCTTTATTAAGGTTTATTTTGGTTTTGTACAACCATATCTGCTACATCAATTTATCCTTTTGCACTCTTTCTTTTTTATATAAAATTAATAATATTTATAGGTGTTCAATGTTTTCTAACAAAAAAATTAATAAGAAGAGTTAGGTAATACATTCATTTAAGTTTTCTAGGATGTCCGTTCTTTACTTTGACTAATTTATTTGGATGTAGTATATAAATGATATTTTTTTTTCTTTGATCTATCTACTATTAGAATTATCATTTTCTTCCTTTGTAAATAGTGGCAAATCTATTTTGGTCAAGCTAAAATAAATTTCAAATCAAAAGATTTTATCATGGAGAGAAGAATGTAGCTATATTACCAAAAAAAAAAAAGGAGGAGAATCTTCCACCAATGCACGAATAAATAAATCATGATAAAGTTAGAATAGTGTTAAGTCATTTAGAAATACATATCAAATCTCAAAAGTTAATTCTGCATGTACAAGTAATTTATTTAGTGATTCAAAAGATAAGCACCTATATGCTTCTAGTGATAAAAGTATCATAGTAAAAAAAATAAGTATTAAATTGTTTGGTTATGAAACAAAAATAATATGTATATTTATCAGGAGGATGAATATGTTCAAAATTATTGATAAATATTGTAGCATAAAAAAATGGATCTTTAGACATTTTAATGCTCATCTAGGTCCTTCTTGTGGATGTTGGCTTAGTTTTGCCTTGATTTAGTGTTGTAATGTGGTCAACACATTCACATTAGGTCTTAGGACCTTGTGAATTGATAAGAATTTTATAATGCCTTGCAGAAGTTTTGTGAAGTGTTGTAGCACACCTTCACACTTTTGTAGGATCTTATTAATATATTTCACCTAAATAACCTATTTTTATCACTTACCAAGCCTTATTTCAAAGTGTTGTATAGTGTTGTAACAAAATTTCACACTTTTCTAGGCTTTTCATTAATAATTGGACCTTTCTTATGCTTTAATTGGCCCCATTTTACACTTGCAGGTCTTACTTAAGTGTATTTTTTAAAATAATCCCAATAAACATCATTTAAAATATCTAAATTCCAAAGCCCACTTAAAATTCCTTAGGTATGAACCATTTTCCATTAGGGGCGAATGAGTCTCCTTTGGCACAAAATTCAAAATTATTTCAAATTTCTGGTGGGTTTTTATTTTCTAAGATTTAAGGTCGACCTATGATGTTGTATTTTTGAGAATTATTGCATAATCAAGTATAAATATAGTGTTTTTCTACTCATTTCCCCCCAATCACTCAATTAATTAATCAATCAATCACTAAAGCATTCTAACCATTTTCAAGCATCTTCAAGTCTACATCCATTGGAGCTATTACTTGCATGTTTGCAACATTCTACTTCAAGGGTTTGGTGAGTTATAGAATTGTCTTTGTTCATTCATCATTATCTATTTATACTTCATTTCATTTTCAATGGTTTAATTACCAACCCAGGGTTTGACCAAGGGAAAGCTCTATTTACTAACCCTACAACAATTTTTTCCTCTCTTTGCATGTGATTTGCAGGTTTAAGTTGCAGATTTGTCAAAGAGCAAGATTGGAAAAATTGTCAATAAATTATCAAATCTATTCAAAATTTTCAAAGCCCTATGAGAAGCATGGAGAACACCTATAGGTTGAACATGATAGTTTTAGACTCAGATCTGAATCAGGAGCAAAAGTGTAGACTAGGAACTATAGTTTCCACTTTTGAATTTCCTAAAATCCCAAAGTGGACTGATTCACAATTACTGGTGAATGAGTCCCACTACCTAGGATTAAATAGAATTTTTAGAGTTCTGAGTACCTAAACCAACAATTTTGTGAAGTGAGAAATGTTATGACTCTCTTTTGCTCAATTAGGGTCTTTCACATCATGAAAAGAGATAGATCCCACACCCAAAACCCAAATGGTTCACTCAATCTAATGTATGTATGATGAAATTATGACTAAATTTAATTATTTAGATGCAAATAATTGATAAAATTGATTGATTATTGAATGGAAACTAAAGAAAAAAATTGTTTGAAAACACATTATGTAATGCAAAAACACCTAGAAATGAATGCAAAATTGAAACAGAAATGGATGAAACTAAAAGTGTGCACCTGAGATATTGAAGGAGGATATAAATGACATTTTAAATGCTGCTAATGCTGGAAATTTACCGTACTGTGACTCATTCGCCATTCTAGACGAATTAGTCCTAGTTATGTGAAACTAAGCCGAAACCCATTTCAAACATAAGGGTATCTAGAAATGTAGAAAACCCCGTCTAGGCCTAGAAATGGGACTCATTCACCATCCATGGTTTGCACTTTCTGCTTCTCTAGGTATCTAGTTTTGAAACTATCAGATTTAGGCCTGAAAGTGACTTTTTGTTGATATTTTTCCTTATCCAATGAAGAGATGAATTGAAGAATTTTACAATAAAATCTTCAATGATTCCTCAGCCTCCAATATTTCTAAATCTACAAACACACAAGACAAGAAGGAGAGATGTTGGATATAAGGGCATGGGTGTTCTCCTTTCTCAAACCCCTTTTAGGTAATTAAACCAAAATAGAGAAAGAATGTAATAAAACATGTAATAATGGATTTGATTACCTTTTCATGATGATTGATCTTGAATTTCTATAGAAAAACATGAAGCGTTTTCCCTTGAATATCCAAAAATTGCTATCTTAATGACTTGAAATGATGAAACCCTCACTTACTTGACTTGAGATGGATGATGAAACCCTAACTTACTTGACTTGAGATGGAAGAATGATTGATGAATAATAAATAATGTTTATGATTTATGGTTTAGAGAGTTTATTTTATAGTAAATTCACCTTCTTAGCTTGTAAATTCAATCCCTAAGGTCGACATGTGAAAATAATAAACTTAAATTTTAGTTTTTCCCACTCAAAGGTCAAAATTGGCCCAAATGGGACTCATTCACCACCTTGGGTGAATTAGTCCCACCTAGAAGGGACTCATTCACCACATGTGGTGAATTAGTCCCAGTCAAGCCAATTTGATAGCTAGGATTCTAGGAAGTTAAGAAATAACATTTATGACGAGGGAGCAAACCCGAGACACAGAAATACACTCACAAAACAAAGAATAATATTTTATTCATAAATATTGAACTTCTTACATGCAGAGGATCTCAAATCGCCAAGCTCTGTATTACATGCAAATTATAGACTTACAGAAAATTACCCAGATCCCCTTTCACAGCATGCGAAATTCTTTCCCCAAAAAGTTACCCAAAAATCAGAAATAAGCCCCTAAATAGACCCATTTCGGTTTGGAACCAAAAACAACCTTCGAGATAAGATTTTTGATGGTTTGGCGCCAAAATTACAATTTGAAATTCAAGTTAAATTCATAGTTGAAAATTGGCACATTTCTAAAATATGCACCAACTTCCGGCAGCCATAACTTTTAATCCGACCGTCGGATCTTCAATGATAATACCTTTTCGGAAAGCTCTCGAAAAGACAATTTTCCGCAAAGTAGGCCTTTGGCGTTTCCGCAAATTTTCAGGCCCATCTGGGATCGTTTGGTGCCTCAAACTGAGCTCGGAAGGTTTTTCAGGGCAAAAAACAGAAATTGGAACTTGAATAACTTTCAAGTCGTGAATGATCTTGACCTGATTCTTTCACCAGACTGTGTATTTTTCCATCCTGAACCTTCCCATAAATTTCTTCCCACGACTTCAATGCAAACCGCTAAAATAGCAATGAGCGAGTAAAAGTAGTTCTGAAAGTTGGAAACTCTTATTCGATGAAAAGGGTATCCAGAAATACAAAAACATCTACAAAAAGAAAACAACAGGAACAAAAATGGAAATCATCTTTTGGGTGATGCAAGATTGCCCTCACACCACTGGATGCTCCTGCATCAATTTATATGGTGACTATGTCGAGTATTTCATCAAATATTGCCTCGAGATGCATAATATCGAACAATAGAGGCCTATTAATGATGATGTGAAGGTCAATTAGGGATTGGGACATAGAATTCAATGTGAAAGTGTGATTAAATACACTTTACAACACTAAAATGAGGTCCACATAGCCTAGGAAGGCACAACATCCAATGTGAATGTGCAAGACACATTACAACACTAGATTATCATTAAGTTTATTTTACAAGCCTTACAAATTGATGTGAAGATGTATTTAAATGCATTTTATAATGTTGAATTAGGGGAAAAATGGGTTCATTAAGTCTAGAAAAGCGTGGAATTCCTTTACAACACCTTTACAAGACATCAATAAATGCATTTTGAAGAGTCCAGGACCTAGTGTGGATGTGAAAGACACCTCACAACACTAAATTATTAAGTTTAATTTATCATCAATTGTTTTCCAAATCAAGCGAGTTTCCTTTTTTCTATGGTAGATTTAGCCCCCACTTTAGGGAGAGGATGAACTTGCTTCAAACTCACACTAAAGTAGACATTCAAGAGAGGTCCAATTGTACTAATGCAAATGAAAAAGGATAACAAAGATCAAAGGAGGTTGTGCAAGCCCCCAAGATCCAAGATCCTAATTCAAACCATTATAAGCACAAATGGACATATACAAGGTGAAAGACATTCAGTGAAACAAGATACACAATCATGCAATGGCAAGAACTAGAAGAGAAAAAATAAAAAGGAGGATTAAGCTTTGATTGTTTGTGCAATTAGTAGTGGATCAAATCTAGGTTGTTTGTCCAAAACGAAAATGCATACTTACTCTGGGGTAATGGAACTCTTGGCTATCCACCAGGTGAGATAGCACATAGGTGGCTATGGGGAAAGTCATGCCTCAAAATGGACTTCTCACTCAACCATACCAAAGTTATACCTCCTAATAACTTTAATAAGGTGCCACAAAGGAAAATGGTTTTTGAGCTCTATGAGGTAAGTAAAACTTCATATGCTTGACACTCATAGACATTGTAAATGCAAGGAAGTGCAAGGATTGTTCAAAGGAATTTTTCTTTGTTCATGCAATGTGTCATCTTAGGGAACATCACGCTTAATGTTTCCAAGAGCAGACAAGTGCAAGGTCTCATCTTGGGGAACATTGTGCCAAATGTGTCCAAGAGAGGAAATCGCAAGAAAAAGAAAATCACACAATGAAATGTGAGTGGTGATGTATGCCCCACACTTTAAAGCCATTGTGAACACCAGTACTATGAGTAATTGCTTTAAAGTATAAGAAGACATGAGAGCTTACTCAAAGCCCTATGCCAATTCATATGTTTTTGAGAAGCTACATCATCAATAAGGTAGTATGTCACATGCAAGCCAACTTAAGGCATGTCATCCACATCATAAGCTTGCTCTTATATATTCATGAAAGGTTAATGACTAACCAAAGGAGGCAACTACATATGACATACAAGGACAAGGCTACTTATCCCCTTGCCCCCACTTAGTGTAGGACAAAGGTGTGCCAAAATGATGCTAGAGTGAAAATTATAATCAGTTAGAGGAATTAGGTGCTCCCACACAGGGAAGTATGCCAAAATCCTTAAGATTTTTTATTATACGACTCAAAGAATTACATTCATTAGTGGAATGACCATGAACTCTATGATATGCACAAAATGAAGTTGTGTAATAGCATTTCTTATGAGTTTTAGGAGGGACACTGATCAAGTGATCTTGGAGGAGTCTCAACAAGACACCCTCTTCATCAATGGTAGAAGGTGGTTTTGTGGTTCGCGTCAAAGATACATCTTGCTTAGTAGTAGATGTCATACCTAAACAAGTTTCTCTAGATTGTGAGATTTTGTTTTCACTCTTATCGGAGGAGGGTAAATCTTTCAAATGCAAATCATTGGTGTCTTGTGAGATGACAATGACATTAAGAGAAGATGTAGTTTTTTGTTTGATTGTTGGAAACTTAGGATAATGATGAAGACAACTAGTGTTGATTAGTTCAGGATTCTTTGCAGTTAAAGTTGGTTTAGAGGATTGTTGTGTGAGAGTGTTGATATTGAGTGAAGGCTTGGTGATTTATATCACACAACAATAACCAAGACCATGAGTTTTTTTTGTGTGATATTATTTCTAGGGTTGTAGATACCTTTCTCATTAGCACCACATCCTTTTCCACTATAACCAAGTTGTTTCATAAGTTCATAACCTCGTCCATATATATTTTTCATTACTTTTGAAGTCGGTGGTTGTTCGTGATTAAGTTCTTCAAAGTTTTTTGTGTAATTTTCTTTGTTGTCTAAAGTGGTTGAGGCAGATGCTTTCAAAAGGTCATCTGAAGTGTGTGTTGAAATTATTGTTGTTTCTTTGTCCTTATTTGAATCTTTGTGGATAATTATGTACTCACCCATGAAGTCATGTCGAAACCCCAATCATCTTCTAATAGCATCATGACTTGTTCAGTATGTTGTTGTTTATATTTTTGTTGTGCAAATTCCACTTGTGTGGTTGGTGTTAATGTGTTCAAGGGATTTTATTTGTTTTGTTCGATTTTCAAACAATTGTTTCAATGAGGGTTAGTATCAAGTGTGTACACTTTGTTTTTGTAGAGGTATTTCATTTTGCGATGAAAAGTAGAAGGCACACCATTCATTGCATGAATCCACGGTTGGCCTAAGAGAAGATTATAGGCAATATCATTAGGCATAACATGGATTGGTTTTTCCCATGTAGCCATTCCAATTGTAATAGGTAAAGTGATCATAACAAGCGGTTGTTTGGATACATTATAAAATCCCCTGATGGATAAAGGATCAGGTCGAATGTTTAATTTATCAACACCAAGTTTATCAAGAAGGTTCACTCCACAAACATTAAGAGCAGAACCAGTATCCACAAGATTTCTCTTAATGGACCATTTCATTTTTATTGATCGATAATCATGAAAGGTTCATTTTTTTTTTTTACTTCTGGAGGAGGAAGCTTACTTTGGTGGAAAACAATGTAGACATTTATGGCTTGAATCATGGCTACAATATTATGTGGTTGTGTATTAGAAGGGAAAAGAACTTGTTGTAAGGAATTTTGAATCATGGTGTGATAATGAGGGGAGACTTGAATAAGGTCCCATAATGATATCTTAGCAGGGGTATTCTTTAGTTGGTCGACAAGATTATACTCCTTTCCACTAGGAGGTCTTGGTAAGATAGGACTAGGGATGATAGGGTTAGGAAAGGGTAGGGTTGTTGTGGTTTGTTGTTGTGGTTGTGGATTGTTGGGAGTGTTATATGTATGAGCAATGGTATTATGACTCAACTGCTATGATACATTATTCTCAGGTGGGTAGAGGATTAATTCGGGTTTCTTTTTAGTTTTACTTTTATGTGAACGAGGATAAAGAATGAGTTGATGTTGAATAATGTTAATATCCAAGTTATCCTTTTCTTGCATTATGATATCCCCCCTAGGAGGAGGGTTTTTAGGAGAACAACAAAGAAAATGTTCTTAACACTCATAGATTGGTTCTTCTAAAATGGCTTTATCATAGGTAGGGGAAGGATCAAGGGTTGAATTGTCATGCTTGACAAGGGTTTTGTTAGGGGAATGGGGAAAACTAAGATTCTCATTACCTTCACAAAATAGGTTTTCTAACATCAAAGTATCATCTTCACAACAAGGAGAGATACTAGGAGAAAAAAAAATGTTAGTGTCATGGTTACCTATAGTTGTGTTGTATTGTTTATTAATGTATTATCCACAAAAAGAGGTAAGAAGAGAGAAACAACTTGAATTCTCAAAACTCTGATTAATTGGTTCTTCTATCACCAAAATATCTTCTTTTCCAATAGGAGAGATACTAGGACAAGAACAAATATGATCGTTAGGATTGTTCAAAGTTGTATTCTCTATCACAAAAACACTCTTAAAGGGATAAGATATGGAATGTTCCTTAATATGTCTAGTTATGTAAGATACTAGAATTGTTTGAACAAAAAGGTAAAGCACTTGTAACCATATCATGCAATATTTCAACAATATAAACATTGTATATGCAAAGATGCAAAACATTTTTATCCAATATATGCAAGATTTGAAGAATGTACATGATGAGTATTCAAAAATAAAAATAAATTTTAACAAACTTATGCAAATTTTAATAAATAGAAACATTGTATATGAAAAAGTGAAAAATAATTTTATCAATGTTATGAAAATTTGAGGAAATTGGACCTCTTTTTAGATCTAAGGATTGAAGGGATTTGAAGAATGGGTGGTATAAAATGACGTTTTAAACCAAAATGCATAAACCAAATGTTCCAAAAACTTTCCAGAATTATACTATATGATACTAGGAGGATTAGCAAGCACAAAAATGAGGTTTTTGATGATGTAATAGATAGTCAAAAATATAGATAGGGACTGATTCGCCCAACATGGCGAATGAGTCCTAGTAATGGTTTTTTCCAAAATTTTCAAAAAATTTGAATTATTTTTGATGTGTTTGATGTTGTATGATATAGACCTAATATGTAGATGCAAAATTTCAGAATTTTTTAAGGAAATTATATGCAAAATTGCAAGCTAAATGACCTTTTCACTAATGCAAGTTTTTGAAACCCTATAATGCAAAATAATGCAAAATCTAATGCATGCAAGATATTTCTAGGATGATGATGGAATCCTAATCACAAAACAAAGTATTATAAAAGTAGGTTCACCAAAATTAACTAACAATTTTGTGAAGTGTGAAATGCTATGACTCTCTTCTACTCAATTAGGGTCTTTCACCTAATGAAAAGAGATAGATCCCACACCCAAAATCTAGGTCGCTCACTCAATATAACGTATGTATGATGAAATTATGACTAAATGAAATGATTTAGTTTCAAATAATTGATAAAATTGATTGCTTATTGAATGGAAACTAAAGAAAAATAACTTGTTTGAAAACACATTGTGCAATGCAAAAACACCTAGAAATGAATGCAAAATTGCAGCAAAAATGGATGAAACTGAAAGTGTGCATGTGAGATATTGAAGGAGGCTGGAAATTACATTTTAAATTCCTCTAATGCTATAAATTTAGCCTATTGGGACTCATTTTCCATTCTAGGTGAATTAGTCCTAGTTCTATGAAAGTGACCTGAAACCTGTTTCAGACAAAAGGGTATCTAGAAATGCATAAAGCCCTATTCAGGCCTTTAAATTGGATTCATTCACCACCCATGGTGAATGAGTCCACTTTTTAATTTATGAATAAATTCAAAGGTGGAAACAGAAGTTTTCAGTTTGCACTTTCTACTTCTTTAGGTATCTGGTTCTAAAACTATCAGATTTGAACTTGAAAGTGACTTTTTCTTGAAGTTTTTCCTTATCCAATGAAGAGATTACTTGAAAATCTATACAATGAAATCTTCAATAGTTCCTAAGGCTCCAATATGTCTAAATTTACAAACACAGAAGACAAGAAGGATATATGTTGGATGTTAGGGCATGGGGGTTTGCCTTGGTCAAACCCCTTTTAGGTAATTAAACCAAAATAGAGATAGAATGTAAAAATGGATTTTATTACCTTTCCATGATGATTTATCTTGAATTTTTTAAGAAAAAAATGAAAAATATTCCCTTGAATGTCTAAAAATTGTTATCTTAGTGACTTTAAATGATGAAACCCTAACTTACTTGACTTGAGATGGAAGAGTGATGGATGAATAATGAAGAATGGTTATGATTTAGGGTTTAGAGAGTTTATTTTATAGGAAATTCACCTTATTAGCCCTTAAATTGGACCCTAAGGCCGACATGTGAAAATAATAAACTTAAATTTCAATATTTCCTACTCAAAGGTCAAAACTGGCCCAAATGGGAATCATTTGCCACCTTGGGTGAATCAGTCCCACCTGGTAGGGACTCATTCACCACCTTGGGTGAATCAGTCCCACCTGGTAGGGACTCATTTTCCACAGGTGGTTAATTAGTCCTAGTGGGACCCATTTGATAGCTAGGATTCTAGGAAGTTAAGAAATTAGGTTTATATGGTGACTATGTCAGGTATTTCACCAAATATTGCCTCGAGACACATAATATGGGGTAATAGAGGCCTATTAGTGATGATGTAAAGGTAAATTAGTGATTGGGACACATAATTCAATGTGAAAGTGTGATTAAATACACTTTACAACACTAAATTGAGGTCCACATAACCTAGGAAAGCATAACATCCAATGTGAATGTGCAAGACACATTACAACACTAGAATATCTTTAATTTTATTTCACAAGCCTTCTAGATTGATGTGAATATGTATTTAAATACATTTTATAATGTTGAATTAGGGGGAAAATTGGTTCATTAAGTCTAGAAAAGAATGAAATTCATTTACAACAGTTTACAACACCTTTACAAGACATCGATAAATGCATTTGGAAGAGTCCAATACCTAGTGTGGATTTGAAAAAAACCTCACAATGCTAAATCAAGGCCTTATTAAGTTCAATTTATCATCAATTGTTTTCTAAATCAATCAAGTTGCCTTTTTTCTATGGTATAATACACATTTGTCCAAAACCTGTTCTAGCAAAGTCTTCCTAAAGCAAGACTAAGTTGCCCAGCTTGGTGCATGAGTCCTAGTTGGCCTCAAAAGCAATAATTTCTAGATTCTAGAGGTCCATTCCATCCTTCTCCATTTTCTAGGTGCACATTTTAAATATCATAGTTTTTTGTTACATTCTACTCCCAATTCTAGGTCCTTTTGCAAATCACTACGTGTTTTCAAACATCTTGCATTTTCTAAGTTTTGCATTAGTTGTTAATTTATTTTATCATTTTTTATCATTTAGGTCAATCCCCTTTGATATATTTCAATCTATTTTGCATTGGAATCTAAAGGGTTTGTTATTGAGTGAGTCATTAAGATTTTTGGTACCTCTCTCCTTTTAGGTTCAAAACCCTGGAAGTGTAAGAGAGGCCCTACATCAAAAATATTTGGTTCATTTTGGTGAACCTAGATTTAGAGCATCATATTTCTAATTTAGAATGCATTTACATCCTAGGAATAACTTACATTAGCATTGCATTGCATTTTGTATCATTTAATTTGCATTCTGGGGTTTACAAATTTTCCTTAATGAAAAGCTCATATAGATTGCATTCTTGCATTTCTTTTTATTAAAATCATTAAAAATTTGCATTTTCATATTATATTTACATCTGAAAAATAAATAGCATAAAAACTAATTCAATAATTCTATAAAATTTCAAAAAAAATCACTACTTGGACTCATTCGCCACCCTGGGTGAATCAGTCTAGTTGCATATTTTTCACTTCATTCTCTAGCATTTAATCCTCATTTTCTGAGTTTTCATTTTCTATTGTTACCTTCCAAGTTTTTGTTTCTATATTTTTTATTTCATTCAACTTCTAACATTTAGTTTACTTTCATTCATCTTGTGCAATCTAAAATTTTCATCATGGATATGTGTTTTAATAAGATATGATGTAATTAAAATCCTTAGTCAATATGTCAATTTGTGCCTTTGGAACTAATCCTAATGACATTGAACTTACTCATGCTCCTTCAACCCCTCATAAATATCCTCCTCGCAATGTTGACACCATTGGAGAAGATGATGACAACATGAATAAGTTCCTAAACAATTGCCTTGAAAACCTTGAAGCTAATGCATCCTTTTATCCATCCATGAAACAACAAGACCTTCCTCTAATACCACCTCCTAAGATGTTTGGTTAGTTACATCTTGAAACAAAATTTGAACCTAAGTTCCCTATAATGGGTGAACCTAGTTCTTCTAGACAAGCAAACTCTCAACCATTTTATGTTAACATGGTAACAAACACTCCAATCAACCTTGAAGAAACATATAGAATATCTAAGGATTTTTAATGATGGCACGGTGATCTTTGATGCCTCTCCCGATTTGAATGTCATCCTTCCTACAGAGAAACCCTTGCTTAGTAACAATAATGAGAGGATAAATTTGGGTCCTCCTTCATTTCAAGAGAAGGGTGAATCTAACAAACACAAGAGGCCTTACAAGTTACAGAAAATTAAAGTTTCCTCTTTATCCACCACCTGAAAGTGAATGGAAATTACAAATAATTTTACAAAAATGACTCATACAATTACCACCTATGAATAGGGGTATGTGCAAGATCATGATGGGCCAAAAAGTGTTGATATGATGGGTATGTGTAGGGTATGTTCCTAGCGACATTTTTTTACCCAAAATTGATGAAACAAAAAGGGTTTTTAAAGGACATTCTCAGCTTTCCACCAATATTAATTTTTCTTTACTATGAATTTAATAAATAATAATTATTCTAGTTAAGGTGGCTAGACATACAAGTTTTTATATTTTTTAAAAGTTGTAATAAAAAGTTCATAATTAATTATTTACTTGGCAAAAAACAAAAAAATATGCATCACATCTGGACATGATTACTCTACTTATATCTAAAATCTTATAAAAAATATTATCATTTTACTATGGTTAGGGTGGTCAGATAGACACCTACTTATTTTTTCCCTAAAATTTAAGTACTACTGCATTGAAATTTCAAATTTTCACCAAATAGATTTTATCTTTTTTTAAATAAACCTAGTAGTTTAGAAAATACATTCAATTTTCTATAGATTCTATTCTTACATATTTTTGAAATAATATAGATAACTTACTCAAATTTTTATGTCAAGTTGCCTAACTCTAATTTTTCTAAACTTTTCACCACTTAAGGGCCTATTTTTTCCATGATGATCTTGCACATACCCATAGATTGGTGGTATATCCTATGGAAAAAGATTTTGGCACCCTAATGCTCTCTTATATTTCTAAGGTTTTTCACCTAAAAGGAGAGAGATGGGCAAAACTGGGATATTTCCTCATTCAAGATTAATGTAATGAGGGATGAAATATGTCTAATCATGATGTTTAATGCAATAGATTCAAAACGAAATATGATTATTAATGTGAAATCTAAGAAATGCAAAGTGTTGGAAAACATAGTGTTGTATGAAAACATGTGATAAATGACCTAGAAATGTAAACAAAACTGAACACAAGGTTACGAAAAAATAATGTGTGCACCTAGAGGATAGAAAAGGATGGAATAAGGGTTTGGAATCCTAGTGAAATTGATGCAGAAGCTGATTGGGACACTTGTGCCAATTTAGGTGACTTAGTCCCAAATCTGTAAAAACCAATCTAGAGCCCATTTCAGCCATATGGGTGTCCGAATCTACAAAAATCACTAAAAGGAATGTACAATGGGACTAAGTCACTAGTATTGGCAACTTAGCCCACTTCTGAATTTCTAAAACTTTGAAAGTGGAAACAGAAGCCCTTTGTCTGCACTCTAATTTTCGAGCTTGAAAGTGACTTTTTGTTGATATTTTGGCTTGGTTAACAAGGAGAGGTCTTCAACAAGTCTTCAACCAAATCCTTATTGATACTTCAAACCCTCAAAGTGCCTAAATTTGCAAACACACAATGAAAGAGAAAGAAATGGTGAATGTTAGGGCATGGGGGTTTGCCTTGGTCAAACCCCTTTTTAGGTAATTAAACCAAAATGAAGAAAGAATGTAATGGATCATGAAAAAAAGGAGTTAGAGACTTGCCATGATGTTTGATCTTGAATTTATATAGAAAAAGATGAAGAATCTTCCCTTGAATTCCCTTGAAGGCTATTTTGATGACTTTGAATGCCAAAACCATAACTTGCTTGACTTGAGAACATGATCAATGATGAATGAAATGATTATGAGTTAGGATGAGATATGAATTAGGGTTTAGAGACTTGTATTTATAGGAAATTCACCCTATTTTCATGTTAATTGGATCCCTAAGGCCAACATGAAATAAAAATAAACTTAAAATCCAAATGCTCAAACCTTGAAAATAGGCCAAATTGGACTAAGTCACCATCTTGGGTGACTTAGTCCCACCTAAGAAAGACACATTCTACTAGATGGATGACTTAGTCCCAAAGGGGCCCTTTTGCCAGCTGGATTGTTGGGGAATGAATATTTCCAGTTCTTATGTCAATTTCATCAGGTATTTGATCAAATTATGCCTTGGGATGCACAATATGGGGTCATAGGGGCCTATTAATGATGATGCAAATGTCAATTAGGGATTGGGACACAAAATTCAATGTGAAAGTGTGATTAAATACACTTTACACCATTAAAATAGGGTCCACACAACCTATAAAAGAACAACATCTAATGTGAATGTGTAGGAAACATTACAACAGTAGATTAAGATAAGGTTTAAGTTACAAGCCTTCTAGATTAATGTGAGAATTCATTTAAATACATTTTGTAACATTAAATTAGGGAAAGATGGGCCCATTAAGTCTAGAGAGGCATGAAAGTCTTTTACAACATCTTTACAAGACATTGTTAAATGCATTTTATTCTATTTGCAAGGGTCCAAGACCTAGTGTGGATGTGTAAAAGCACCTCACAGTACCAAATTAAAGCCTCATTAAGTCCAATTTATCATTAATTATTCCCATATCAAGCAAAGTATACACTTTTTGGAAACACATATATCCTAAAGATGCCAAAGTTCCACATTATGCATATCATCACATTTTTGGACATAGTAGTGATGAGTGTCATACATTGAAAGAAATATTGACCAAGTATCATTTCAATGGTCATAATTTCTATCCAGTGATCCCATAAAATACTCTCCTACTCCTTGTCATGTAATAGTTGTAGAACATTCCCTTTTCACTAATAAATGAGCTTTCCCATCACCTACCTTGGCTCATTCTTGCCTTGCACCTAGTGGGGGCAAGAAGTTGCTAGCCTTGTCCTAGTAATGCATTTTTTTGTGTCCCTTAACTATATTATTCACCTTATAACTACTTCTATAGACTGAGATTAGGAGGCAGATGACTTGCTCATAGGTTGACTTGCATTTTCCTTACTATTCTTTTGCATTTTCTTTTTCTTATTTTTTTAAATTTTTTTTGTGCAGTTGCATGTGTGTAATGTGATCCTCTGTGATTCTCTATTTTATGTTCTCTCTCTTTGTGAGATTCCTCTATTTTTCCTTCATTCTTCTTTATGCCATGCATCTCTTTTTCTTTTCATCTTTCACTTTTTGTTTTGTGTTTTCCTTTTGGGGACGACGCACGGTATTGATACATTCATGTCTCCTTCATGTTGACCCAAAAGGAATTCTTTTTCTTTTCCTTTTCTTTTTTCTATTTTTTTGTGTTTTCCGTTTAGGGATGATACAATACATTGAGACATTCATGTCTCCTTCATGTTGACCCAAAAGGCCCTTTTCTTTTAATTTTTTCTCTTTTCTCCTTTTTGGCTTGTCTTTTGCTTTTGGGGATGATGCAAGGCATTGAGACATTCATGTATCCTTCATGTTGACACAAAATCTTTTCCTTTTCTTTATTTCATTTGTCTTGTGTTTTCCTTTTGGGGCTAACACAAGGCATCAAGACACTCTATGTCTCTTCCATGTTGACCCAAAAGGTTTTTCTTTGTTTTCGCTCTCTTTGTGTCATTCTTCTAGTTCTATGTATTTGGGGGATAATGATAGTTCCAATATCTCTAAAAAAAATTGCAACAAAGAACATACTAACCACAAATCCATAGATCCCTTATGTTTTTGGTTTTCTCATTTTGGGGGCAACCCCTTTTCTTCTCTTTTTCCTCTCCTTCACATGTCGTAGACTTACTTGAAAACATATAACTTGGCATAGGGATTTTTGAGGTTGGCTCCAATGTCTCTCTTCTCTATTTGCAATTTTCATTTGATACTTTAAAGTAATTTCTCATAGCATGGTGTTATAAATTCATTTAAAGTGGGAGCATACATTGGCATTATTCTTTTACATTTTTCCTTTTCTTGGTTCTTAGTGCAACCTTCTTAGTTCATACGATGCATTTGTGGCTTTGTGGATGACATTGGGTGTTATTTCCTTCATGAGCATGATCTATCTTAGCATATTACATTCCTCTTAGTTCCTTGATGTGACACATTACATCCCCTAAGTTGTGAATTTTCTATTCTCTAACTGATCCTCTCTTGGAGACATTAGGCAAAGTGTTCCCTAAGTTAAAGACCTTGCACAAACTAAGCAAGACTCCTTTGAACATTATTTGCATGTTGCATTTTGAATTTTTTATATGGCCACCTTGCATAACACAACTTGCATTCATGTGGTTCCATGGCATTTGTTCATGAGCTCCAAGCATGCAAAGTTTTTCTTGTCTCATGAAGCTCACAAATTCATCTTATTTTGTGACACCTTATTAAAGTTATCAAGAGGTATAACTTTGGTATGGTCGAGTGGGAAGCCCATTATAAGGCATGACTTTCCCCATAGACACTTGCATGAATGTGAGTGGATACCAACCATAAGTGTATGTTTCTCACCTTCTAGGACTTCTCGCCCATCAGCAAACAACCATGAGTTTTGTTGCCTCAGAGTGAGTATGTGTTTTCTAGACAAATAGCCTAGATCTAATCCACATCAGGATGGACAAACAATCAAAGCTTGATTTGATTCTCTCTTTTCTTTTTCTTTCTTTCCTTTTCTCCCTTTCATCTTTGGCAGTGTATGGTTGGTCTTGTCGCTACTCTTTACATCATTTTCATGTCTGTTCCTTTGTTCTTATGTTCATTTTGCTATGGGATCTTGATGCTAGGTTTTTGATCACCCCTCTTGATTATTTTTATCTCATATTACTAGCAACGGTACAATCAAATCCCTCTTGATGTGTGTGTTTGGGTACTTTAGTGTGAGTTTGAACAAGTTCATCCTCTCACTAAAGTGGGGGCTAAATGTAGCATATAAAAATGGATCTTTAGACATTTTCACACTCATTTGGGTCCTTCATGTGAATTTAGGCTTAGTTTTTCCTTGATTTAGTGTTGTAATGTGGTCAACACATTCACATTAGGTCTTGGGCCCTTATGAATTGATAAGAATTTTATGATGCCTTGCAAAAGAGTTGTGAAGTGTTGTAACACAACTTCACACTTTTCTAGGATCCTATTAATATATTTCACCTAAATAGCCTCTTTTTATCACTTACCAAGCCTTATTCCATAGTGTTGTAAAGTGTTGTAACAAACTTTCACACTTTTCTAGGCTTGTAATTAATAATTGGACCTTTCTTATGCTTTAATTGGACCCATTTTACACTTATAGGACTTAAGTGTAGTTTTTGAAAATAATCTAGATAAGAATCATTTAAAATATCTAATTTCTAAAACCCACATAAAATACCTTAGGTGGGACCCATTTTCCATTAGGGTGAATGATTCCCCTTTGGCATAAAACTCAAAATTATTTCAAATTTCTGGTGGGTTTTTAGTTTGTAAGATCTAAGGTCGGCCTATTATGTTGTATTTTCGGGAATTATTGCATAATCAAATATAGGATTTTTCTACCTATTTCCCCCTAATCACTCAACATATCACTTAAGAATTCTATAATCTTGATATGTTTCCTTTAGGATTATGTTTTGGAATTGTCGGTGGTGGTTGAGTCTGAATAGATTCTTGTGCAAGGTTGTGATATAATCACTTGTAGGAAGAATAATGTGGACACATCCTAGATGTATTTATGCAATATTCTCACTAAAAATTAAGATATGGCTTATCAGTATTTTATTTCTCCTAGCACATCTCCAATGATGAAATTGAACAATATAGGGCACACCTTGAGTTGTTAGAAACCTAGCAAGCAACATTTGATCATATTATAAAATAGAAAGGGTGGTTTTTCTTAGGATAATTTTGAAGATCATAATTGTAAGAGATCTCATATACAATTGAGTGATATGACTATTAGTGGAGATGATAGTGATAGAAACCTTGTTACAAATAAAATTAATCATCCTACCACTTCTCCTAGTTGGTTATATAGATATGATGATGAATTAAATGAATTTAATTAATCATCCTATCACTTCTTCTTGTTTTATTAATCCAATGATATTGTAGCTACTTTCCTTCCCAACTTGATGGACCTATTAAGTTGTTCTCTATAGTTCATTTGCTTTGTCAAAAGTAAGTTGAGAAACCATTTTCTGTGATGCCCAACTTCTAGAATCTATTTAATTTTATGAAATTACTGAGGATATTTACCCTATTGATGGCAAGCTTTCTAGTTCTCTTCTTGTTTCTCCCTTAGAGGTAAGATATGTTCGAAAATCATTTACCATTTCCCTCAAAAAAATTTGACTAGTATTCAAGTCTACATTGGATTCACACAACCATATTTCTGAGAAAGAGTCTATAGAAATAACATAAATTTGATGTCCTCTACCCTTTGGATTCTATAAAAAAATCCTCCATCTATTCCCATAAAATATTTCAAGGTGGTGTTGCCTCTAGGTTACTATGCTCAAAAATATCTTGCAAAAACAATGATTGCAACCTCCTCCATGTGGATGAACATGCTTCTAGTGGCCATGATAATAAAATATGGAAGAGAAACATTATTTTGAGTGCACTAAATGATGGAAATCAAGTGACACTTGTTGTCCCTTTTCAAGCTCTCATTTGGAAATTCTCAACAGTCATTCATTTATCCTTTTCCTTATCTTTTATTATCTTATTCGAGGTGTCCACATGTGTGAAAACAATATTAAATATTTATGTCTAGAAACATCACTTTTATGAATGCTAGTGGAGCCATTATTTCTTCTAAATATATTACAAACAATGGTGAGAATTAATATTACCAATTTTTTTACAAATACACCCTAAGGACATAAAGACACTTTCCAAGGATGTTGGAACCATAACATAAGATTCACAAGACAGATGAAACCTTAAGCCTAACACAATTAAAGATGGAAAATGGATTATATGCAATGGATGAATAAATAGAAGCTATAGAAAAAAATAAAACATAAGAATTAGTCATTCTTCCAATAGGAAAAAAAATTCATAGGAGTAAAGTTGATTTATAAGACCAAAAAAAATGTGGAGGGAAGGATAGAAAAGCATAAATCAAGGTTGGTTATTAAGGAATACAAATAACAGCCTAGAAGAGATTATGATGAAGTATATGATCCAATTTCAAGAATTGAAGCCATTAGGGTAGTCTTAGTAATTACAATCCAATTCAAATGGATGTGAAGTTAGCCTTTGTAAATGGAGTATTGAAAGAGAAATTCTCCTTAGAATACCCATTTGGCTATGAGGTTCTAGGGAAATAAGGAAAAGTGTATTGGTTAAAGAGTACTCTTTATGGGTTGAAGCATAAACTATGAGCATGATATAGCATAATAGAAACATATCTTTTGAGCAATGTATTTGGCAAAAGTGACGATCAACCCTCTCTCTATATCAAAGAAAATGATGGTAATATGATCTTAATTATTCTATTGCATGTAGATGACTTAATTTTTTATGTGGAATGATGATATCCTCGTTCTTTATTTTAAAGAGGTCATGAAAACTAAGTTTGAGATGATATATTTGGGGTTGATAATGTATTTTGTAGCCATAAAAGTGAATAAAATGAAACATGGTATTTTTATTTCACTCAAAATATGAAATAGAGACTTTGAATATGTTTAAAGTGCAAAAAATTAAGCCTAGTCCAATCCCAATAACCATAAATCTAAAATTGAGTTAAAAAACTTGTAGCAAAAATGTCGATCCAACCCTATACAAAAGTTGGTTGGATGTTTAATGTACCTAATTGTAACTAAACCTAATATAATGGATGTAATGAGTTTGATTTCAAAATTTATAGAGAGTCCAAAGGGGACAAGTTGGCTTGCAACTAAATAATTATGAGGCATGTTAGTGGAACTAGGCTTGGATATAGTATTTTGTGATGGTATCCAACTCTTCACAAAAACCCAATAATCTCTACCAAATCATTGTTGGTAGGTGGAGAAGAGAGGTTGTGATGATGTAATCAACTTACACAACCTCTACAAAGGTCTAAACACTTGCCACAAGTGAACTAACCTAAGCTATAGGTAACACTCTATTGTTGCGGGCATAGAAATGATGGTGTAGATGTGTAGTCAAATGGTGAAGGAATAATATAAATATATATTGTAGGTTCTTGACCACACAATATCCAAATCATCGATTACCTAGCTATTAACACATAGAAAATAACTCTTTTAGAGAATCAAATCCATAAAACTTATCATTCACAATCACACACATAATCTCAAAAGGAAAAAATCTTTGGCATAATAACATTCTATTTTATTTTAAACTAAAAATACAACTTTTACAATCACTTACATAAATTTATAAAAGCATTAAGTAGAACTAAGATTTACCTATTTCCTCTTTCTTCCTCTTGGTCTATCACATATCCTTTTGAGTCTTCCTCTTTTCCTTTTCTCTTGCAACCCTTCTTTTGTCTTCTGGACTTTTACCTTTCTATTACCTTGATGTCCTATGTGTTCTTTTTTCTTTGTTTCTTATATTTTATCTCATTTGTTCTTCTTCTAAAAAAAAATCTTGCCTAAAATTGGATGTACCTTTTAAATTCCCACGATAAATGACCAACTACTTGATGTTTGAACTCAAAATACAACTTAGACCTCCCCCTCTTCATATTTCATTTTGTTTTCCTAAATGAGCAACCAAGTAGGTATTTTATACCTCAAAAATAAATAAAAAAGAAATTTTAAAAAATTTAATGGCTCTTATACAATCATGATTGAGAAAACATATAATATTAAAAAAACCTCTAGTATGATGCTCCTATATCAAACCGTTGGGTATATTTTTGTTTGAGCACTTACTCATTAAGTAAAACTTTGTGTTGTTGCGAGTTAATGATCCTACTACTACGAGTCAACAAATTTGTTGTCCTAGGTTAACTGGAATGACTCCAACTCTAGTGTACTTAGCCATGTGGCTTCCTCCACTATCCTATCCTTCAATTTTACTAAATACTCACTATAGTTCTTACCCCTTGCCTTTCTATTTGTGCGAACCCTTTTCCTAGTACCTACAAAACAACATGAATAAACGAGTTAGACAAGGATTTGCAAGCTAAAAGAAGGATTCCCCATGAAATCCATTTGCAAACTCAAAATAGGAAAGAAAATAAGAAAGAACACAATGAAATGATAAAAACTAGATTAAATCCTAATTTAAATAGCAAACACTTGATCCCATGGGGGAATTGGTGCCAATTTGATGTTAAAATTGGCCCTTTCCCAATTCCTATGATGCAAGATTTGAATGTTGAAGAGATTGATCCACTTTTTTCATGAAATATGAAGACTCCAAGCCAAAATATGCAAAACCTAACTATGACTCAATGATAATGGATGAAACTCAAGAGATATTTGAGCATGGTAACATTGCTTGGATTGTGGATGATGAAATGAGGGGAGGAGCTCTTCATTTATAGGATTTCAAGATGGATGAATACCCAAATTTGAGCAATGTGGGACTAACATTCATCCAATGATATGGTGCCACTGGTCAAGCTATGAATGGATGATGGTTGTACAAGATTTGGGGTTTGTACCAATAAATGCCAATATTTAAAATTTAAATTTGTTGAAATGACATGTAAGAGGGAAGGGAAAATGCAATAAATGCCACTTGGCTCAAGGCAAAGGACATGTAAGAGGTTTTAAATGCCTTGTTGGATGTACATGTTAACTTGGAATTTTTGAATTCAAATTGAGAGAATATTCCAAAAAGATGCCATGTGAGGAAAATAGAGATTTAATAAATGAATTAAATCTATTTTCATGTACAACTTGCATTATCTAGAGGATGTGACATGAGATTAGATTAAATTAATCAAGGGTTAATTAATTTAACAAGAGATTAGATGATGTGACTTAATGACTTAAATTTACGGATTTATTTAAATCAGATAAGAGAGGAATATGATAAGAGGCTAATTAAAGAAAGATTTTGATTTATTTAATTAAAAAAGATGGTGTTAGATTAAATAAAATAAGGTTTTAATTTATTTAATTTAATGGATAGACTTTAGAGATTTAATAAAATAAATTGATTATTTAATAAAATAGGGATAATTAGATCAGATGGATTGATTTAATTAACAAGAGAAATGACTTGATTCAGATAAAGTGATTTATTTAACAAAGAGAGGATATTGATGAATTTAATCAGATAAGGGGATTTTGATTAAATGGTTAGACCGAGGAATGATTTAGGAAGAAACAATGTTAGTAAGTCAGGATCGAATGCATGATGTCAATCAATATATTTTCGGTGTCTACACTATCCACTCTAGAGTAAAAAATACATTCAACCTCTTCTCGCCCTCTCTTGGGTAGCTTCTCTTTCAATTTTTGCTAATATTTTTGTTTTTCTTGTTGTTTGATGTCCCTCCTTCATTGTAAGTATTTAAATTAGAAATATTAAAATTTGGAGATATTCTCAAACCTATAGGTAGCACCAATTTATAAGAATTTTGTGAAAAGTTCTTGCTAAACTTGTATGGATCAATATTATTCAACTTGAGCTTGTTATAGGTATGGTTGGGAAATATTTCCTATTGCATATGTTCCAATACTATATCTTGTAGTTTAGAAAAAAAATAAATCCTTTTCAAATCAACTTTCTCTTTATATTGTTAGTTGCTCCAAGTGAGTTTTCCTCTTACCTACTAGTGTAAATCTTGCATGTGTTTGGAAAATTATTCCCCTTCAACACTCCTATACTGTTTAGTATTTGTAAGCACTTTTAATTTTAAAATGATCCTAGTGCAATGTCCATAAACAATTTGAAATAGAGTCTTACCTATACTTTTTTTGGCTGAATAATTATAAGTGAATTTAGCTTGAGGCAATACCAAATCCCATTGCTTAGGCTTATTTCCAACTAAACATCTTAGAAAATTTCCTAAGCTCTAATTAAAAAAATCATTCTACCCATCCATTTGGGGGTGATATGTAAAGCTAAATTTTAAACTAGCACCTAGTTTCTTTCAAAGTGCCCTCTAAAAATGTCCTACAAACATAATATCATGATCAATGAATTTTCTACATGTGTGGCATCATTTTTCTTCTTACACATTATAAAGTGGTCCATTTTTAAAAATTATCAACAAACACAAAAATAGAATCCTTAACTTTTTATGTTCTTGGAAGTCCAAGAACAAAATCCATGATTACATTTTGGCATGGTTTATCTGGTATGGGAAATAGTTGGTATAGTATTTTATTCTAACTACCTCCTTTGGTATATCAAGGAACTTGACATCCCTACAAAAATATTCTAATTTCTTTCCTCATCCTTTCCCAAAAATATCTTTCACTAAGTTGTGCCATATTTTTTATTAGCTCCAAAATATACAACTAAACCACCACAATGTTTTTCTCTTCTTAAATTTTATCGCATTGATCATTGACATATGCATAGTTGTTGTCCCTTAAACAATAGTCCATATTATATAAATTAATTCATCCATAATGTCCTATCCACACTAGTAGGATCCATATATGATGTCCATTCATCCTTAAAGTCCAAATCATCTTTGTATAACTCTTTCATAGCATCAAACCCAACTACATCAGCTCCAATTTTAGTCAATAGTGTTGCTCTTCCTCTTAATGCATCCACTACTTAATTGAACTTTTTCTTCTATGCTTGAGAACAAAATCAAACCAGGTTGTATGAATTCTACCCACTTCATCTTTCATTGGTTAAGCTTAATTTGACTATTAATAAATTACAAAGCATCATGATCCATGTAATGAATTAAATACCTTGGAAGCAAATAATAATGTCACTTATTTAAAGCTTGAATTATGGCATAAAATTATTAATGATAAGAAAAATACCTCTTCTTGGCATCATTAAGATTTCTACTAGAATATGAAAAAGGTCTTCCCTCTTGGCTAAGAACTACTCCTATGCCTATCCCACTTGAATGACAATCCACTTGAAACACTTAATGCAAAATTGGGTAGTGCTAATACTAGTTTCTCAATGAGTTCTAAATTTCAAACCTTTTATTTGCTATTGCTTTCCACTTAAACTCTATTTTGTCTCCCCTTATGGTTTTGGTTATAGGTGCACATATTGATGAGAGAAAATTACATCCCATTTTATACCATTTTTAGCTTATTAGACATGCCTTCATACCCATTCTCACATTCTATTTCCATTACATATCATGCCATTTTACTATTTTACACTGCATATGATTAAATGTAAGTAGTATTTAATATTATTGTGGGATAAAATTATGAAATTTATTATTGGTTGTCTTTATTAATAAGTATTTCTATTACAAGCCTTGGAGACTATATCTTGTAGCATATAGATAGAGGGATAAAAATGTATATTACTTTCATCTTTATACATAACCTCCTATCACCCATTATGCAGGAATTTCCTATCACCGCTTACACAAGAGGCTACAAGTTCCTCATCGTTGTGGATAAAATCTACCTCCACGGTGAATCGTACTTTCTTCTTTGATGCTGACTATACACAATTCCTTGGTAGATTTTTTTTTTTCTCCACAATATTGGCTACATATGGCTTCTCCAGCTCAACAAATAATAGTGAGGATTGGATTAAGAGTAATCTGTTATAAAGAAGACAAAACCAAAATCTTGTCATTTTCCTATTTCCAACCACAAGTTAACAAACTTGTTTTCAATACATGGCCAGCAAGTGATATATCATGTAAACCACTCATATTGATTTTGTTGGCTAAAATCCTAAAAAAAACTAACTTATTGCTTTACTATTGATTTGTTGTTTGTTAAAAACCCCACCTTGATATATACTTGTTTTTCTAAAAACAACAAGGGGGAGATTATTGTAAGATTTTTTTTGTAAACAAACCTGTGTATCGAAGTTGATTATTTTCTAATAAATAAAACTATATGTTTCATGATTGAAGCAATAGCATAGAAAGGAATTTTTACTCCATCACCAGATGTGTTGAGGATACAGGGCCCACTTCTTAGAATGCCTGGTGATCTCTGTTATTTTAGATGTGTGTTTTTGATTGAATGTTGTTTCTACATTGTTTGAATTTGTTAGATCTTACGATAGCTATCGTGATTTCTGTAGTTATAATTTGCAATTAATTTTAATTAATTCTAATGCCTTAGATTTAATTTTATACATTGTCTTTGAGTTTCTATTCAAAAAATTATTGTAATTTCAATTCAATTCTTTTCATCAAGAAGTGCCAGTTCTTGTCACTAGAATTATTTCAATTTGCAATAGGTTTATTTTCTAGTTGCATGTCATCCCAACTCAGCTCACTATCTTCATCCCCTCGACAGATAGCCACAATACCTTTAACAATTTTATAATGCCTGGATTGACGTTTTGGGAACAAACTAAGGAAGTTAATGTAAAACTTTTATATCAATTTGATCCCAAGTCCCGATCCATAGTTTTTTCCATCACATATCCCACTAAAATTTTCAATAAATCTATGATAGAAATTAGCTAAAACATGGAAACTTCAAACCTCATGCACACTCCTAGGTGTTGGTCGTTCAATTATACAATGTACCATCTTTGGATCCATTCGTAGATCTTGTGGTGAGATAAAATATCTCAAATAAACTAATTTATCCTTCATAAATCCATAGTTTTTAAATTTTAACACCAATATATTTTCCTCGTTGAACCTTTGTAAGACTTGTCTAATATGCAATCAATATTCCTCCTTGTTTTTATTAAATTTTTTATTATAAAAAAGTCATAATTTTTCCAAAAAATGGTTTCAACACTTCATTCATCAATCATATAAATGTGTTGGATGCATTTTTTAGTGCAAAGGGTGTTACCAATCACTCAAATACCCCTTCCTTGGTCTTAAAATCATCCTTCCACTCATCACCCTTTCTTATCCTAATTTGGTGATACCCACTTTTTAAATCATTGTTTTGTAAAATAATTAGTCTTCCCTAAATAGTCAATGAGATCATCTATTCTTGATAAATAAAAATGATACCTAATTGTTATTTTTTTGATGGCTCTTTATTCCATGCACATCCTCCATTCACCATCTCTCTTTTGTGCTAACACAATTGGTATTGCACATGGGCTAAGGCTTTCTTTAGTTAGTCATCATTCCAATAGTTGTAGTGGCTTGTTCATCTCTTTTTTTTCTACAAGTGTCATTCTATAAGAAACCTTGCTAGATAAAATTTTCCCTAGGATCAAATCAATATGATGGATAATGCTCCTCATAGGTGGTAGTCCCTTTACTAATTCCTTGAACATAAGGTCATAAAATTATTCAAGTAACCCATTAACTTCTAAGGGAATGCCACTACTATTAGTGGAACCTTGGGAACCACAACAAAATATAGTCATTTATCTTTAATTTCCTTCAAAATTTGTTCTACTAATAGAAACATTCTTGAACCACTTTCCACCTCTTCTTCCTTAGTTAGTAATGTTGTAAGAGTGTGTTTGCTTCCATTTTTCTCCAAAGTGTAAGTGTTTTCTCTTTGATAATGGATTGCATTTCTATCAAACAACCATTATCTCCCTAAGTGCAAGTGGCATGCATCCATAGATATACTATCACACCACATATCATCTTCATAAGTTCCTATTCAAAAATTCACTGGGAATCGATGATCAACCAAAACTTGGTGTCATTTTTGTAACCATGACACCTTGTATAGAATAGGGTGAGTTGTTATTTTTAAACCCAACAGATCCACCATTTCAAGTGAAACTAAATTGCCAGTTGTCACTATCTATTATGACCTTGTAGAATTTTCCACCCACCTTACATAATTTCCTAAAGAAATCATCTCTTTAGATATATTTTTCTTCTCTTTTGATTGGCTTCAACAACATCATCTTAATCATAAGTGCTTCTTCTCTTTTAGGTTCATCTAGTTGATTAATAGACTATTTAGAATTGGTATCCCCTTTGGCAATGTGTGCGCTTGTATCCTCTATTATCCTTGATCCTTTTGGTCTACATTTTGGACATTCATAGAATATATGCACTTACTCTCCACATGTATAACATGTACCTTGGAAGCCTCTACCTTGGAATCCACCATTGCCTCTCCTAGGGTATGGTCATGGTAGATTGTTTCATCTCTCTTCTTTTGAATTTTAGAAGGGTTGGCCTTTTTACCATGGCTATAGTTTTTCTATTGTTGTCATTTTCCTTTACTAAATCCACCTCTTTCTTTGAATGTTTTATTCTTTCTTGCCCATTTTTCCTCTACCTTTAGAGCATACTAATACGCTTCTTCTACATTTTACAACCTTACTATATACTTAGCTCATCTTCAATATTCAACCTCCATCCATTACATATCTAGCCACCTTCTCATGGTTTGGTTCATTATGGCCAAATCTTATAGAAAATTTGGAAAACTCATTTGTATAAAACTTCACACCGAAGTCTCTTTTCTTTAAATTCTGTAATTTCGTAAGAAGTTCAAGTTGATAATCACCAAGGAGAAATTTAACCTTCATGTTGTTCACCATTTGATCCCATCAAGTTATCTTATCTTTGCAATTTCTTCTTCATTCAACCTCCACCTTTTTCCACCAAAGTGTTGCACACCCTTTCAACCTTGTTTAAGAAAACTTCACTGTTTTAATGTCCTATACTTCATCATATTGAATATTTTCCTCCATATTTGTTATCCAATCTAATTTTTCATCTTATTTTAACCTTCTTGAGAAGCTTAGTAATTCCATCCTTGTCCATTTGCCAATGTTAGAAATAGCCCTTATAAGCCTTCTTTCTCCTGCATATATATCTCCATCTGCATATTCATCTTCTATCCTACAATATGTGCTCCTTCTTCATCTTCAATATCAATATCTTCATGTTCTCTACCTCTTCCCATTCCATCATTCTTGGATCCATTCTTACTTGCACTCCCTTTAGAGCCTCTACCACTTCATCTATCCTTTGTGTTGCTTCTATAGCTGCAACCTCTACCATCCTTCTCCTTGATATTGATAGAATCTTGTTAGATGTGAGGCATGGGTTGGACCAAACTACAAACCTTAGAGTGTACGAACTAACCATATATGTATTGGAGATTAATCCCAACTATTGCATTAAAATCTCTTCGATGTCTATATTTGTTCAAGCGTATGAACTTTTCTTTCTCCAAATCCTATCTCACACTTCAAATTCATTGCACATAGGACTATAATTTAATGTTATTTGATTGTATAATATGTCTTCATATTTTCTCCCATATTGCAAAAGGCTTTGGAATTAATTTTAATTAATGTTTTGTTTTGGATTTTCTCCTTGTTGGGCATATACATAGGTTTATGAAGTTTTTTCTTTCTCATGAATGTAATGTATGAAAACAGAGTGCAGATGCTAGTATTGTTGTAGCAATAGTTTGAACAACTACTAAAATAGGGGACTCTTCTATGTAATTTTCTATGTGCATGAATAAGCAGCAACTTTGTTTTTATGTAGTTTTTATATTTTCAAATATTTGAAATATAAATCATTTACAGCATATCGTTTGTTTTGTCTCTATAGATCTTTTTCTATCTCTGTTACTTATGTGTTTTTTTCTTATATCTCTCCCCTCTGCCTCTTCCTTCAAGATGGGCCTTACAAGAGCTCTGCTCTTGGAAATCTTGAAGATAATTCTTCAAAACTTAACAATATGTTTTACCCTGTCATTTGTCATTTGTTACCAAAGTTTTAGATATCACCGTGAACAACTGTGGGGATGGTTTTAGAACACATGGGGTGGATGGGTTGAGATTTTCCGTAGAACCCTTCAAAAATTTCTTTCACTATAACTCCATTCCGCACCACTTTGTCATCAAAACCCACCCAAAATTTGATGCAGAAGCATCTAGTTGTGTAAGGGAAATCTTGCATCACCCAAATATAGTTAAAATTCAAGTTTCTTAGTTTTTAGATGTTTATATTTTTTTGGATACCCTTTTCTTCATAATGAAATTCCCAATTTATGGTTTTTATTTTCTATTTCTGGGTGGAAAGATATTTCAGTTTTAGTTTCCCAAATTTGCACCTAAAAATATTATGAGTTAGATTTGAGGTACTTAGACTTCCCAGATCGGCCCCAAAATTTTTTGAAATTGGAATAGAAATTTTGAGCACGTTATTGACTTCGTGACCTTTCCAACAGTTCAAACGGTTCGCAAATCGGAGTCCCTGATCAAAAGTTATGGCCCCGGGAAGTTGGCACACTTTCTAGAAGATATACAATTGCAAATGCTCTTTTGAAATTTGAACTTCATGTTGTAAATTTTTGGCGCCAAACTGCCTAAACTCAAATTTGAATTTTGTTTTGGCTCCAAACTAAAAAGAGCTCTATTTATGGGCGGGTTTCTAATATTTGGGTAACATTTTGGGGACAAGCTCGCATATTGCGAAAGGGTTATTCTGTAGCTTTCTGTAACTTGCATGTGTTGTAGAACTTGGGGATTTGAGATCATCTGCATGTAAGAAGCTCCATTTTCTGAATAATAAAATTATTCTCTTGTTTGTGGGTTATTTTCTAAGTCTCAGACTGCGCCCTCATCAAGTGGTATCAGAGTGGGTTTTCTTGAGCATGTGGACATATCGCTGATCATGAGGTAGTGTGCACTAGGACCGTGGTTATGGGTCGAGGTCAAGAAAGATGCCTCCAAGAGTGATGCGTGGTAGGCGTGGCGGTGCCAGAGGTGGTCGAGGTGGCATAAATGCTGGTGGAAGAGATGCACTGGTATCCCTCCAAAGACAGAATGATGCTTTACAAGAGTAGTTGAGAAGAGGGTTAAACCTAAGGGAGGAAAGTGAGGATGAAGGAGAGGAATAAGGTTCAAATGTAGAAGAGGAAGAAGAAGCAATTGATCAAGACCAAATGCAGCTAATAAGGGCCATTTCAAAGATCAGGAAAAGACCCAGAGCAGAAGTCCCCAGTTATTCTGGAAGTCTGAACCTGGAAGAGTTGATTGACTGGATCAACGAGCTAGAAGAATATTTTGAGTATGAGGAAATAGAGGACCCAAATCGGGTTAAGTTTGCAAAAATGAAGCTGAAGGGCCATGCCAGTATTTAGTTGAAAGAGGTCCAGTTGGAAAGAAATTCAAGAGGAAAAGGAAATATCACTAGATGGGATCGCATGGTAGAGAAACTGAAGAAGCAGTTCATACCAGTGGACTACGAGTTAGATATGTTGAAGAAATTGCAAGGGTTGAAGCAAGGAAGAAGATCTGTGAAAGAATATACTAAAGATTTTCACAAGATAATCATCAGAATGGGCCACACAGAGGCTAATAAGGAGAAGGTAGCCTGATATCTTAATGGGTTACGACTGAGCATTCAGGAGGAGTTAAGCCTAGTTAGAATGACCACCATTGAGGATGTGTATCGGTTTGCTTTGAAGGTGGAAGAGAAGCTGAAAAAAAGATTTGATGGCAAGCAAAAAAGATGAGGAGGTCAAAGTGGAAGGGGTAGTGGAATACCTTCAGGAAGCCGAAATGATGATGAAAAGAAAAGTGAAGATGTGGGTACCAGCCGAAGCCAAAGGAATGACAACTTCTACTGCCCTCGTGATCAAAATAGTGGTGAAAAAAGAGGTAGAGGACGAGGGAGATATGGACAAGGATCTGGAAGAGGTGGTTTCAAAGGAACGTGTTTCCAGTGTGGTGAAGAAGGGCATCAAGCCTATGAATGTCCACAACACCAAGGAAGGGCAGATAAAAGGCCAGAAGGTCATGGAAGGGTTGTACATGCAAATGAGGAGGCCCAATCTGAACATTCAGATGATGCTGAAAGGGGAGAAGCCCTAGTGATTAGGAGAGCCCTGGTGACTGAGGAAAAAGAACCAGAACAGAGGAAGAATCTGTTTCGCACAAGGTGCAAGTGTGAAAGAAAATGTTGTGATGTCATTATTGATGCTGGGAGCACCGATAATCCTCGGTGTCGTGAAGAGATGGTCACAAAGTTGAAGTCAAGAGGGAAGGCACCCGATCCGGTGATCGATTGCCCGTTATAGAAAAGACCAACAAAGTTTTGGTCAATGAGCAAAGGCTCTAGTAAAGTTCAAGATCTGAGCTACCATGATGAGGTACTCGATATCATCCCTCATGGATGTACGTCACATGTTGTTGGGGAGGTCGTGGCAGTTCGATAGGCGAGCTATACATGATGGCCATGAAAACACTTATTCCTTGACAAAGGATGGGTTTCGTCACAAGTTGAAACCCCTGAAGGAGACCGAAGAAAAGGTATGCAATAGTGCTAGAATTTATTATGTAGATGGAAGAATTTTTTTAGAAGGTATGAAGCATGAGCGTGTGTGTTAAGTGTATCGATTCCTAGAGTGAGTATGATGATGGCGGAAGCGTTCCAAGCAGTTTCTAGGATGTTGGATGAGTTTCCGTGACATTGTTTTGATAATGTACCTATGGTTTACCACCAATAAGGAAGATAAGTCATCGATCGACTTGATTCCTGGAGCCAGTTTTCCAAATAAGGCAGCTCATAGAATGATTCCAGAAGAAAATGAGGAGTTGAATAAACAAGTTCAAGAGTTGTTGAGAAAAGGGTTTGATACGAGAGAGTTTGAGTCCATCTGCAGTACCTGCAGTACTAGCACCAAAAAAGGATGGGGAGTGGAGGATGTGTACAGATTCTTGAGCCATAAACAAGATAACAATCAAGTACAGATTTCCCCTGCCAAGGATGGATGACCTGATGGACTGTTTGAGTGGAGCTCACTACTTCACAAAGATTGATCTAAAGAGTGGATATCACCAGATCCGGATTCGAGAGGGAGATGAATGGAAGACTTCCTTCAAGACCAAAGAGGGCCCATAACATTGGTTAAATGCCTTTGCCAACTAATGACCGCTGCTCATTCATGCCTGGCGAACTATGCGTACCAAAATAATTTATGGGAAGTTTTTTTATTGTGTATTTAGATGATATTTTGATTTTTAGTAAGATGACGGATGAGCATCTAATGCATATTCCTGAGAGCCTTTGAGTAGTTAAGAGAAGAGAAACCGCTGATTAACTGGAAGTGTAGTTTGTGAAGAGGGAGTTAGTGTACTTGGGGGTTTGTTGTCTTAGCGTATTAGTCCCGCGATGGACCCGTGAGAAGGTGAAGGCTATTTTGGAATGGCCTACCCCAAGAATTGCTACCGAGGTGAGATCTTTCCATGGTTTGGCTAGTTTTTATAGAAAGTTCATTAGAAACTTTAGTAGTATTTGTGGACCCCTGACTGAAACAATGAAAGGGGATAGCAAAGAATTCAAGTGGAGCACTGGAGCGGCAAAGAGTTTTGAACTGTTGAAGCAGAAGGTAATAGAGCAACCTGTTCTAGCCCTCCCAGATTTCAAAAAGGTGTTTCAGGTGGATTGTGATGCCAGTGATTGTGCCATTAGAGCAGTGTTGAGCCAAGAAGGTAAGCCCATTGCCTATTTCAGTGAAAAGTTAAATGATGCCAAGAGAAAGTATTTTGTATATGATCAAGAATTTTATGCAATAGTTCAAGCATTAAATAAATAGAGACATTATTTTTTGTCAAAGGAATTTGTTCTATATACTGATCATCAGGCCTTGCAGTACCTAAATAGTCAGGGAAAATTAAATCAAAGGCATATGAAATTATGGGTAGAATTTTTGCAGAGTTATACCTTTGTTTTGAAACATAGGAGTGGGAAGTCAAAGAGGGTTGTAGATGCCTTAAGTAGAAGGCATACATTGATGACAAAGATGCAGATTGAAGTGGTTGGATTCAATGAACTCAAGACACTATATGCAGAAGATCCTGATTTTACAAAGGCTTGGAATGCTTGTAAGGAACCTATTATAGTGGACAGGACAAGGTGGCTAGATTTCATAATCCAGGATTGGCTTGTTATTTAAGGGAAGTCAATTGTGTATCCCGAGGAGTTCCATGAGGGAGAACTTGATAAAGGAGAAGCATAGTGGAGGAATGGCAGGACATTTTGGTTGGGATAAGACCATTTCCATTATCAGTGAGCATTATTATTGGCCTCAGTTGTCACAGGATGTGAAGAAGTTTGTACAAAGCTACAGGGTATGTCAGATGGCTAAAGGAGTGAGCTAGAATATAGGCTTATATCAACCCTTACCTGTACCAGAGAGGCCATGGAGGATATAAGTATGGACTTTGTTCTTGGTTTTCCAAGGACACAAAGAGGAAATGAATCAGTATTTGTGGTGGTTGATAGGTTTTTCAAGATGGCACATTTCATTCCATGTCAAAATACCCATGATGCAAATTCACATTGCTGACTTGTTCTTCAAAGAGGTGGTGAGGCTACATGGTCTGCCAAAGAGTATTGTTTCAGATTGTGACACCAAATTTGTGGGGTACTTTTGGAGGACCTTGTGGAAGAAACTAAAGACAGAGTTGAAGTTCATTTCTGCACACCATCCACAAACAGATGGGTAGACAAAGGTTGTTAACAGGAGTTTAGGTAATCTACTAAGATGTTTGGTAGGAGATAAACCCAAGGGATGGGACTTGATCTTACCCCAGGGAGAATTTTCTTACAACAATTCTATCAACAGAAGCACTGGTAGATCACCATTCCAGATTGTATATGGAGGTAGCCCCAGAACAACTCCAGAATTGAGGAAGATGGACCAAGAGAAGAAAATAAGTGCTGAAGCCAAAGATTTTGCAGAACACATCAAGGATATACATGAGAATGTAAGAGAACATATTAACAAGATGAATATGCAGTATAAGGCTAAGGCAGATCAGAAGAGGAGGTATAAGGAGTTTTAGATTGGTGATGAAGTGATGGTCCACTTGAGGAAAGAAAGGTTTCCAGTGGGAACCTATAATAAATTGAAGATGAAGAAGTTTGGTCCCTACAAAATTTTGAAGAGGCATGATTCAGGGAATGCATATGAGGTAGAGTTGTCGGATGGATTCAACATTTCCCCTTTGTTCAACATTTCAGATTTGACAGAGTATCATGGAGATGGCATAGAGGAAGTACCAATGTGATAGAACATCTCCAAAGACCTACTCGTAAAAAGGAGGAGATTGGAAGAAATCCTCGATAGTCGCAGGGAAGGAGTACCTAAGAATAGGCAAAGATGAAGAATATCCGTGAAATGGAAAGGAAGGCCTCGCTGAAGATTCATCCTGGTTGTTTAAGGGAGAGGTTGACCATTTGGGTTTTCCTCAACCATCTGGGACGTGACTGGGTCACTTATAAAATTACCCTAGGTGTCTATTGTAGGAGTATCCAATTGTGTAAGGGCAATCTGCATCACCCAAAAATAATTTTCCTTTCTATTGGTTTTTTGTAGATGTTTTATCTTTTTTGGATACCCTTTTCGTCATAATGAAATTCCCAATTTATGGTTTTATTTTCTATTCTTGGGTTGAAAGATATTGCAGTTTTTGTTTCCCAATTTTGCACCTGAAAATCTTCTGAGTTAGATTTGAGGTACTTAGGATTTCCTGGATCAGTCTCAAAACTTGTCAAATTGGCATAACATATTTTGAGATTATTGTCTTTGTGATCTTCCAACGCTCAAATCCGCTCACTTAATCTAGTCCCAAATCAAAAAGTTATCACCCCAGAAGTTAGCGCGACTTTCTAGAAGATACAATTGCAAATGCTCTTGAAATTTGAACTTCAAGTTGTAATTTTTGGCGCAAAACCGCCTAAACTCAAATTTTAATGTTGTTTTGGCTCCAAACTAAAGAGGAGCTCTATTTATGGGTGGGTTTCTAATATTTGGGTAACTTTTTGGGGACAAGCTCGCATATTGTGAAAGGGTTATTCTATAGCTTTTTGTAACTTGCATGTGCTGTAGAACTTGGGGATTTGAGATACTTTGCATGTAAGAAGCTCTATTTTCTGAATAATAAAATTATTCTCTTGTTTGTGGGTTATTTTCTAAGTCTCGGGCTACGCCCTCATCAACATTGCATGATTTAACAGAAGCAGGAGTGTTGATTACTTTAAATTATGTTCTATGAGCAAATGAAAGACTTTTACGTTGCCGTCCTCATATTGATAATGAAGCCACAAGTTCAGTGTAGTTTTCTACAAATGTCCCTATGTAAATTGTTACTCTACAAACGTGAATATCAATAGTTTCCTTTAAGTATTGGGAAAGGTCTGAATCAACTAGATCACTTCTTCTGTATTGGCAGCCTAAGAATAAGCAGGGATCAAATATTCTTCTATGGTTAACAAGAATGTTTTATTAAAATTTTATAAAACTCTCTTTTTGTTAAAATCAAAACATATCATAACTAGGAGAAGAAAAAATTGCAAGAAAGAAAATACAGCTATAAAAAAATTCAATTTATATCTTAATATCCAAAGGAATTGTCCAAGTTAGACAAGTATGATTATTGAAAAGTTAAAATTAGGATGAACATAACATCTAGAGAACAATCAGCATTGTTGTTTGTCTTAAAAACATGTCAAGTTCCAATATATTTGAAAGGGATTATCCTCTAATCTTCTAATAGAACTCTTTTATAAATAGTAACATATGTACTTGTTCTTTTGGCAGCTGGTGTTTTCTGTTGGACTTTGGTTTCCTTTCCTTATTTTTGTAATCTTTGTGGTTTCGGGTCCCTGTAAAACCCGTTTTACCCTTTATCAAAAACATATGCACTTGTTCACCAAAATATTATTAAATTCAATGAAAAGTCACCACTGCATCTCCTAGAGTATGGTCTTGGTCTTGTTTCATCTCTTTCCTTTTGACTTTTAGAAGGGTTGGCCTCCTTACTATGGTTGTAGTTTTCCTATTGTTGCCATTTTCTTTTGCTAAATTCACCTCTTCCTTTGAATGTTTCATTCTTTCTCACCAATTTCTCCTATGCCTTTAGAACATAATAATATGCTTCTTCTACAGTTCACAACCTTACCATATAGTTAGCTCATCTTGAATATTCAACCTCTATCCATTTATATATCTAGCAACCTTTTCATGGTCTAATTCATTATGGCCAAATCTTATGAAAATTTTGGAAAACTCCTTTCTATAGACCTTCACAATTAAGTCTCTTTTCTTTAAATTTTGGAATTTATTAAGAAGTTCAAGTTGAAAATCATTTGGTAAAAATTTACCCTTCATGTTTTTCACCATTTGATCTCATCAAGTTAGCTTTCCCATTTCGTCTTCTTTGAACCTCAACCTCTTCCCACCAAAGTGGTGCATGTCCTTTCAATCTTGTTTAAGAAACCTTCACTCTTTCAAAGTCCTCTACCTCATCATATTCAAAGTTTTCCTACATCTTTGTTATCCAATCTATTAATTCATTTGGTTTTAACTTTCCTAAGATCTTTTTGTAGTTGCAACTATAAAAACCCAACTTATTAACCAGACCTTATTATTATTTTATTTTGAGTCCTAAATGACTACCAACAAAAATGAATGTAAAAGATTATGTAACACAAAGTTTTAATAGTTTTAACAAATAGAAATGAAACCTAAGAGGAAATACTTGCTGAAATGGGTGCAATAATCTCCTTCACTCCATTGTTTCTCCCATGTTTTCTTCTCTCCTCTACTCTCACAGCTCTCTCTCTTTTGTTGTTTTCTTCTCTCTTTTTTTAAAGAGAAGTCGTAGGGTTTTTAAAAAGAGATTTTCTAGTCAATTTTCCCCAAGCATCTAACCTTCTAGATGGCTTTCAAGCTTGAATGCCATACCTCCTTAATGGTGCAGCCATGCCCTCAATGTGTGTCCCTGTCCTCATTAATATAGGTTGTCAACTACTTCCAAACGTGGAGTGTTGCATTTTCCCTCTTTTCCAAACTTTCACGACTCCTCTTTATTTCATTTTCTATTATTTCTAATGTTTTTGGTCTATTCTTTACTATTTACTCTTTATTATTTACTTTCTCTTTTTCATGGCTTCTATTTTCCTTGTTTCATTTTATTTTTAATTTATAATTTCTTATAAATTCTTGTCTTATATTTTATTTGGTTTATTTTATTTCCAATAGCAAGTTATGGGTTTAAATTTTCCTATACTATATTATTTTATTTATTTATTTACTTTTTTCCCTTAATACAACTAATGGCTAGGTTTGAAAATGTTTTCAAGGGAATAAAAGGATTATTTAACCTATTAACAAATAAAAGAGACATATACAAATCAAGCCTTACTATTAGTGGTAGATGGACTCTTAATGGTGGAGTATCTAACTCAACCTCCCTCTAATCAAGCTAAGTTACTAAGTTTAAGGTTCTTTCTTGGAATAAGTTGCCAGGTCCACATTTTGTTGCACCTCAAGCACCTACAAAACTCATCCACATTCTCACAAAATTATTACTACTTGGTTAGTCCGATAAACAAATAGATATATATATGCCCAAAATCAAATAACATCATTAAATTCATAAATATCAATTATTTAATAATTGTTCCAAATAACCATTTAAAGTGTTTATGTCTACTATATTAATATTTAAGTTCTTAGGGTCATCCAAAATAAGGGGTACAAACATAGTTATAAGTTCAAAGTTTCTCCTTCATCCAAATTACATCAGGACGACAGGCGATTAACACAAAATAAAGTATAGTGTTTATGGGGGATGTAATATTCTTCCCCCCTTAGGCTAAGCCATCCTAACTTAGTTAAACAGGTGGGGTTATTCTTGTTTGATTTTTCTTCATCTTCCCAAGTGACTCCATGATCCCCATATTGGTCCCAAAGGACCTTAACCTGTTGTATGGTGTGGTTGCATAGTATGATATTGCACCTTTCCATGATTGCAAGTGGACTTAGATGGATTTATCCAACCTCTACTACCTGCAGTGCATGCTCATTGATTACATGTGTTGGTTCAGGTACATATTTCTTGAGCAAATACATGTGAAACACATTATGTATGTGAGAGAGAGATGGGGAAAGAGCTGGTCGATAAGTCACATGACTAATTTTCTCTATAATGTAAAACAATCCAATGAAACAAGGGGAAAAGTTGGCTGCCTTGCTGAATTTTATCGAACTCTTTTGGGGTTTAACATGAAGGAAAAATTTATCCCCTATTTTAAATTCTCTTGAACTTCTTTTTGCATCTGCATAGCTCTTTTGGCAATTTGAGGACTCTTTTAATCCTTCCTTGATAACCTTTACCTATAGGTCATATTCCTAAAGTATCTCAGGTCCTATATGGACTCTATTTTCCAATCCATCCCATCCAATTGGTGTTTTACACTTCCTACCATAAAGTGCCTCAAAAGGCACCATTTAGATGGAAGCTTGGTAGGTGCTATTATAAGTAAATTCTATCAATGGCAAGTATTCTTCCGACTTAGCTGGCTAGTCCATGATGTACATTCACAACATATCTTCCATAACTTGGTTGACTCTCTATGTTTGGCCATCAATTTCTAGATGATAGGCTATGCTGAAGTTGAGTTGAGTCCCCAAGGTTGTCATTAAGGTAGTCCAAAACTGAGAGGTGAATAATTTATCTCTATCTGAGATGATTACTTCTAGAACCCCATTCAATCTAAGAACCTCTTTATGAAATTTTCTTGCTATGGTTTGAGCATCATCCTTAACATTACCAGGTATAAACTGTGTCACCTTGGTCAATTGATCAACCACCACTAGGATACTATCATGTTTAAGATGAGTTCTTGAAAAATATACTACAAAGTCCATTGAAATTACTGACCATTTGTGATGTGGTACCTCATGTGGATATAATACCCTTGCAGGATGGTAATTCTCAGCTTTAACTCTTTGGCATTCTAACCTTTGATTCTTAGGTCGAGTGAGCCTAGTGGTGTACATCAAGCTTTTGTTCAAACAAAGGATGAACTTGTTCACTTTGTCTACCTCCTCCTTGAGGTAATGCACATATTGTAGCAGACTCATAAATTTGGCTTTATACTCATTCACTGTCATGGTTCCTTGATGCAATGAGTGAAACTCTCATTTTCTGATCACGATGCTGGGAAGAAAAATACTCCTTGCAAAACTACCTCTCAAAATTTTCCCATGTTAAATCCATTAGAGCATACCCTTTTATGGCTAAGAGATGGTCCCACCATATAGAAGCTTCTCCTTCCAAGTGATATATTGTCAATCTAGCCTTAGTATTGGTATCCATATCAATCATCCCAAAATACTTGTTCATAACAATTAGCCAAGCCTCTGCAACATCTCCACCACTTGTCCCATCATACTTTGGTGGCTTCATTTTCTTCAACTCCTGGATTAAGGGGTCCTTTCTTTCATACCCATCCTGATTCCTAGATGGTGGGTCATGAACTAGTATGCGAGAGTTATTTCCATGGTCAAAATTTGAGGGTTCTTCCTCCATTTCCTTTTCCTTAGTACCCAAACTGGTGTTATGGTTTGTCCCTTATTCCCTGTTCCTTGATAATTCCTCTATTTGCTACTCTTGAGAAGCTATTTTGGCCTGAAGTGCATTCAATTTAGCTTGAAGTTCCTCTGGCAACCTTGTTGGTGGAGGGGTGACATTTCTTCTTAGGCTCCTCGCGTTTAGGTAATGGTTTTGGTTTCCCTTGAGTTTTCTTAGGGGCTCTACGTTGACCTTTCCTTCCGTGTCCCATGGTTGTAAAATTCAAGAATATTTTTATTAGGCATAAAATATATGGGTGCCAAGGTCTAGAGTTTGAACCTGGGGGCTTGATACCAATGTAAAAACCTAGCTTATTAACCAGACCATATTATTATTTTATTTTGAGCCCTAAACGACTACCAACAAAAATGAATGTAAATGATTATGTAACACAAAGTCTTAACAATTTAAAATAATAGAAATGAAACATGATGGGGCATCCTTGTTGAAATGAGTGCAATAATCTCCTTCACTCCATTGTTTCTCCCAGGTTTTCTCCTCTCTTCTACTCTCATGACTCTCTCTTTTGTTGCTTTCTTCTTTTATTTTGAAAGAGAGGTCATAGTGTTTTAAAGAGAGATTTTCTAGTCCATTTTCCCCATGTGTTTGACCTTCTAGATGGTTCTGAAGTTTGCATGACATACCTCCTTAATGGTGCAGCCATGCCCTCAATGTGTGTCCCTCTCCTCGTCAATGTAGGTTGTCAAGTACCCCCAAGCATGAAGTGTTACATTTTCCCCTTTTTCCAAAATTTCACGACTCCTCTTTATTTCATTTTCTATTATTTATAATGTTTTTGGTCTATTATTTACTATTACTCTTTATTATTTACTTTCTCTTTTTCATGGCTCCTATTTTCCTTGTTTCATTTTATTTTTTATTTATAATTTCTTATAAATTCTTATCATATATTTTATTTGGTTTATTTTATTTCCAATAGCAAGTTATGGGTTTAAATTGTCTGATACTATATTATTGTATTTATTTATTTATTTATTTCCCCTTAATACAACTAATGGTTAGGTTTGAAAATGTTTTCAAGGGAATAAAAAGATTATTTAACCTATTGACAAAGAAAAGAGACATATACAAATCAAGCCTTACTATTGGTGGTAGATAGACTCTTAAGGGTGGAGTATCACTTCCCTCTAATCAAGCTAAGTTACTAAGTTTAAGGTTCTTTCCCGGAATAGATTGTCAGGTCCATATTTTGTTGCACCCCGAGCACCTGCAAAACTCATCCATATTCTCACAAAATCATTAGTACCTGGTTAGTTTGATAAACAATTAGATATATCCATGCCCAAAATCAAATGACATCATTAAATTCATTAATATCAATTATTTAATAATTATTCCAAATGACCATTTAAAGTGTTTATGTCTACTATATTAATATTTAAATTCTTAGGGTCATCCAAAATAAGAAGTACAAACATAGTTATAAGTTCAAAGTTTCGCCTTTGTCTAAATTACATCGGGACGATAGACTATTAGTACAAACTAAAGTCTAGTGTCTATGAGGGATGTGACAACCACCTCTACCATCCTTCTCCTTGATGGCATCTTGCTACATGTAAGGCATGGGTGAGACCAAACTACAAACCCTAGAATGTACGAACTAATCCCAACCACTCCATTAAACTCTCTCATATGTCTACATTTGTTCAAGATTGTAAACCTTCCTTTTTCGAACTCCTATCTCTCTCTCACTTCAAATTCATTGCACATAGGACTATAATTTAATACTATTTAATTGTATAATATGTCCTCATATTTTCTCCCACACTGAAAAGGGCTTTCGAATTAACTGTAATTAATGTTTTGTTTTGGCGTTTCTCCTTGTTGGGCATATACATAGTTTTAGGTAGTTCCTTTTTGTCATGAATGTAATGTATGAAAAGAGAGAGTGCAGATGCTAATATTGCTGTAGCAATAGTTTGAACAACTAATGAACAGGGCTCTTCTATGTGATTTTCTAAGTGTAAGAAAAAGCAACAGCTCTATTTTTATGTAGTTTGTATATTCTGAAATATACATCATTTACAGCTTCTCCTCTGTTTTTATCTCTATATATATATTTTTTATCTCTGTTACTTCTGTATTTTTGTCTTATATCTCTCTCCACTGCCTCTTCCTTCAAGATGGGCGTTACAAGAACTCCGCTCTTGGAAATCTCGAAGAGAATTATTCAAAATTTAACAATATGTTTTATCCTGTCATTTGTCATTTGTTACCAAGATTTTTAGAAATCACCATGGCCGACTGTGGGGATGGTTTTAGAAATCACCGTGACCGACTGTTGGGATGGTTTCAGAACGCATGGGGTGGATGGGTCGAGCTTTTCCGTAGAACCCTTCAAAAATTTCTTTCCCTATAACCCCATTCAGCACCGCTTTGTCATCAAAACCCATCCAACATTGCGCGATTTAACAGAAGCAGGAGTGCTGATTACTTTAAATTATGTTCTATGAGCAAATGAAAGACTTTTATGTTGCGGCCTGATATTGATAACGAAACCACAAGTTCAGTGTAGTTTCCTTTACTTATTGGGAAAGGTCGGAATCAAATATTATCGATGGTTAACAAGAATATTTTATTAGAATTCTGTAAAACTGTCTTTTTGTTAAAATCAAAACATATCATAACTAGGAGAAGAGAAAATTACAGGGAAGAAAATACAGCTATAAAAAATTCAACGTATATCTTAATATCCACATGGATTGTCCAAGTTAGACGTGTATGATTATTGAAAAGTTGAAAATAAGGATGAACATAACATCTAGAGAAAAATCAGCATTTCTTTTTTTCAAAAAAAACATGTCAAATTCGAATATTTTTGAAAGAGATTGTCCTCTAGTCTTCTAATAAAAATCTATTATAAATAGAAACATATGTACTTGATCACCAAAATATTATTAAATTAAAAGAAAAAAATATAAATTCAATGAAAAGTAAGTGCTTAATCAGTTATTTAAAACTCTATTATAAATAGAAACATATGTACTTGATCACCAAAATATTATTAAATTAAAAGAAAAAAACATAAATTCAATGAAAAGTAAGTGCTTAATCAGTTATTTTTTTGTCTTGATCAAAGGTGAAAGAATTACAAAGACAATAGAAGGCAGTCCCAAAAAGAATGCTATGAAAAGAACAAGCCTACTAACAAACCCAACAGTATTTTTACAATATCCAAACTAAAACAACTAGTGTTATAAATAGCAAGCTCATGACACATAACTTCTGAATATCATTACACTTTAAATTTGAAAAGTTTTGCTTCTGTCTAACAGAGTGGAACATCCCTTCATGAAACTGCAAGAAAAAGGACTGCTATGAAAATAAACAAGCCTACTAACAAACCCAACAATATTTTTACAATATCTAGACTAAAAAAACTAGTGTTACAAATAGCGAACTCATGACACATAGCTTCTGAATATCATTAAATTTTAAATTTGAAAAAGTTTTGTAACTGTATAGCAGAGTGGAACACCCGTTCATGAAACTGCAAGAATTGATGTTTAATCCCATCCAAACACTCACTGAATCAAAATGACAACTTTTTTAAATCTTTATATAGACATGGATAGCACAGTTATAACAATCTGCTTTCCAAAACTTGACATTTAATTTTCTGTACAGCATGTTTACATAAATGATAAGACCACTTAAAACTCAGAGGAGATTTTTTATTGTCTATAGTATATTTACAATATTTTCTTTTGATACTACAGGGGTGTCCCCGCGACCCAGCTCAGCGGTCCAACAGCCCATACCTTGGGTACCTGGGGCGAGCTGGGGCGAGACAAGTCCCCTACAAGATCCCCCGCCAACAAGAAGTCCCACCTCTTAAAAGTATATTTACAATATTACTAACAGTGACTTTTTCAGTCCATTAACATATGCTTAAAAACATTTACAATTTGTAGGATTAATTCTGACATTCCTTGAAGTTGATCTTATAGATTAATTATCACTCTTCTAAAAATTGATCTCATAGATTAACTGTTGCTCTAGATTTGAAAATTCACTAATACCTACTGATTTTAGCATAAGGACTGATCTATACAATGTGACCAAACGAAAGGAGAGGGCTTTTACAGATTCATATGTCCCTTTTCTCCTCCTGTGGTATTCTGTGTGGAGAGGAAGATAGAAAATAGGGAGTGACATAGCGTCCGGACTCAACGTTAAGAGGGAAGTTGAGAATGGCCCTCGAACCGCGAATTTGGTAGGCCGCCCTGTCATATGCCGCTGCAGCTGCTTCGGCTGTATCGAAGGTGCCAAGCCAAAGTCTGGAACCCTTCTTCTTTGGGTTTCGAATCTCTGCAGCAAATTTCTGGCGAGCCTTAACCAACCTCACTCCCCTGTAATGCCTTTTTCGCTCCTCCACAAGTACAATCCTTGAAGAGGCATTCGTCCTCTCGCCGGAGAATTCATCCCCAAGCAAGTAATGGGCAATTGAATTCAAAATACGGGCTTCGTCGGCCGTTAATGTGCTCATTATGGCCGCTGCTTTCTTTTCCACCTACAAAATCTTCAATGTACTCGTGAAGTTCTTCACAGCTGGAATGTATTTGTTGATACTAAAGGACGGTTTTGACTATGATCTCGGGGCGTATCACACATTCACATTATATTTCTAACAGAGTTTGCTCAACGAAAGCTGGATTATCACCCATTTTTAAAGGCCGGATCTGAGGATAGTTATACCGGTAAAAAAGTTTTTGGTACAGATTCATTGCATTTGGGCACCACCATTGCTTTCAAATGAAAATGAAGTTATTTTTACGAAGTTGCGTAAGACTTACTTGTTTGTCAAGGTTAGGGTAATGGTCATAGTCAGTTTTAAATTCCTGACAAAAGAAAATGACTTGTTTTTAAATTGTCAAACGCATTCATGCGGGTAGAAATTTTATATAGAGTTTTTACCAAAATGATTACATTTGAATTTTTCTATAATGAACATTGCTTTTTTTATATCAAATTACATAAAGTATCGAACTTCTAAAATTATTGGTGGCCAGGAATCTTAAAGTCATAAGTTAAATTGTAAAAACTAAAAACTGAATAATTATATTCTTCTTTTAAAATTAACATATTATTTTAACATAATGTCTAGCTAATACATCAGCTATTCGTTGACATTTATAAAATAAGAATCTAGAATTAGGTGTAGTCTATCAAAGTATAAAAAAAAAAATTGGAAAGTCAAATAGTTTGGTTTTCATTGTCATAACTACTATCATATGATTTTTTTATCATAGGTATGTGGCGTCAAGTAGGTGAAATATCATCAATTCTTGTTCTTTCATGCAATATCTAGAAGTAAAAGAAAAGATGAACGATGGATACAAAAGTTTATGTTAATGGTAAGAAGGGGCCCATATAACATCATAGGGTAATGATGGATACCAACAATATGTTGAAAACATGATAAACTTATGAAGTTATTCCTTCATCCTTTAACACCAAGCCACAATAGCAATGAATAGAACCATGGTGAGCACACCTAGAGGTTGTAAAATTTTCACACTATGGACATTTAACCCTTGTTCTATGAGCCTATAAAGTTACAACATCTTTAGTTGCATTTTCTCCATATATACTTGAATATATAAAATAGTATTAGGTATCATACAAATACCGATAGAGAATGAAATGGTTAATGTATTGTGAATTCAAAATGGCATTTTATTTATCACTTCATAATTAAAATGATGTATATACAAAAATAATCTCAACTAGGCATTAATGATGGTTGAATCCTTAATCAAAACAATATTTCATCTAAATGAACTTATATCTAAAGGGAGTGAAATGTATGTAGATACATTGAGTGAAGTGACTTTGAGCATTTTGTAAAATGAAAAAAATATTTTAAATTGACTTTGGTTTGTTATAAGCTAACTAAGAAGGGATTACAACCCCTAACTGAACTAGTGTGTTCCACATAGTGGTTCCTTGATAAAATAGACATGAAGAAATGTGGGAAATTAGAATTATACATAAGAGCTCCCTAAATAATTTTAAAGTAATTGTTTCAAAATATAGAAACAAAATAAAAAATTATAACATTAATTTAAATTTTTAAATTTAAAAAATTGGGAGAAGAATATTTATAGCCATGCAAGAGTTTCTACCAAAAAAATACATTTCTTGCTACAAATTCAAATGTTTTTGAAAAGGAAAAAATAGGTTTTACAGGGACCTGAAACCGCAGAGTTTAAACAACAAAAGATAACAAAATAAGTCCAAACGAATAGACAACTGTCCCACAAAGGAAACGACGGCAAAAAAGACAGCAGGGTCCAAAAAAGGACCACCCAAAAAAACTAGAAACAACAACGACTGCCCTACTCCAAGGTGTTCAGCAACTCCTCAGCCTCCATTTCAACATCCTTCATATCCTGTAACCCCTACTTGAGGATTTGAGCCATATGTGACGAAGCCGGGGTCTTCCTCTTAGTGTTAGCCCAGGTACGAGTTGAAATCCCTTCATCAGCAGATCTACAGCCACCTCTGTCTGCGTCCAAATCCACAACCAGCGAACCCTTTTGATTTCTTTCGAGATTTTCCACCATAGCATTGATGATGATGATGTTATGCCTAGCAATTTTGTGATTGTTCACCACCGTGGCCCTAACATTTTGGCCAATCTTGGATATATTGCACTCGATACTAGTCAATCTTTCCTCTTGCAAAAGCTGTCTTTTGATTCTAATGTTTCTATCTGAAGGAATTTTGATTCTTCACCATTAACCCATAGAAACTACTAAAGTAATCCATTGACATGTTGTAAGAGAAATTTGAAACGGTTAATTCTTAATATCCTTGGTGAAATAATGCAGATCCTTCACCATTGGTCATGGTAACTACCTTACTAATTTGTTTAATATATTATAGGTAGCTTTAAATGCTGCAAAAAATCTAAGGTAATAATACACAAAGTTGAGTGGGGAAGATGACAAAGTGGATGTGTGTTAAGAAAAGGTTTTTTGGAGTTAGATATTTGATCAACATGAAATAAATATTTGGTTAGCAAAAAATATATATATGGTCACCTCAAAATAGATATCTAGTAAGGATTAGAAACTTAAACCTTATAAAATATTCCATCTTTATGAAGTATCCAATCTAGATAGATTGGATATTAAGTCTTCAAGAAACTAGGTACCTAATTAGATCTTGTTGGCCTTTGCCTCAATATATAAAATTTAATTCTTGTTATTTTCTCTTGATCTTTCATTCTCCCTATGTAGATAATCAAACTAATAATTTCTTTTAGTTGGGCTGAATGAATATTTTTATCAATGCCTTTACATTTCTATGATTAACCATTATGTTTTCATACATACACTTTATTTCTATGAGCTTCATGTTTTACAAATATGGTAGCTTGTATATTATGATTTTTCGTACACTCATATATTCTATAAATTTTGTGTTTTTCCAAACATATGTGAATTGTTTCTTTAGTTTCTATTTTACTTTGAAACTTTATATGCTATTTCCTAAATACTTTCACCTCCTCTATCCCCATAAGTCCTAAAGGCCCTATTAATTATGTTTGAGCCTAAATTATAGGCTCAAGAATGACTTGTTTTATTTCCCACTACTTATATGCCACAAACCTAAATATTTCATTAACTAGAATTCACTTGACACTCACATCCATTATTTAAAGAGATTGAGGTTCAAGAGGAACATGAGCCAAAGTTACATTATTAAACAATGTTTATGAAATAAGCTACAACATTTAAAGAATAAAAGCAAGTATAATGAAACAAGATTGTATAATAGTCAACACATAGATTCGATAAATAAGGTGTACATAAATAGGAATAAAGCATGTAACTGACCTCCATGAAATGAGGATAAGACTCTTCACTCATGGAGTGGTGGCGAGTTTCCTTCCAAAAATGTAGGAAGAGGTGTCAAAAGTAAGTCAAAACCTCTCAAGACAACTATCAACATTGACACCTCACATGAGAAAGGGTTAATGTGACACTTAAGTAGGCTTAAAGCCTATGTGTATGCAATGTATACACTAACACCCCCCTTAAGAAATATATTAGGTGGCTATGAAACAAATGGGTCCTAGATACTAGCCTTGTGAGGTACCCATGTACAATGCAAAAAAATAGGTCATGGCCATGAAGCCTGATAAGGTACCCATGTACAATGCAATCTCTCAAAATTGGAGTAAAGTTGAAAAACCTAGTGGGAAATACAAAACACTCTCCAAAATAAAATGATGTAAATTTAATGAAATGTACAAGTGAAGAAAAGTGGTAGATGGAGAACTCGTGATGATCCCCCAAGGACAACTTATTGCATAAAGTACAATATGTTCTCATAGGAGAGAAAATAGAGGTCATGTGACCCTCCAAAAAAAATTTGAAGTGATGAACTCCATGTAGTGTTGGTAGATGCTTGAAATTGGATGTTGAAGATGATCCACAACTGTTAAACAACATTCCTCCACTTGGGAAGAAATAACACCACAAATATGTGCAACATGAATCCCATTCCAAATAGGAATATATAGTACAAGTAAGATGAATGTCTCTGAATGCTACATGTAATCCAAAGAATGAAATGATGCTAATCATTCCCTTAAATGATATGCAAATATGTCTAAGCTAATGCTCATGTGTGATGGTTCAGGTACCATAGAAGATTCTATAATAGGGACCATAACTGTATGGTTATGTCTAGATCGATGTGAATCTTATGTTGCTATAGATGATGATAATTGGTTTGGATATATCAACTGATAAATTTTTGTACATACTATGGTTAAGGAGAATTTGTTTCATTTCCTCAATTTGATGAAACCAACAATCCTTTGTTCTATGGCTATTCTTTCCATAATATGTACATTTAATTTTCCATTTATTAGGATGATTTTATAGGATATTTAAATGGAATGGATTATTTTTTAAAGACATGATCACATGAACCAACAACCTCAAAAGAAGAAAACACCAAGATTACCCCCTTAATTATTTGTTCCCTGCCCCAATTTGGCAGTTTATAGGAGTGATTTAAATAACTAACCCAAAAGAAGCATAAATGATCACATTATAGTATGAGTGCACATTATTATGCTTTTTGTATTTGTGGAAATAAAAACACTTTTACAAAAAATGGCACTCAAATATGAGCTACCAAGAAAAATTTATGGCTTTTTCAAAATTTACAGCCTTAAAAATAATTCCTCCTCATTGTAAAAATTAAAATTAGATTTTTAGAAAATAATTTGTTCCTCTAAAAATCAAAAAAGAAAGGAAAAATAGGAGATTGATTTAAGCCCCCTTGGGTTGGAAATAACCAAGGGCTAGAATACCATGTGACCAAGGGCTTAAGTTTGCAGAGCTTTCCTCTAAAAACAAAGAGATTTCTAGCAATAACAGAGAGAATAAATGTAGATTCTTATAGAGATGAATTGATCATAAAATACAATTGAATACTTCACCTTACAACCTGTGAAAATCAACATCCAGCTATACTACCATGAAAGAGCCTATATTATTCAAATATTGAAAGAAAGAATAATGAAACAAGATTGCATAATAGTCAACCCATAGATTAGATCAATAAGGTGTACATAAATAGGAATAAAGGATGAAACTGACCTCTAGGAAATGAGGATATGAATCCTCACTAATGGAGTGGTGGCAAGTTTCCTACCAAAAATGTAGGAAGAGGTGTCAAAAGTGAGTTGATACCTCTCAAGACACCTATCAACTTTGACACTTGATGTGAGAAAGGGTCAATGTGACACCTAAGTATGATTAAATCCTATGTGCATACAATATATGCACTAACAATTTTTGGAAAAACACCCTATATTTGATCCACAATACAAACGGTTGAAGCGTGATCCACTCCCTTTTTCTTTTTTTTTTGTCTCTTTTTTACATTGAAAGTTTGAGTATCTTGTTTTGTTGCATATCATACATCTTGTGTGTGTCCTTTTGTTCCTATGTTGGTTTGACATAGGATCTTAGATCCTGGGGGCTTGGCCACCTCCTTTGATCTTTTCCATCCTTTTTCATCTACATTGGTACACTTGGACCCCTCTTGAATGTCTACTTCCATGTGAGTTTGAAGCAAGTTCATCCTCTCACTAAAGTGGGGGCTAAATGTAGTGTAGAAAAATGTCATCCTTTACATTTTCACACCTAATTTGGGAATAATTAATGTTAAAATGAACCTAATGCCACCTTGATCTAGTGTTGTAATGTGTTTTATGCATTCACATTGGTTTTAGGGTCCTTTTAAGCTAAATAAACCTAACTTTTCCTTAATTTAGTGTTGTAAAGTGTATTCATTTACACCTTCACATTAAGTTTTGGAATCTTGTAAACTAAATGGACTCAATGGTGCCTTATTTAAGGTGTTGTAAAGTGTATCCTAACACTTTTACACTAATTTAGTGCTTCATTAATAATTTAGGCTTCTTTATGCCTTATTTGGCCTTATTTTTCATCCACAAGCCTTAATTAATGCATCTTTCTGAGGATAATCTTGACATACATCAACTAACTAAGAGAAACAGTGAAACACAAATATTAGCAATAGGCAGGGTGAAGATAGATTGCATAAACTCAACCCATATAGATAGATAGATAAGGGTCTCCTTATAAAGGAGAAATATCCAACCATGAGTAGAATATCCCAAAATATTAGTAGCGAAAAATATCAAGAGATATTTAACCTGCACAATAAATGCCATGAGATATTTAACCTGCACAATAAATTCCATGACTAAGTAGGCTTAAGTGAACATGTGGATAGGAAAGCATTGAATGAAAACATTGACACCCCCCTTAAGCATAACTTAGGTGGGCATGGATAAAATGGGTCTCAGCTACTAGCCTAGTGAGGTACCCATGTACAAGGAAATCTCTCTAAAAAATAGAGTAAGCTAGAAAACCTAGTGGGAAAAAACTATCCTCAAAAAAGCGAGTGAAGTGGAGAAGACTAGAAAGCACCCCCCAAGGATGATGATGATGTTGATATAGACCACACGCCAAGAAGAGCTCATAGATGAATGAAATTCCTCTCAGTGAAGGGTTTGGTGAAGATGTCAGGAACCTGCTCTAAAGATTGGAAAAAGACTAAGTTGATGATATGACCATGAATCAAATCTTGAATGTAATGCATATGAATCTCAATGTGCTTGGTTCATTGATGTTGAACCAGATTCCTGCATATCTGAATAGTACTTTGGTTGTGACAATAGATGACAATAGGCTGCCTGAAAGGAGTACCAAACTCAGAAAGAATGCCTTGAAGCCATATAGCCTTAGTAGCTGAGTTAACAGCCCCCCTGAACTCTACCTTTGTGGATGATATGTGCTTGGTTCATTGATGTTGAACTAGATTCCTGCATATCTGAATAGTACTTTAGTTGTCACAATAGATGACAATAGGCTGCCTGAAAGGAGTACCAAACTCAAAAAGAATGCCTTGAAGCCATATAGCCTTAGTAGCTGAGTTAACAGCCCCCCTGAACTCTACCTTTGTGGATGATATAGAAATTTCATTTTGCTTCTTGCTAGACCAAATGATAGGGCCTGAACCAAGTGAAAAGCTATAACTTGAAGTGGACTTACGATGCTTAGTATCACTAGCCCAATCTAAATCTGTATAACCAACCAAGTCAAGTGATGAACCAATTCTGTAGTGAATCCCAAACCCAAGAGTACCATGAAGATAGTGAATGATCCTCTTAGCTACTTTCCAATGCAGCTCATGAGGTTCCTGCTTGAATCTTGAAACCATGCCTATTGCATAGGCAATGTCTGGCCTAGTATGAGTCAAGTATATAAGACTACCAACAAGTTGTCAATACAATGTAGCATCAACCAATGGTGTAGTACAAGAATTCTCAAGCTTGACTCCAGAAACAAAGGGAGTCAGAGATGGTTTGCAAGTAGTCGTATGAAAGCGTGCAAGTAGATCAAGAGTATACTTGGGTTGTGCAAGAGTAATCCCTGAAGCTGACTGTGAAATCTTGATTCCAAGGAAGTAGTGCAATAAACCCAAGTCTGTCATGTCAAATCTATCCTGAAGTGATGTCTTCACTACTACAATGGTAGATGAAGTACTCCCAATAATTAAAAGATCGTCAACATATAGAACCAATATCAAAAGCAAATCATCTTGTCATAGTAAATACACATTAGGATCAAAATGACATCTAGAGAAACCTGAAGATAGGAGGTAGGAGTCCATCTTGGCATACCAAGCTCTAGGAGCTTTTTTAAGGCCATAAAGAGATTTCCTAAGTTTACAAACTAAGGATGAATCCTGAACAAACCCTGGTGGTTGTTCCATGTAGATTTCCTCCTTAAGGTCTTCATGAAGAAAAGCACTCTTCACGTCCATCTGATGTACATTCCATCCATGTGATATGACTATAGCACATGTGAGTCTGATGGAAGTCATCTTAGCAACTAGTGCAAAGGTTTATGCATAGTCAATTCCTGCAACTTTGGAAAAAACTTTGGCTACCAAACGTGCTTTGTACTTATCAACTAACCCATCTATTGCAAATTTAGTTTGATATATCCACCTGCATATAACTATCTTCCTTCCCTTAGGAAGTGAATTCAAATCCCAAGTGTGATTTCTAATCAAGGAATCATATTCCTCATCCATAGCAATATCCCACTTTGGTATGCCTGATGCCTCTTTGAATGTTCGTGGATCAGAAACTGAAGCAAAAAAGGCATGTGCCCCCCTGAAAATCTACTTGAATCATTCTATTATCTATTGAATCCTATACCAATGTATTTTTTGTATGCATAGTGTAAGATGTGGGTGAGTCTGGTGTAGATATATCAACTTCTAATGCAATCCCTAAACTAGATGAAGATGAACCCTCATCACTGTGAGAACTGGAAGAAGAAGATACTACACTAGAAATCTGCTGAGAATGATCTAAATCATTAGTATTGCAATCAGGATCTGAAGAGTCCACAATATGTGGAGAAGTGTCGAGTGTAGTTTCAGGAGATTTTTCTTGAAACTTAACACTTCTCTCAATAAACAACTCATGTGTGGTAGGGTGGAGTAGGCGATAGCCTTTTACACCATCTGGATATCCCACAAAGATGAAAAGTTTGTATTGTGGATCCATAGCCTTGCATTTCTCTTTTGGAATGTGTGTCATGGCATGCGAGCCAGAAACTCTAAAATGATCAACTACATGTTTCCATCCTTTCCAAGCTTCAAAGGGAGTGATACCCTTTAAGGCTTTATGTGGAACTCTATTTTGTATGTAACATGCATGGTTGATTGCTTCTGCCCAATATGATGGTGTGAGGCCCTTAGAGTGAATCATACAATTAGCCATCTCTTTTAAAGATCAATTTTTATGTTCTCCAACACCATTTTGTTGTGGGGTATAAGGAACTGTACATTGCAGATCTATCCCTTTTGATATACAAAACTGCTCAAAACTATTGTTGACATATTCTCTCCCATTATCTGTTTGAAGAACCCTGATGACTTTCCTTGATTGTTTTTTGAGAAGAGCTTTGAAATATTAAAAACACTCAAACACTTCTAATTTTTGTCTAAGAAAGTAGACCCATGTAACACGTGAGAAATCATTAATGAAGGTGAGAATATATCTATCCTTTATAAAAGATGGATGTGGAAAAGCCCCTGAAACATCACTATGAACAAGTTATAAAACTTGTGTTGCCCTCCTTGATTTACCTTTGTCAAATTTTGCTTCCGGATGCTTGCCAAATGCACAACCTTGACAAAGACCTTTAGAAAATTTAACCTTAGGTAATCCCTTAACCATATTCTGTTGACATAGTTGTTCAAGATAGCAGTAGTTAAGATGGCCAAACTGCTCATGCCATAGTTTTCTAACTTCATTTGAATGAGTTAGTAGTGCTTTTGGAGAAATATCTATGGAAAAATTGGAGAAGGCATATAATCTGGTTTGGTCATTTTCTTCTCCTATTGCTACCAAATTGTTGCTTTGTAATTCTCTTATCTGAACTAAATCTGGAGAGAGCTATACTCTCATTCCCTTCCCTAAATGAGTTATTTGATACACTAAAAGGAGATTAGTTGAGAGTGAAGGTACACTTAGAACATTGGCAAATGTTCCTCCTTCAACTTCAATAGACCCTCTCCCTTTTACCAATGTTGGAGTATCATCACCTAAGGTGATTGTGGACATACTTGATTGTTCTAAGGATGAAAAGACAACCTGTGAAGAACCCATATGGTATGAAGCACCAAATTCTGGAATCCATGATGGAGATAAAGATGCTTTAGCAACTAAGGCTTTTCCCTTTGATTTCTCTTTGTCCTTAGTATTGTCTTGATTTGATGAAGATGCCTTGATAGAATCAAGTAGCCCTATATTATTCTTTTTGAGAATTTGTTGTAGAACTTCAATCTTTTTCTTCGTGCAGTGTTGTTCATAATGTCCAATATTTTTACAAAAGGTGCATGCAACTCTCTTTTTACCTTGAGGATCCTTTTTGGAGTTGTCAATTTTGTTTTCTTTCATAACTTGCTTGTCCTTTTTAGTGTTCTTCTTCTCCCCTTTTGAAGTTTGTGGCATTTTATTCCCTGCAAGTAGGGCTTGAGGTTTCATAGACTTCAAAGTACCCATTTGAATTAACTTTTCTTGCTCCCTTGTGAGGTCAGCAATGAAGTTATCAAGTGTGGGCATTGACCATGAGGCTCCAAGAGCCCTTTTAGTAGAGTAGAAAGTTGATACAAAAACAAAAAATTCTGGACCTAGCTTGGAAAATGCATGAAGGATTAATTGATCCTCTTTCTTGTCAATTCCACAATATTTTAAGTGCAACTTCAAGTATTTAAACTTAGTAAAAAAGTCTTGTAAAGTTGAAAATTTCCTAGGACTAAGACCTAAGAGTTGATTTTCCAACTCATGGCTTCTAAGTTCATCTATTTTTCCAAAAAATTTGTCAAGACCTTCCCAAACTTGGTTGGGTGTTGTTAAGTTCTCAACATGGAACAACAAATCAGGAGATAAATTTAAGCATAGAAAGCCAAATGCTTGATCACACTTATTAAAAAACTTTTCTTTGTCTTTAGCTGCATTAGGTTCTTTCTCTATTCCCATTGTTACCCAATATAAACCTTTGTTATTAAGCACAAGAATTACTTTCACCTTCCAATCATGATAATTGAAAGGTGTTAAGGGCACTATGATAACACTAGATTCGATACTACTTTGAATAAGATAGTTGTTTTGAAGAAATGCAAAAAAATAAAAGATAGAAATGCATGTAGAAAAACACAACAGAAGCATGTCTTGAGAAAGTGAGAAAATAAACAACATGCAACACCCCCCTTGATTATTTGTTTCCCTCCCCAATTTGGCACTTTATAGAATGAGTGCTTGTAACTGACCCAAAAAAAGCACAATCAGACACTTTATAGAATGAGTGTGATCTGGTAATTTTTGAATTTGTGATGAAAAAAGATGCACTTTTTCAAAAAAGAACTCAAAGCTTGAGCTATATTGAAAAAGTAATTACAAATTGTAATTTTCACTCTTTACAAACGCACAATTTGCCACTGTTTGAACAAACATAGACAAACATGCAAACATATCAACCTTCAAAATCATAGGTCAACAAATCGCACTTATATATGTGATATCACGGGTCAACACTAAAACTGGGTCAACAAAAACATAGATCAACAAGTCTTGTCCATAAAATAGTAGTCGATCCCTTGAGTAAATTCTCAGATGCATAGTTTGAAAGTCGGGATGATAAAAGAGCTAGGCCTCAATGCCCACGCTCTGCCCGATCAGGTTCCATGGCACATAGGAAATGAAACAGGGGTCTCCCTCACCATGGCAGAAATAGGGGTCTCCCTCAAAGGATAAACCACGCCCAATAGCTAATGCTTCCCAGCTAAAAGAATGCGCCTCCCTTCTTGCTTCCTTGGAACAAAAAATGCCTCAAGAGAAGGCAAGAATGTTGCACCAGACACAAGGGTCTGGACCATCATGGAAGTTACGCCCAATATAGGAAAGGCCACCCAAAAAAAATGCACTCCACCAAAAAACCAAGTGCTCCCTAGCAAATCACGCATGCAACCAACAAAGATAGGGAATGGGCCCACAACGCTTTCGCTGTGCACAATGGATGATTCACTAATTCTCCTGGCCAAACGAATTGAGATCTACGTGGATGCAGAGCAGCTCAAGGCATACGCTTGTGGGAGAATAAATTCCGCTTTACACTGAAGGGCGGGGTCTGCTATGACCACCACTAAATCCCCCTTCCGTACATGCCTCACAAGGGTAAAAAGAATGCAACAGTCAATAGTAATACCACGACCAACTGAGCAGACGAGCTTTGAAAATCGCCTTTGACTGTCTAGATGATGGGTGACGAGGGGATGGCGTCAATGTGGCTGTGAAGCAAAGCCGAGCAGATTCAAGAAAAAGAAAAACTCAGCCTCAAACAGTGCTCCCGCGGCCTCACAAGTTTTTTCTTCCCTCCAAAAAGCAAAACATGCCTCCAAGCAGCCACATTGGGTTGATTTTCTTTCCTGCAAATTAAAGAATGCACAAAAAATTAAATAAACAGTATACAATTAAATAGTTTCACCTTAAGGCTTGAGAACTCTCTGTTCTACTTTGATTTCATGAGAGAAATAGTGAAACATAAAGATTAGCAACATGCACGGTGAAGACAGATTGCATAAACTCAACCCATATAGATAGATAGATAAGGGTCTCCTTATAGAGGAGAAATATCCAACCATGAGCAAAATATCCCATAATATCAACAGGGCAAAATATCAGGAGATATTTAACCTGCACAATAAATTCTATGAGATATTTAACCCGCACAATAAATGCCATGACTAAGTAGGCTTAAGTCAACATGTGGATAGGCAAGCATTGAATGAAAACACTGACACTAGCCAATCAAAAATTATTATTTTTGGATTGTATGGCCAAGATTTAGTGATGTGAGACTCATGTGCCACTTTGTGCATATGATTCCCACCTAAGTTTCAGGGCTCCGATCTGGATTTCACAGCAATCTAAGCATTTCTTGAAAAATGGGTCTGAAAGCCTATCATAATGGGACTCATACGTAACTTCTAGCATATGAGTCCTGTTTGGTTTAAACCTAAATTAAATTCAAATTCTTGGCAAGATTTTATTCTCCTAGATTTGATGTCAGCTTGTAGTGTTGTAATTTCAAGGAATTTAGTATAAACAAGTATAAATACAAGGTTATTTCACTCATTTTCACCTAATACTTTCAAGAGAGCATTCCTAATAGAAATTTTGTGATTACAAGACTTCACTAGAGTATTCAAGAACATTCAAGAGAATTTATAAGACATTTAAGGGGAAATTTCTTCATCATTTGTTGCAGCAGTTCAAGATCAATCATCATGTCAAGCTTATCAAGCATCAAGCATGTTGTTGAGCAAGTTTTGTGATGTAGCATTCAAGATCCAAGATTAAGCATTGTTCTACATCTAATTCAAGATCAAGATATACATTCTACATGGCCACTTCATGTTAGATTGTTGATTTACATCTCTAGAAATCATTCAAGGTATCATCATTTTATGGTTCATATTTCATATCCTTATTTCATTGTTTCATCATTTGTTTTAATTACCTAAATCGGGTTTGACTAAGGCAAACCCCTATTGCCTAACAAAGCAACACTTTTTCTCTCTCTTTGAGTGATTGTAGGTTTATAGGTTAAAGAAAAATTGGATTTGAAGCCTTCAAAAGTATCAAGATTGCAAAGTTGTAAAGGTTGCAAAAGTTGTCCTGTAAAGTTTTCAAGGCCCATAGAAACTTAGATCTAGAGCAATATATCCAACCTATTTGCAGGAAATTAGTGGGAAAGTACTTATTTGATCTATGTGCAAAGGCTCATAAAGTTTTGCTTCAGAATTTTTCTCCTGGGACACTTTGCGATAAAATGGGACTGATACGCCACTTGTGGCATATGAGTCCTTATATGCCTATTTTCTGAATTTCTTTATAGATCATGATTCAACAGTTCTAGATTCCAATTTTGGCACAAAAACCTTGGTCTGGGATTAAATTTCCTAGACTGGTGTATGAGTCCCAGTGGGCATCAAATAGTAGGTTTTCAAGGTTTTGGAGATTGTTTTGACCTCATCACTCTCCTAGGTGCACCTCTGTACTTTCTCAGTCTTTTATTATGCATTTTAGTTTCATTTCCTAGGTCTTTTAGTTAGGTTTTGCATGATACTTTGCATGTTACATTCATTTCTTGTCTTTCCAAGCCCTAGCTTGGTGGTGAACCCCTCTTTAGTCTCTAATCATACCCTGGGATGTCTCTATTGTAGATCTCTTTCCCCTTTCCATCCTTGGATTGAGATCTCTAGGGTTTCCTTGAACGAGAAGTGAAGAAAACTTGTTGTTCTATGTTCTAAACTAAAGAGCGATAATTTTCTACATTTCACTAAGCACTCTATGTTATCCTTTAGAGTTCAATAAGTCAATTATTGTAACGATATTATTTATAATACTTTTCTCAATATGGCCACAAAAAGGTCTATAGCAATAAAATTTAGGGCATGACATAAATCCCTTAAAGGAATGTGAGGGTTCTTAGCTATGACAAGATACTACCATAATTTTGTCCATAAATATGGTAAAATAATGTGACGCTTGAAGAAAATTCTCGAAAGGATCTCCATATTGACTAGAGTAGATAATTTTTCATTTATTACTCTCAAATGGACATGTATTCCACTCTATTTGGTTCTCTACCAATTTTTTCTAAAACGGTTTATTCTTTAATATAATACCTCTAGTATTAAAAAGGTGTGGAGTTGATGCAATAAGGATTCCCCCTCATCTTCACAAATAAACAATTCATAGGGTACAACCTAGTTATATCTACATATATAGCTTAAATGCTATCAATCCTCCATATTGCTTGAAAATTGCATCCTTGGGTCTTGGGATAAAAGTTCTATATAAAAAATAGATCATCATAGCAATAAAAAAAATTGTAGCAAAAGGTGTCATCTCCAAAATAAAGAAAATAATTTACTAGAAGATTGTCTACAAGAAAGATAAAGGAAATGTGGTAGTAAGTGCGCTCTCTTGTTAATTTGAAGAGGAAGGCTTGAAATATTTTTTCTTTGTATCTTGGCAACCAATTGGATTGATGCGATGAGGAACGAATGGGTTGCTAACACTATATTTCAACATATTCTTAGGTAGTTTGAATACGACCCATAATCTTTACCAAGATTCTACTAGACCAAACAACTACTCACCTGTCTAAAAAAAAAAATTATTTTCTTCTCAAATCTACTACAAGTTAAACGACTAAACTAATTACTTCTAAAAAATAATATAAAAATAATGGATAACAAATATATACAAACTAAACATAAAACCATAATAGAATTCTATCTTATTCATCTTCTTCCCAAATGACGTCAACTTTGAATTAATTCACAAGCACCTTATTGAAGTTATCAAATCTATAAATAGACCAATGAGACAATGAAAATGATCTTTATAATAACGCAATCTTTCAAATCCTTTAAACTTAGTCAACAACCCATCTCTATATAAGAAGTCTACATGTGACATAGTACAAAGTCTCAAATATATATTTGAATGATCTTTTTCCATTATATATTTTAAAGTGAAGAGTCGCAAATCCCACGCAAATCCCATAAGTAAAACAAGTAATAATCAATCACATAGGAATAAAGTATAACTACCATTCTTAAAGTCATCGTTATCATGCTCCTTAATCTTGAATCAACTTTTTTTATGACTCCGGGGGTGTGCCTTTTTACCACCCACTTTTTTTTGTGAATATGTACTTTTATATTATTTATTAATATAAATAGCTACCTTTTCATAAAAATATATATATATATATATAACTACCACTCTTAAAGTCGTCGTTATCATACTCCTTAATCTTGAATCAACTTTTTTTCAATTTAAGGCACGAAATTAATCTTTTTCAGTGCTCCCTTCAGAATCTATATTTAGTTTGGTATATTTCCCTTAAAAAAGTCAAATCATAAAGAGAAAAAGGTACGTAGATATTTCATGCAAGAATCAGATTTGGGGAATATAATTCTGGATTCTTAAAAATATAAAAATTAAACTGTAAAAATTCTCCACAAACATGTCACAACTTACCTGTTGTGACGGGATCATCATATATTATTTTATTTCAAAAGCAATGACAGCAGGAGATAAATGACGCCTTCCATTACGTTCAGTAGCTCATTTCTTTTATGATTTTTCTCTATTTCATTTTATGAGGTCCAAGTGTTAAAGTTTTACATGTTCCGAACTTTTCTCTCTGATGCAAACCTCAATGCTGTAATTAATCTGCTCTCAACGTTTCAAACACACGACCTGTTCTACTTTGGTTTAAAATCATCAAACCTTGATCAGACCTGAATTAAAACAAACTCTGAATATTTCTAATTTTAATAATCACAACTCAGGATTTTAGAAGATGCTTTTACGGGTGCCTGAACTCTTTAAACAATCAAACAACTATAAAAACTCTGATGACGGCTAAGATTTTTAATTTTCAAAATCTTTAACTTTTTTTTCAAGACATTGGCTTTGCTGTTATAACAATTTAGTGCCTATTATCAAGAGCTCTCTGCAAACTCATCATATTCAATTTTCAAACGAAAAACATTTCACCAAATACTATCATCATTACATCTTTAAAACACAATCAAAATCTTCTAATGGCCTACATATAAAACTAATTTTATCAACATATATATATATATAGCAACCAATATATAATTTAATATATATTTTATAATATATTATAAAACATTTTATTTATACATGCTAAACCATATATTGAATATTGTTGATATGAACTAGGTTGATCGATTCATTGGTTAATTCAGATATATGACTTAGGAGATACTCACTTCATGGCTCTGAATTTTGTTTTTTGAATTTAAAAACAAGAATCTTGAAAAATGATATGTCCTGGGCCATAATATGGATGGTAGGATTTACATGACAAGACAGATACTTGTATAATCCAACCCCAAATGCAAAAATAAGAATTTATCAATTTATTTATTTGAAAACATGTATACACCAAAAGTTCGCCATGCTCAAAAGGATCAGCCTTCTTCTTCCTGTCTTTCTTTTCGCTTAGTCATTTCCCCATCTTCTGATTTTTCATAACGATCATATGTAAATGGTGGTGAGATTCTAATTCCATCCAAAGACTTAACACTTGATATAGCAACAAATGTTATTCCTGCCCTTTCTCTTGGTCCTATATCAATTGTTGCCTCGGAAAGAGTTAACCCTTGTGATTTGTGGATCGTTAGTGCCCAAGCCAATCGTACGGGCAATTGATGTGTGTGGCCCCTTTGTATTGGTGAAATTGGAATTAAATTTGGAGATGCATCTTCAAAAGGAATTCCAAAGTAATTATCAAATTCAACCATAAAATATGTACCCGGATCTGGTGGGCCACATCCAGGTTTGTATATGATATTTCTGATGTATCCTAAAGCTCCATTCACAAGACCTGCTTAGTGAACTTACATGCAATTCAGATCAAAACATTTTTGACCAACATGCAATTCAGATCAAAACATTTTTACCAGCAGAATTATGTTTATATGGAGTTTGATTCAAATGCAAATGAGTATGTATTTGCGGGTCCACTATTGGAGATAGATGAAGGAAACATTATATTATTTGATTATATTATTAGATAAATAATAATATTTTAGTTTATTTATTAGAAAAATATAATATAAGTTATGGTTAGGGGTCAAACATGGTTAGGTTCAAACTTTTATTAGGGTTAGGGTTAGGGTTAGGATTAGGGTTATGGTTAGTATTAGTATTAGTATTAGGGTTAGGGTTAGGGTTAGGATTATTTTTAGGATTAGGGTTTGGGTTAGGGTTAGGGTTAGGAGATATATTTAGAATTAGGGTTAGGTGAAAATTGATTTCCAAACATTTATTAAATAATTTATTAAAAATACAAATTAAATATTAATTTTTTATTTATATAATTATATAAAGTACGTAGAGATTTATAAAGGCATCTAATTTTTTCAATCATGAAGATCATAATCAATTTTCATATATATATATTTAATTGCTATTATCATTTGTATAACATGATTTTTTTTCTAAATCATTTAAAAATTGAAAATAAAAATTGCATAAAATGTGTAAAAAAACTTTAAAAATTTTCTTAAAAAATATTGTAACTTATATTTGAAGCACATGTAATATTTCGTATAGATTTGGCACACATCCACTTAAAAAATATATTTAATACCACACATTTAGAAAAACCATGTACATTACAAATAATGAGTAGCATAAGGGAAGTCTTGTATGTTGCCACACATCCTCTTCAATTTTTTTTTTAAAGTCTTCAAAGTTTGTAAATGTAAGAAGTATTGAAGGTCAAATAAAAAGGGATTATAGTAATAACATCACATTGTAATGGTGTAAATACATTACAAATTCTTCAGCAATGAGATCGGTATTATGACCTTTATTTTCATAGTGATCTTTATATACGTCTTTGAGCATATTTGGAAATGCACCTACTATAGTATATGCCTCATGAACATTTTTTGCAACAGCTTCCATTGTCATTATTTCTAGTTTCTCAACATCATCATCGATCATTAAGCTTGTATTTTCAATTTCTTTGACAATGTTATTGCAACACTCTAAAACTATTCTTGCACATTTGTCGATAGGGGTTTCAACAAAATCATTTGACCTTATAGAGGTAGTTGGGCTTTCAACTACGATTTCTGATTTGTTTCGTGACATTTTTAATTAGATTATTTGCTGAAAATAAAAGAACAATAAAATTAAGGTTAGCAAACATAAAGAAAGTGCATGCTATCAAAGTAAGTCACTTTAGATTTAATGGAATTGATATATATAGACACAATTTAATGGAATACAACACCCTCATAAAATAGTGTTGCCTTCTATTTTCTACACATACCATTTCATAGTAATATTCACTTTTAATTGAAAAATATATTAAATTTTGAATCCAAATGAAAATTGAACCCACAACCTTACGATTATAAACAAAACACACTAATCCATTGCACTACAAGTTTAATTTAATTTTTTTATGATTACAATTATGTTAATTAATAACATTTTCAATAAAATTAGTAATAAATAAATTAAAAACTATATTAATTTTTAAACCCACAATGAGAGTTGAACCCATAACCCTTCAATTACAAATCAAATATATTAATACATTGCACTATTTGCTTGTTTTTGTATGTGATATATTAATCACATAATAGATATTTTATTAAAAAAATATTTACTTGCTTATAAATAAATATTATAATGTAAGCATTAAAAACATTTTAATGCAATTAACTTTTTTACCCTAAAAGAATAAAACTAAAAACAATTAATAATACATTTATATTTTACATTAAATTACTTTCTTATTTGTAATTGAAAAGCATTATAATAGAATTACTTTTTTACCCTAAAAAGAATAAAACTAAAAAAATATTTACTTTCTTATAATAGATATTTTATTAAAAATCATTTACTTGCTTATAAAAAAAATTATAATATAAGCATTATGAAATTAACTTTTTTTACCCTAAAAGAATAAAACTAAAAACAATTAATAATATATTTATATTATATTTTACATTAAATTACTTTCTTATTTGTAATTGAAAAGAATTATAATAGAATTATTTTTTTACCCAAAAAGAATAAAACTAAAAAAATATTTACTTTCTTATAATAGATATTTTATTAAAAATTTATTTACTTATAATAAAACAAATATTATAATGTAACCTACACTATTTATTCCTGCCTCTATGTATATGAGTTCCAAAAGCTATGACCGAAATGATAAACTATTTCATATCTCTTTAGTTGTCAGCTTTTAATTAATTAGTTGGAAAATTTATGACGGAAAATATATAATATTTAATAAATGCTTTGGTTGTTAGCTTTTACTTTTTATAAGTTAACATTTTTTTTTTACACGGTCACGCTCCACCCATGCTGTCACTATAGGTTATGCCTCTCGGCGTAATTAACATATGATATATTAACTTTAACATCATAATATGTAACGTATATAACATCTAATAAATAATTTAATATATTAGATGATAATACTATGATAATATATTTTAATTTTAAATGTAATAATACATACACTATTAAAATATATCTAGTCATTTATTGACTAATTATTTCTCTATAGCTTAGAATTATTTAAGAATTATTTGATTTATTAAATATTATTTTATAATTTATTTAATTTATTTTACTTTGCATTCACCTTTACACCATCATCATATAAGTAGCTCAGATATCTTATATACATCTATCTAAAATACGCCCAAAGATATTAGTCTCGAGGCGCCTATTTTAAATTGTTATTGAGAATAGATAGGTGCCTCGAGACTGATATCTCTCGGCATGTTTTAGATAGATGTATATAAGATATCTAAGCTAGTAGAATCCGCAATGCACAATGTAAAAAAAAAATTATCACATATTTTTTTAAATAAAGAATTATAATACTTTACAAATCATGATTCATATCATATTTATTCATATTTTATTTTAATTAGATGCATCTTCAAAAGGAATTCTAAAGTAATTATCAAATTCAACCATAATATATGTAGGTGGATCTGGTGGGTCACATCCAGGTTTGTATATGATATTTCTGATGTATCCTTAAGCTCCATTCACAAGACCTGCTTCTATTTATAAATTAGATGTTAACACAACCCTTGCATCCTTTGAAATTAATAATTCAACATCATCCTTGTGAAATATTGTATATCGTAGGTGCATGTAATGTGCCACAATATGTGGGTAGTCAATAATATTTTGTCATCGCCATTTCTATGCTTCTTGTGGATTAGTTGGATGTGTCCCTAGCATTAATGCATGTAAATCTGGCCAATACATATCTGTTGCACTCAAAGTAAAGAAAACTATTGGTGTTCCAATTTTATGCAATAGATTAGTTAATTCAGCTTGACATTTTTCCCAATAAAACCTTGTACTCCTTAGTGTTGTACCAAAACACATAAAATGGTCAGCTAGATGTGAATGAGGGATATTTTCCATATGTTCTCTTAACTCATTGATTGTGATTGGCATATCTTGCAAGCTCTTTTTGAAAAACATCGTTGATGACTTTTGCGCACAATGTCACATAATCATATTCATCATATAATATCTAAATTGTGGGTGTCTTCCAAAACGATGATATCTATATTTGAATAAATGTTCAACAAACTCATGTAGATGAACTCTCCTCATTCATTGTTCTATCCAATCACATCCTCCATCTGGAAATAGTGTTGGAAAAGCCATATCAAGTAATCCTTTAGTAACATACTCATTCACTTGAGATGGTCCAATTCCTAGCTAGTCAATTAGTGATCTAGGATCTACATTAGGGTTATTTACCCATGCATGAATTAGTTCCATCTCTCTTCAAGCATTTGGCGGTTTAGAGGCCATTGATGTAGTGTGATTAATAATGTTTCCTTCATCTATATCAAATATGGGACTCGCAAATACATACTCATTTGCATTTGAATCAAACTCCATATAAACATAATTCAGTTAGTCTAAAATGTTTTGATCTAAATTGGATGTAAGTTCACTAAGTGAATTTTCATTAATTTGAACATCTTATAGAACCTATCACATTTTATTTTATATTTAAGTGCTCTATATATCCTCTCTCAATTAATTGTAAATTATAAGTTGTTCCATGTTGATCCTTTTTCGAACAATAATGACTGGTAAATGTTTTATTCGATGTGGTAAAATTTTAGCTATTTCTCTCACTTCTTGTGGAAAACTTATGGTATGTCCTTTGTATTTGTATTTCCCTCTAGTTGCATGTGTTACTTGAGGTATTGGGTTGACATGTGATATCAACATTTCCTCTATTTGTCATAAATTTGCAAGTTCTAATGGTTGTGGAGCAAGATCCATATTGTTTAATGCTAAAAATTGATATTCATTCCTCTCTTGTTGACATTGATTGCAAATAGTGCTCTCAGGTACCCATACAACCTTCATTGTAGGATAACTCTCTTCACCAATATAACACATACTTGGTGTAGAAAGTTTATCTAGTCCATGTTGAAATATCATTTGTATAATTTTCAAATCAATCTCAGTAGTTGTATTATTATTAACTACCTCTTGATCTCTTCTATTATTAACATTCATTACATTTTGAACTCTATCATTTGGCATTTGTAGCACACGATCTATTGTAACAAAATTCACCCCTTCAGAACTAACCTCAACATTCCCATGAGATTGACGATGTCTTTCAACTAATTCATGATTGCACACTTGTATTTATTGTCTTTCTATCTCATTCAATTGATTAGAATGCATAGCTCTTTGAATTCATGAATGATGTTTTATCATTCTATATGCATGTTGTCTCATTTTTGCTTCAATCTCTTTAGTTGTCATATATGCCCTATGTTTAACGCTTCTTTCTCTATCATTTTGGTTTCGAAGAATCCTTTCTTCTTGTCTTTGTACATCAGTCATTTGTTCACGTTGTTGTCTCATATAGTTTCAAGCATATTCTCTCCTTTGTTCTCTTTGTTGCTCTTCTGTTGTAAAATTCCTTACTTCCTCTCTTTATGCATTAGCCATTTGTTCACATCGTTGTCTTATATAATTTTTAGCATATTCTCTTTGATGCTCTCCTCGTTGCTCTTCATTTTGAAAACTTGTTCTTCAACGATGAGGCATCCTACAAATTTTAATAAAAAATATTAAATCTATAAAATTGTTAAGAATTTGTAAAGACGCTTAATGATGTAATTTAATGGTTCATAGGTATATAAATAATTTTATCAACCAAATACAATATAAAAAGACATTGTTAAAAAAACATAAATACATATTTCCTTGGCCATTATTATTTTTAAAGTAGTGATATTTTTTTATTTTCTACACGTACCATATCATAGTAATATTCACTTTTAATTTTAATTTTTTACTCCTCTAACTATTCAACTCTCAAACAACCTTGTAATAAAAATATTTACTTAACAGTTAAAATTTTACATACTTTCATACATAACATTATAAGAAACTCAAATGTAGATTAGAAAATAACTATTAAGTTTGATTAAAATAACAAAATAATACTTAAAACTTTTACAAACTATTTTAAAGAAATTAAAAAAAAATTAAAATAAACTACAAATATTTATAACTCTTATATATGAAATTTGATTCTTATATAAGAAAAAGTGTAAATTTATTAAAAAGATTAACACTGTATTAAAATTTACTTAATTTTATGACTTCAGTTTTTAAATTTATCGATTAATTTATTGAGTTCACATTATATGATATGATACCAATTCTAGGAGTCCACATTATAAATTTACCTTTTTTACATTTTCTTTCACCTGTCAAAATTTACCATATCATATCAAGTATTGTATAATTTTATGAGTTCACATTATAAATTTACCTTTCTCACATTGAATTTACCTTAATGTATCACATTATAAAACTTAACCATTTCATATCAAAATTAAATAATTTACTACTGCATGTGAAATATTAATTTATGTTTAATAAATTCATTAAACAAAGATTGAAGAAATGGAATTTACTACTATTGCATGTGAAACATTAATTTATGTTTAATAAATTTAGTAAACAAAGATTGAATAAATGAAAATTAGGCATAACGGATTTAGTTTTATCATTTTATGTTTTTAATTCTTGTAAAAATGACTTACCTTGTTTTCACACGTAGTATATATTAGCACCACTTCTGTATTTATTCGCTCCTATTTGCACCACTTTGTATCTATGGTAATAATTTATTTTTCAATCAACACATTCATTTTTTTTACTTGCTATGTATATTAGTTCAAAAAGTTATGACTATTTGAAAAGATATCATATTTAATAAAAACTCCTTAGTTGTCAACTCTTAATTTGTTTAAGTTAACATTTTTTTAACACAGTCACGCTCCACCTATGCTATCACTAAGGGTTATGCCTCTTGGCATAACTAGCTTAGATATCTTATATACATCTATCTAAAATACAATGAGAGATATCAGTCTCCAGGCACCTATTTTAAATTGTTATTGAGAATAGATAGGCGCTTCAAGACTGATATCTCTCGACATATTTTAGATAGATGTATATAAGATATCTAAGCTAGTAGCATCTGCAATGCACAATATAAAATAATAATTTATCACATTGTGAGCACCACAAATCTGCAAAATAGCTCAAACTTCAAAACACATTAGCATGTTAGTTCAAACTATGCAAATACCATAGTGCTCGTATGAGATAATCTATCATGTCTAACAATGTAAATAAAACAACTAGCTAAGAGCATAAAAGAGCATAATGGATACCTATCCCATAGTCTATTGGTGCTTCTGTAGAAAGAAGCCCTTTCCCAATCCTTTTCTAAGCTAAATGATGCAATGCCTTGAGATGGAGTGGATGGACAAAATCAATTCTCAATTGAAGAGAGTGACTTTGCATAAGCTTTGTGGATGATTTGTTGAAGAATCAGCCCTCTACTTATAGATTCTCAAGTTGAAAGAATGCTCATAAGATAGCAATGTGGGATAATGATTTGACCAATGAGATGAGGCCACTTGTCACATTATGATAGGTTGAGGAATGTGCAAGTTTTGGCCAATGTGCCAAAGAGGGGGAGATTCAAATTTGAAATTGAGAGTTAATGTTGAGAGGGGGACATGAAAGAGAGAAGTTATTGCAATGTTGGAAGGGACAAGTCAACTTTTCTTCATATTCAAACTTGAGGGAATATTCCATTTTTATGCCAAGTGGAAAGAAAATAATGAATTTATAATTGAATTAAAATGATTTATTGGTGCAAGTGGGAAAAGCTAGAGGATGTGATGGGTGGTTAGATTAGGTTAATCAGGATTAGATTAGCTTAGGTGATGATTAGTTGATTTTGACCCATTTGACTTGAATATTTTGATTTATTTAAATCAAGAGGGAGAAATATGACTTTTGAGATTTAATTAAATAAAGTCTTGATTTATTTAATCAAAGAGGGAATGATAGGCTTAAATTAAATAAAGTTAATTTATTCAATTTAAGTGGATAATCCTTAGAGATTAAATGAACTTGATTTTTCAAATGAATGGATTTAATGAACTTGGTTAATTCTATGAGCGGATGAATGTGAACTTGGTTTACTTGATGAATGGACCTAATTGAATGCATGATGCTAATTTTGCATGTCTACATTTTTCCCCTCTTTGAAGCAATGTACTTGCTACGTTGGTTCAAAGAATAAACTTGCCATGATCAAAATTCAAAAAATTTCTAATTTTTTTAGTTGTCCCAGTGAATAGAAGTACACTAGTACACTGCCCCCTCAAGAGATCGAGTGAAAAGATTCTATTTGAAGGTTGATCTCGCGATAAAGAGGTTCTAACTAGATGGTTATGGATGATGATGCAAATGAGATGGTTTTAAGATGCTTAGAATAACAAATCTATATTATCTTAAACAACTTGAATGATGATATGATGTGATGATGGATGAGATGGATGATGTGATATGCTATGATTATGTAATGGATGCTTTATGCAAATATATGATTTATGAGATGCTTAGACTAACAGATCTATATTATGATGATGAACATGCATGTCAGATGATATGCATAATACTGATGGTTTGTGGATGCAGGATGGATGCACTGGTGATGATGATTAATTACTCATGACGTGACGTTAGTGCAGAAAAGAAGACATTAGATGATGACAAGAGGATCCAAAAAGTGCATGATCTGACAAGACTTTATTAGAGATGATGATGATGATTTTCTTATCAAGGATTGGGACTTTAAAAGGGCTACTTACCTTATGTTTGATTACACATGTAGATACGATGCATCAAGGTATAAAGAACTAGGATGGCGTTGTACCTAGTGCGATGAAATTTGACTAAACAAATAGATAGGAGTATTCTTGTTCACACTTTCCATACGAAAACCTTGCTAGGACGTACCTAACAAAGAAAGTATCCGCCAAGTTATTTGACAAGAATGTCCAACAAGCACAATAGACAAAAGGATAATGATCGTTGCCCCATTCCTATCTCTCTAAATCCTTCATTCGGATATCATCGAGAGGTCCTTGGAATGAGCCCAATAAGATAAATCAAAAGAAAAGATCAAGTATGCAAACAAGTCAATGTTCTTCATACCTTGAGCCAAAGGGATGTGTTTTGATAGGATAAGAATCCAAGTGATATCCAAAATGATGCCCATTGTCAGAATGATATATCCTAGGACATGCATTGTATAGGATGATGATGGTTTGATAAGTTGATTGATAGGTTGTTGATATAAAGTGGACTGACTTGTTTGAAAATGATCAAGAGTTTGATTTTGCTTTAAAGGTTTGTTGTTTGCATTTGATTTTTCGCTTGAATCTTTCTTTTGTTGATTTGTTGTGATTGTTTCTATTTGTCTTGCCAAAGGATGAGGGTGATGATCAGTTTATTATGGATGATTGATTATTGCAGGTGCAAGCAAGATGAGACGGATGGATTTTTTCAAATATTTGGAATGTTTTGAGGCTATTTTTGGTGCTTTTGAGATTTTTACAATTTTTTTATTTTTGAATTTTGTGATGTTTTGGGGTTTTGTGTTTTTTGAATGTTTTTGGATTTTGCGATTTTTGAATGTTTTTGGATTTTGATGTTTTTTCAAATGTTTTTGTGTGATTTTGGATGTTTTTGAATTTTTTGTGTCTCAGGGGCTAATTAAAGATTAGCCTTGCCTATGTTTAAGCTCAGAGACAATGTAGTTCAGATATCATGTTTTTGATGTTTTCAGACTTTTTGATCTATTTTTGGATTTTGATATGTTTTGAATGTTTTTGGATTTTCTAATTTTCTAATGTTTTTGGACTTTCGCATGATTTTGACGATTTGGATATGGATATGTGTGATGATACAAGTGCTATATTTGAGGATTTTGCTAAAAATCAAGCTAAGGTTTATTGATCAGATCGATGGATTGATGAAGATGATAAAATTGTTGAGGATACACAACAATGCAATGATTTGATTGATCAGGATTGATGACAATAACATTGTTGAGGATGCACAACAATGGAAGGATTGATTGATTAGGATTGATGATGATAACATTGTTGAGGATGCATAACAATGCAAGGATTTATTGATCAGGATTGATGATGATAACATTGTTGAGGATGCACAACAATGAAAGGATAGTGTTAAGCAACACAATGATTGAGAAGGATATCCCAATATTATGGATTGATTAGATTCGATTGATCATGATTGTTGAATCTTGGTTTGGAACAAAATTTGTTCAAATGATTTGACGTGATGTTTGAAGTGCAAGTTGATGCGACTGATAGTGATTGTTTCAATTGGTGTTCGATGAAAGATGAAGACTAATAAGGAACATCTTCTTGTCAAAATATGCCATGGGCTAATGATTTGGATTTTTGAATCACGAATGTTTTGACCAATTTGATTTTACATTTTCTAATGTTTGGATCACCACATAAGTTGGAGGATATAGATCAAGATTTATTCTCGAAGCAAGATGTAAATATCTGTCCCCAATGTCTAGCAATGTATGGAATGTCATGTGTGGATGCTCGAATAGGTGTATGGATGGAGGGATATGGGTTATCTTGTGATAAGATAAGGTGTTTGAACAAAGGAATGCTTCATTGGATAATGCTTCATGGCTCAAATAACATTGCATAGGATAGGATCAATGAAAATGACCCATGTTAAAGATGTTTACCATAAGCAAGTGCAAAGTGTACACCAAAATTTTTCAAGATCAAGATAACTCAGACCATGTATGCAGATGGAAAAATGGATTGGATAAATGGTTCATGGATGAATGGATTTATGATGGATGAGATGGATGGAATGATGGATTTATTATGGATGGGATGAGATGCTTTCACTTGAAATGGCACACATAGATGCTTGATTCTACACATGATGCCTGTTTACCAAGTTTTCATCATGGTCTTGCCCAAAGTGCCGCCCATGTGGTTTTCACTAGAAGACAATTTTTTTCTCTTTACTATTTTCAATCCTTTTGTGATTTTTTTTTTGAATTTTCATTTTTTTTCATTTTTTTTCATTTTTTTATTTTTTTGAAAGATTTTAAGCTCATGCTAAATCAACTTATGGTGTTGACGTAGATGCCCCTATCATAATGTGCCATCGATATCCTGCTTGAAGAAGCTACTTTGCTAAGATTCGTGCACTTGAATGCATCTTTTAGGGTTCCTGATCTGCTTTGTTGATACTAGAGTTGAATTTTTCTTGGTGCGCACATCATGATAGAGTTCCTTTTGAATTGTTATGATGAAGGGTCATTGCCAATACATGGTCAATGTGAGAATTGGATATCATACATGAAGGTGTGGATGAAGTGTGTTTAGGGATAAGAGATGAATTGGTTGACAGTTTGGAATCTTTGACTCTCCAAACTTGGGAAGATGAGCAATGATGGGTGGATACGGAAGTGTACGTGAAATTAGGATGAACTTCTTTATACACTTTGTACGTCGCTTGAAAATCCTGCTTTTGCTTTTGCGAACATCTTTGATGGATACTTTTCCCTTTTTAATTTTTCCCCATAGTTTCTTTGACTGATGGAGTTTGATAGGGATAATCTTCCTTTGTATTTTTTGGTATCCATTTGTATTTGATTTGTCCATTATGCTTTCCAAAAGCTTTTTCTTTGATAACATTCTGATTCAAATCTTCCTTTTGATGTTGGTCCCACTTAGTGGATGGGTTGATGGGTGGATGAAGATTCATGATGTGACTGGTTGTAGTATTGGCATTGGTTTCATCATAAGGATTCTTCATGCTCCCTATATTGACATTTGCTTGAGACATAGTTGCCCCCAGTATTGTGGAAGTAGTACCTTTGTTCTTTGATTCTTCTTGTTCTGAGATGTCTTGTTCGATAAGCATTCTCTGATAGATAGCCATTGTAGATGACATTAGTTCAATTTGTTGCTCTGCTAACTCTGGGATATCCTACTTTATTTGACATGTGTTCTTGAGTGGATAATGCTGGATATCTTCATACCTGATGTCCTCAGTTTGAATTTGGGATGTATCTAATCTTGATGTTGATAATTCAGTTTGTCTATACGAATCAATAACCTGTTCTTTTTGTGTAATAATATTAGAAGTAAAAGAATCTCGTTCTGAAGGAAGATCATCTATGTGTCCATCCAAAGAAAGCATCTCATGGGTAGATGGAGGAGTATGTGCTACATAGATATGATCATCTTGCATAGATAGGAGAGTTTCCATTAGATTATTGTAGTATCTTGAAGATACAAATTCTTGATCTTGAATGATTTTAGAGTTTCTTTCGACATGCTTTGGATCAAGTTCTTGACATGGGTCAGTTTCAAAGGATGGATTGCTTACAAAGGGTTCTTGGACATCATCAGTAGTCATGGTAAGTGGTTCAATATCCTCTTGATCTTTGAGTGGACTTAGATCAAGTGTCGAGTTGAGGATTCTTTCGACATCTGTAACCATGAGGTCAAAGGGTGTTAACATGTCTTGGAAAGGACCATTGCTAGACCTTGGTGAAAGATGTTGATCATGCTTTGGGATAAATTCTCGAGCTATGTCCTCTAACTCATAAGGTGATGTAGAGACATTTTTAACATGATTAGTGGTCGATGGGTCATGGATTATGTCAATAGGATCAAATAATTCCAACACTCCTTCAAATAGATCACTAAAAAGTGGCTCTTGATGTATGGTGAGTTGATCATTGGATGGGGTAAAAACATCTTCAATGTGCTCCTTAATTGAGATAACTTGAACATTGTTTTCAACAATTGTGGTGGAGAGATTGTGAATGTCTTCAACCATAGGGTCAAGTGATGTTGAAATTTCTTTGATTGGATCATACTTGAGTATTGTTGGTGGATTTTGATCATGATTCAAAAGTGACTCTTGACCTATGTTGATTTGATCTTTGGACGAGATAGAAACATCTCCAATGTGCACTTTGATGGATAGATATTGATCATTGCTTTCATCAATTATGGTGGGTAGATTGTCAATGCTATCACCAGTGGTTGAATGTACATCATTATCCTCAATAGCTATCATTTTTTCATGTTTGTGCTTGTGTTTGTTGGGTAGCTTGAGAGGCTTGGGAAATTTGAGAGGCTTGGGAAACTTGTTGAGCTTGTGCTGCTTGTTGTGTGGCTAGATATTGTTGGATGGCCTTTTGGTAGGCCTAGTGAGATTTTAGCACAGTGTTATATTGTCTTGTTGTGTTTGTTTTTGGTGGTAGTGGTGGTGGATTTAGAATTGTGTTGGGTGTAGTGATGAGTGGTTGAGATATGCTTGGAGTGATCATGAGGGTTTGAGATATGATGGGTGTGAGAGGGGTGGTTGGAGTGATCGAGGTGATAGGAATGGTCAGAATGACTGAGGTGATGGATCCTTGGGAGACCATATTTTGATTTTTCAAGATTGATGTTGTCATTTGATTAGCTACCATCTGTTGGTGCGATGTTGATGGTATATTCAAAGGATTTTATGTGATGGCTTGATTGATGTTAGGTGGATTGATTTGGATGGAGTGATTGGTGCTAGGTAAATAGGGAAGCCCTAAACCAAGGAATGATGTTGATATGAGTAATGGTGGTGGAGATGTATCTTGGTGCAATGACTCAACTATTTTGGTAAGTGTAGCAATTTGATCTTGCCAAATTTGATCTTGATTTCAATCTTGACTCCCTTGATATAGTTGATTTAGTTTTTTTTCAAACAAATTTGGGATGCATACTTGTGTTTTTTGAATGGGATCATGGAAAAATTGATTTTGGACAATGTTCTGATTTGGGATGATGTTCAGATTTGGCATGATAGGTTGAAATTGAACATTGTTGATGTTGGGAATCACATTGCCTTGATTTAGGTAACTTTTATTTTGCATGGTGTTACCTTGACTTGGATTAATACATGGTTTTGTTAACATATTGTTTGGACTTTGAATGAAATTTGTATGATTCACAAACATATTTATCCCAAAGTTTGTTGGATTCATGTTTGGTAAAGTTGTACTTGGTACATTCACATTTGGCATGTTGCGATTTGATGAGATGACATTGTTCATTTGAAGGCTCATGCATTGATTGTTTGATTGATAGATTTGTAGTTTTGGATTTAGATCTACCATCAATAAAGGTGTTCCAACCTTTTGACTAGGCATACTCACATTTTTTATACCATTGAGGTTTGCGGAAGATAATGATCCCATGTACGGATTGTATAAATGTGAGTATTGATAATCAATCGGAACTATAAGGCTTTGATAGTTTGGTTGACTTGGATTACTCAGGATGTATAGATCAATTTTATATTCCATGTTCCTCTTATGTTTTGACCTTGTTACAAAAGTGACCTCTAAGTTTCTTAGGACCAATGACAAGATGAAGGATGAAAGGGGTAAATGATATGGGTGTTGAATGTTTAGGAACTTTGGATCAATGCTAGACTTAGGGTTTGATTTTGATTGTTTGATTTGGATAATGAACTTGTAAACCCTAAGATGTTAGATGTTATGTTAGGATGAATTTTTTCAAAGGATTGCTAATTCAATTAAATGTATGAGAAAGGATGCATTCCCCTACACCTAACTAAACAAGGTGATTTTGATTTTGATGATTTAACCAAGTATAGAATGATGTTTTCAAAGCTCTAAAGTTGTTTGATGGGATGAGATGATAAATGTTTGGGATGGATGAAGTGTTTGATTTGATCCTAAATGAACCTAAGAAGGACTTGTTTACTAGGAAAAGATAGTGAAGAACATGCCTTTCTCTAAGAGTAATTCAAAATCAAAAGACTAATGTTTGCATGAAAACTGTATGACAAAAAGATACCAAGCACATGTGTAGGGTCCAATAGATTGAATCTTTGCTTAATGGATTCTTTTTACCACAAACATTTCTTGATTAGCTTTTAAACTAAATGTCCAATGTCTCAACTTCTCATTTCACAAGGTATATTATGCAAAACTTTGATGAAATTAAGGCAAGGGTTACCTATTGTTTAACTTTAGTGGGAAAATTGAGATGTAAATTCAAGTGCTTAGAAACCTCTAAGGATGTAATCCCAAGGGCAATCAATAACACGAGAATTTGGTCAATGGTATTTGCCTCCTAAAGGGTTTGAAATTTTGATGATGATGTTAAATGTTTGTTTTCAAATGTTTTCGAACAAGCAAAGTGTTTTGTAACCCAAGAATAAGTACAACCCTATGGATGTGTAAGACAATATTTGTTGGATTCCCACTTGGACAAGTCCAGCTACGCTTATCTTTAGCGAATGGTTAGATGCTTGACCTCGCTGGCTCCCCTCCATGGCTCATTATTGTCAATTGGGGTAGCCAAGCATCAACACCCATCAAACTCCCATGGCATGCTTTCCATTTCTACTAAAAAATCGTAAAAGTGTGGGGTGGCTTCAAAATGACTATTCTTGCACCAACAAATAGATTAAAGGATTTTGGAAAATTCTAGCACATGGGTTTTAATAAGGACTTTTCGTTTGTGGAGATTGACCCATATGGCAAGAGTCCCCTTTCAGATCCATCTTGTCAGAATCAACCACATGATATTATCATTTATTCCAATACCCACATTTATATCCCAGTTGGAAATACTCTTGGGTTCAAAGTGTTACCAGTTGAGTCATTCCCTTGGGTGAGTACTTTTTCCCCAAGGTAGGCCCTTTAAGATAAACAAAAGTGAGCAAACATATTCATAGTTCGATCAACCTTCGTTTAGAAACAAAGGGAGAACATATGCAATAGGTTTACTCACACTCGCAAAGTGTTTTATTCAATTTTAGTTCCCAAAAATGAAGTGTGGGCAATCTTTTATGCAACTTAATGTCATCAAAAAGAATTTTGATTCTCAAGATCACCATGCAGCATGAGAGAAGTGAATACACCTTTTTAGATGATATTATTTTGCAAAAAAGATTACAAAGCATAAAAGACACATGTTCATTTTAGCCTTAAAGCAATGATGAGTTCATTTTAAGCACCAAAAATCAAATGTGAAGTTGATTTTTCAATTTTAGCCCAAAAGTGAAGTCTAGTCAATTTCTAAGGTTCAATTTTAACCCAACTTGAAGAGATTAAAAGCTAGTGAGTTGGCATAAAATAGAAAACGAGCATAGTAATTGGATGCTCTAAGCAATAACAAGCATTAAAAAATGCTCTTTCAAGTCTCAAGTTCAATGTTTACTTCTTCAGTTCAATTTTGTTTGTGATTCTCACATGAGAGAGACCACCATAGTTTTGTGATGCAAACCTGCAATCAAAGTAAAAAATATTAACAATGCGATCTATGTCAAAGAATAAAAAAAGCATACATCACTTTTCACAAAAAATTACACTTGTCATGTAAAGTTTCTATAAAAAATAATGGTTATAATGTTAAAAATTAGATTCTATGCGACTCCAATTTGGCAAACCAAATAATTGGCTACGTAGAATTTTTTTTTAAAAGATCTCTCCTCCAAATCATACTCTGATAATAATATTTCACCAGATCATGTTATGCATATCCATTATTTGCAATATTATAGAAAGGCCTTCAATAGTCAATAAAAGCTATTCAAACTCACTCAACAATTAGACATTTTATATTAAACAAGTCTCAAAAAGATAATTTGAGAGTAGTAAAGATTTTGAAGTAGCAAACTGATCCCATTAAATAGTGAAGTGACCATGACCTATGTAGGCGGTGAGAAGGAGAATTTACTTTAATAGATCACAGTCACTCTTTTGTGCCTATTTCTGATTTTGGAAGTATATCTATCAAATCGTGTATTATAGACCAAAGCAAGCACATAAAGGCAACAAAAAATAGAAATAGCTATGATGATTTGGTTGCCTATGCCAAGATATTCTAAGAACAAGTGGAGTCATGCCTGGGGTAACAACCCATAGTCTATAGATACACCCGTATGCAGCTGGCAAAGTCAAAACTACTATCAAAAGAAAAAACCCAATGTGTAAAATACACCATGGCCCAGTGAATAAAAGCTTAAAGCTACAGGTTAGAGGTTGGTTTGGGGCACAGCAAAAGAAAAAAAAATCAAACATAATAGGAGTTTTTAGCATATTCAAGGCACTTTAAACTGTTTGACATAAATCGCCTAAGATATGTGCATTAATGCACAACAACACATTTCCAAGGTTCAAGACTATCTACCTTACTCAATGCTTAGAAATCCTCCTACAAATAGTAAATCTTAAGTGATTAGTAGCGCATAGATTTTCATTATTTGTAGAAATAGTTCGTGTGCCCCATCTATGCTTCCATTTTGGCACATGTAGAGAGGCTGAGGAATTCAATTTTATACTTGCCAATTATATTTCTAAGAACAACTATTCGTTGGCTTATGCAAGCAATGCGTGTTAGATAATTTGTGTACACCACTCTAGGAGAAATCCATTATGGCTAAAAAGAGCATAACCATGAGTGGGCCGATGAGTAATTAAAGAGGGTCTAGTGCTTTAACTGCGCCTTGAAGGCCATGCAAGGAAATGCTTGACTACTACTGGTAAGTTGGTAACGTCTACCATCACTCTCGCACAAATGTAGGAACTTTGTCAGATGTTATAGCTAGAAGATGTTATAGCTGGAAACACTATGGCAGACATGTATACAAAAAAAGACAAAGCACTTGGACTGTTAGGTAGAATGAGCAGGCATAAAGAAGGCACATGAATTGTTAGACAAAATTCCTTCAAGAAAAATGTGGTGCAGCTGATATAAGATATGCAACAAAATAGATTTGTTGAAAGGCTTTAGAAATTTTCAAGCAAATGTAATTGACAGGTGTAAAGCTGCATCACACAAGCTTTTGAAAAAAAATTCAAAATAATGCAATTGGTAGACTTAAAGTTGTGCCCACAATTCCATTCAAAAATACTTTCAAACTAAATGCCATTAGCAGGTGTAAAATCAAATTTCACAGCATATGACTCTTGTAGACAAGCTTGCAAAATATGGACACATAGATAAGGCCGATGAACTATTTGACTTTTCTTTTCTTTAACAATCAGTAACCCAAATAGAAAAGTGTGAACAAAATCACCTGCAAAGGCCTTATCATTTCTGGCACTACATATGATGCATGAGATTTGAATGAATTGTCATCAGGGAATTTTTTTTCACAAAAACAGAGTGACAACAATTTGTAATTATGAATAAGCCTTACTTGAAAAAAGACAGAGTGACAACAATGTCGCAAGTTCACCTCAAACAAATTTTAAAAGAGACTTATTTCTGTTTCAGATATTAGTTATAATATGACCAATCTTAGTGTGAAATAATTAAGCCATTTCAACTAAGATACAAAATCTAGAAACACTAGTAGCATGTTAGATGGTGAAATTTTCAAACAAGCACGAGTCTATGCCCTCCTTCTAGCACCATATGTGAGCACCACAAATCTGGAAAATAGCTCAAACTTTAAAAAACATTAGCATGTTAGTTCAAACTATGCAAATACCATAGTGCTCCTATGAGATAATCTATCATGTCTCACAATTTAAATAAAACAACTAACTAAGAACATAAAAGAGCATAAAGGATACCTATTCCATAGTGGATTGGTGCTTCTATGGAAAGAAGCCCTTTCCCAATCCTTTGCTAAGCTAAATGATGCAATTGCTTGAGATGGAGTGGACAGAAAAAATCTGTTCTCAATTGAAGAGATTGACTTTGCATAAGCTTTGTGGATGATTTGTTGAAGAATCAACCCTCTACTTATAGATTCTCAAGTTGAAAGAATGCTCATAAGAGAGCAATGTGGGATAATGATTTGACCAATGAGATGAGGCCACTTGTCACATTATGGTAGGTTGAGGAATGTGCAAGTTTTGGCCAATATGCCAAAGAGGGGGAGATTCAAATTTGAAATTGAGAGTTAATGTTGAGAGGGGGACATGAAAGAGTGAATTTATTGCAATGTTGGAAGGGACAAGTCAACTTGTCTTTATATTCAAACTTGAGGGAATATTCCATTTTTATGCCAAGTTGAACAAAAATAATGAATTTATAAATGAATTAAAATGATTTATTAGTGCAAATGGGAAAAGCTAGAGGATGTGATGGGTGGTTAGATTAGGTTAATCAGGGTTAGATTAGCTTAGGTGATGATTAGATGATTTTGACCCATTTGACTTGAATATTTTGATTTACTTAAATCAAGAGGGAGAAATATGACTTTTGAGATTTAATTAAATAAAGTCTTGATTTATTTAATCAAAGAGGGAATGATAGGCTTAAATTAAATAAAGTTAATTTATTCAATTTAAGTGGATAATCCTTAGAGATTAAATGAACCTGATTTGCCTAATGAATGGATTTAATGAGCTTGATTGATTTTATGAGCAGATGAATGTAAACTTGGTTTACTTGATGAATGAACCTAATTGAATGCATGATGCTAATTTTGCATGTCTACACATATTTTTTTTTAAATAAAGAATTATAATAATTTACAAATCATGATTCATATCATATTTTGTTTTAATTAGATGCATCTTCAAAAGGAATTCTAGAGTAATTATCAAATTCAACCATAACATATGTAGGTGGATTTGGTGGGCCACATCCAGGTTTGTATATAATATTTTTGATGTATCGTAAAGCTCCATTCACAAGACCTACTTGTATCCATAAATTAGATGTTAACATGACCCTTGAATCCTTTGAAATTGATAATTCAACATCCTCCTTGAGAAATATTGTATATTGTAGGTGCATGTAATGTGCCAAAAAATGTGGGTAGTCAATAATATTTTTTCGTCACCATTTTTATGCTTCTTGTGGGTTAGTTGGATGTGTCGCTAGCATTAATGAATGTAAATCTAGCCAATACATATCTGCTACACTCAAGGTAAAGAAAATTGTTGGTCTTCCAATTTGATGCAATAGATTAGTTAATTCATCCCAACATTTTTCCCAATAATACCTTGTACCCCTCAGTCTTGTACCAAAACACATTAGATGGTTAGCTAGATGTGAATGACGGATATTTTCCATATGTTCTCTTAATTCATTGATTGTGATTGACATATCTTGCAAGATCTTTTTGACAATCACTACTGATCAGTTTTGTGCATGATGTCGCTAATCATATTCATCATATAATATTTAAACAATGGATGTCTTCTAAAATAATAATCTCTATATCTAAATAAATGCTTAACAAACTCATGCAGATGAACTCTCCTCATTCGTGGTTCTATCCAATCACATCGTCCATATAGAAATATTGTTGGAAAATCCATAGCAAGTAATCCTTCAATAGCATACTCATTCACTAGAGATGGTCCAATTCCTATCCAGTCAATTAGTGATCCAGGATCTACATTAGGGTTATTTACCCATGCATGAATTAGTTCCATCTCTCTTTGAGAATTTAGTGGTTTAGAGGCCATTGATTTAGTGTGATTAATAATGTTTCCTTCATCTATCTCTAATATGGGACTTGCAAATACATACTCATTTGCATTTGAATCAAACTCCATATAAACAGAATTCAGTTATTCAAAAAAGTTTTGATCTGAATTGCATGTAAGTTCACAAAGTACATTTTCATCAATTTGAACATCTTTATAGAACCTATCATGTTCTACTTTATATTTAAGTGCTCTATATACCCTCTCTCTATTAACTATAAAATTATAAGTTGTTCCACTCTGATCCTTTTTTCTAACAATAATGACCAGTAAATATTGTATTCGATGTGGTAAAATTTAAGCTATTTCTCTCACTTCTAAGTGTGGAAAAATTATGGTATTTCCTTTATATTTGTATTTCTCTCCAGTTACATGTGTTACTTGAAGTATTGGGCTGACATGTGATATCAACATTTCCTCTATTTGTGTTAAATTTGCAAGTTCTAATGGTTGTGGACTAGGATCCATATTGTTTAATGTTGAAAATAGATATTCATTCCTCTCTTGTCGACATTCATTGCAAATAGGGCCCTTAGGTACCCATACAACCTTCATTCTAGGATAACTCGCTTCACAAATCTAACACATACTTGGTGTAGAAAGTTTATCTAGTCCATGTCAAAATATCATTTATAGAATTTTCAAATCAATCTCAGTCATTGTATTATTATTAACTACTTCTTGATCTCTTCTATTATCAACATTCATTACATTTTGAACTCTATCATTTGGTATTTGTAGCACACGATCTATTGTAACAGAATTCACCCCTTTAGAACTAACCTCAATATTCCCACAAGATTAACGATGTCTTTCAACTAATTCAAAATTGCACACATGTATTTTTTGTCTTTCTATCTCATTCAATTGATCAGAATGCATAGCTCTTTGAATTCATGAACGATGTGTTATCATTCTATCTACATGTCTCATTTCTACTTCAATCTCTTTCATTGTCTTATTTTCCCTACTTTTAACGATTCTTTCTCTATCATTTTGGTTTTGATGAATCCTTTCTTCTTGTCTTTGTACATCAGTCATTTGTTCACATCGTTGTCTCATATAGTTTTCAGCATATTCTCTCCTTTGTTCTCTTTGTTGCTCTTTAATTTTAAAACTCCTTACTTCCTCTCTTTGTGCATTAGCCATTTGTTCATGTTGTTGTCTCATATAATTTCGAGCATATTCTGTTTGATGCTCTCTTTGTTGCTCTTCATTTTGAAAACTTGTCCTTGGATGACAAGCCATCCTACAAATTTTAATAAAAATTATTAAATCTATAAAATTGTTAAGAATTTGTAAAGACACTTAATGATGGAATTTAACGGTTCATATGTATATAAATAATATTATCAACCAAATACAATATAAAAAGACATTGTTGAAAAAACATAAATACATATTGCCTTGGCCATTATTATTTTTAAAGTAGTGATATTTCTTTATTTTCTACATGTACGATATCATAGTAACATTCACTTTTAATTTTAATTTTTTACTCCTCTAACTATTCAACTCTCGAACAACCTTATAAGAAAAATATTTACTTAACAATTCAAGTTTTACAAACTTTCATACATAACATTATAAGAAACTCAAATGTAGATTAGAAAATAACTATTAAGTTTTATTAAAATAACAAAATAATACTTAAAACTCTTACAAACTATTTTAAAGAAATTCAAAAAAAAAAAAAAAAAAATTACAAATATTTATAACTCTTATATATGAAATTTGATTCTTATATAAGAAAAAGTGTAAATTTATTAAAAACATATGAATTTTGATTCAAAAAATTTAAAGTAAATTACAAAAATTTATAACTCCTATATATGAAATTTGATTCTTATATGAGAAAAAGTGTAAAAGAAAAAGTGTAAATTTATTAAAAAGATTAAAGAAGCTTTATGAAAATTTACTTAATTTTATGACTTCAGTTTTTAAATTTATAGATTAATTTATTGAGTTCACATTATAAATTTTAGGAGTTCACATTATATGATATGATACCAATTTTATGAGTTCACATTATAAATTTACCTTTTCACATTGAATTTACCTTAATTTCCCTTAATGCTACATAGAGAGAATTTACCTTAGTTTATCACATTATAAAATTTAACCATATCACATCAAAATTAAATAATTTACTACTTAATGTGAAACATTAATTTATGTTTAATAAATTCATTAAACAAAGATCGAAGAAATGGAATTTACTACTACTGCATGTGAACCAGTAATTTATGTTTAATAAATTCATTAAACAAAGATTGAAGAAATGAAAATTAGGCTTAATGGATTTAGTTTTATCATTTTATGTTTTTAATTCCTATAAAAATGACTTACCTTTTCTTCACTCGCAATATATATTAGCACCACTTCTGTATTTATTCGCACTTATTTGCACCACTTTGTATCTATGGTAATAATTTATTTTTGAATCAACACATTCATTTTTTTTTACTTGCTATGTATATTAGTTCAAAAAGTTATGACTATTCGAAAAGATGTCATATTTAATAAAAAATCCTTAGTTGTCAGCTTTTAATTTGTTTAAGTTAACACTTTTTTTAATACAGTCACACTCCACCTGTGTTGTCACTATAAGTTATGCCTTTTGGCATAATGAATTTGTTTGTTCTTTTATCTCTCTACTTTTTTTCTCTGATAACTTTGTAAATAAATATATTTAATTTAAGAAATTAAATGAAATTTTATTTTAATTTAGTTGTGAATTCAAGATTTGCTAATGATATATTTTAATTATTTCTTGAAGTTTGGATTTTAACTAAAATTGAATAAATTTATACATATTCATTTGAAAGAACATGGAATGCGTTATTAATTAAGAATGTTGAATAAATTATATAATCCTAATTCTAACTCTAAACATAATTATAATGCTTTTAAAATGATAATATTTAGAATTATAATTATAATTCAATTATTAATTACAAAATTAGGGTCATGATTAATTATTTAAATTATAATAACCTTAATATTTTATTTTATTTATTTATTTTATAGATAAGTGCTACCAAAACATGGGGTAGCTCCTAGGTACATCCAAACAAGAATACAGTAGGCCCACAGGCATCATAAAACATCCCCTAGCAACTCATGCTCTTGCCCAAAGGCATCATCAAACAACCCCTAACAACTAATGCTCTAGAAACTGATAGATTATAGCCATGTAACTACCCAGCATAGTGAGCCACATAAGGCTCCCCTCACCAAGCCAAGAACAGTCAGAAGCCATAAACCGGGAGAAGGCCTCCATATTCACATTTTTAATCCTGGTTAGAAAGACTTCCCATGCATCCGACATATAGTTCACTAGGGCTTCCCTACGTTGGCATAATATCTCTGCCTCATCTTTGTCACCCTCTATGACCTCCTCCAACACCATTGCAGGGTCAAAGAACATGTGTGTGACGCTCACCCATCCATCTGACCTCAATTCCATGGTTGCATTTTCTAGTGCTTGAATATTCTGGCCTACCACGATCCTATTTAGAAGTATAGACACCCATTCCCTAGATTCACTTATATCCACAAGGGCACCAAGCACTGTCTCATATATTCTATTGTTGCACCAGTGCTGATTCACATTTAACACCCGCGATACAACTTCCACAATTACATTGTGCACTTCTCTGTTTTATATTGTGAAGAGTCTACTACACTGTGCTAATAAGGGCTCCTTATTGCATATGCTAACCAAGCCAAACTGGAACATCATCTTTGAACAACCACATTTACTACATGTATCAGGGCACCACACATGCCAAATATAGCCAAACCTTTCCAACATTACCCAATTGACCAAGGCATGTCCCTACGATGTTTATAACCCTGATACTAGGCCACGTCAACCGTACACTCCTCCCAAAGCCGAAATAGACCTCACGGGTATTATGTGACTTCCATTTTTTATTGAGCAATTCCATTACCCAAAGCCACATTTAAACCTTACACGAAGTAAGAAATTGGCTCATGACAAGAGAATGAATTTCACGAGGCCACTCAATCACTTATCGTCAAGGCTATGGAGTTGTCAAATCTTCTTCCAGGCACATCGAACAAGTTAGATCCTACCTCTGAGTTTCCCCATGTGACTTTGTACTTCCACACATCCCCCTTGGGATTTTGGTTACATCTTTTCCTTGTCTCTATCCACTATATCCTTGAGTCCTACCCAAATTTCTAACTTGGAATCGATGATCAACCCTTCCTCTTTCCATACACCTACACTTGCTAGGAAATCTGCAACCTTATTAGCTTCTTTGAATGTGTGCTCAATCCTATAGTTATCTAGTTTGCTAAGAAGTACCTTAATCTGGGCAACCCAACAGTTAATTTGCCAACTTGGGGACCGGCCATTGATTATTGCTTGAATGCAAACCATCGAATCTCCCTCTATCTCTACCATTTGGATCCCCTTACTGATGCATATCTGTAGGCCCATCATTATTGCCTCAAGCTCTACTACATTTTTAGTTGACACACCTAATTTCTTTGAGGCTGCCCAAGCACACTGTCCCACTTGGTCTCTGATAAGACATCCAACCCCCACAGCACCGGGATTTCCCTTAGCCGCCCCATCGAAGTTCAATTTCCAAGGGACATCCACTGGCTCCTTCTAATGGATTGTCTTTCTATCAACCTTGTCTTCCCTGGGCGAACACACCTTCAGACTTTTTAGCTTATTCCATTCTTTTTAAATTTCTTCATCCCATTTCGTGAATCTTGATTTTGCACCAAGCATTATCCTATTGCTAGCCACCTCGATTATTGCCTCCTTCATCCTCTCTATTAGTCTGTTATTATCTAGTGCTTCACCTTTGAAAATTCTCCTATTCCTTTCTTTCCATATGTGCCAAATCACCAACGAAGGTTCCAATAACCAAAGACCCTACCAATACCCGTTTTTATTGCCAATTTGCCATGCGTTCAAGAATTCTCACAATTTCTCTTATCTCAAACCATGTACTTGAAATGACCTCTGGAGCCACTCCCAGCATTCCATTGCAGTAGGACATGATAGAAACAGGTGATCCACCTCCTCCTTGGCTTGTTCACACATCATGCATCGAGTTGGGTCTGCGATTCCTAGTGTTTTTAATATTTCCATCATTAAGCACCTCTTATGAAAAACCACCCAGAGAAATGCACCAGCCTTGGGGAGCACAGCTTGGTTCCAAGATAATTTTACCATTCAATCTATTCTTGCTCCAATCTCTACCTATATTTGATAACCAAGTTTGGTAGTGTATTCACCAAATTTTTCCCCACACCATACAATGGTGTCCTCTTCTTTGGACACACACACTACCCGATTGTTTAACTCTTCTAAGATTGCCTCCAATTTCTTTTGTTCGAGGTGCACACGCATCAATTTTTTCCACTTCACCCTTCTACCACCTCCAGTTTCTTTTGAATTAATATACTTGGCAACTTTAATTCCCCATTCATCCTCGAGCCATCCTAATTCCTGGTCTAACTTGAATTTCTTTGAAAGACTCTTGTATCCATTCCTAGAATCTATCCAAAACCTATCCTTTTGTCCATTGCCAAGTTTCCATGTAATATGACTTGTGATCAATGGGCGACATTTATTTATGAATCTCCAAATGGCTGAGCCTCCCTAGATATTTTTATAAATATCCATTGTATAAATATTTATTCTAGGCTATGTGGCACCACAACTTCTCTGGGTGCTTATACATTTTCCAAATCATCTTTGCTCCCAACACTGTATTTTTCCTCCCAATCCTCCTTAATCCTGCACCACCATCAATTCTAGGCTTGCAAGCAGTTCCCATCCGATCAATGGTATTACCCTTCCCATAGGAATCTCTTTAGAATATTCTCTATACCTTGTTCGATCTTTTTGGAGCTTCATAGCAAGCCAATGTGTATATTGGTCTAGTCGAGAGAACTACCCTAGTCATAGTGATCCTGCCAGCCAAAGTCAACCATTTATTTTTCCAAGACATCACCTTGTTTCTACACTTGTTCATCACCTCCTCCTAGTGCTTGGATGTAGAGGCCACCTCAAAAAATTGAACCCCTAGGAATCTGGTAGGAAACTTATTGATTTGAAACCCCAGTAATGTTGAGATGGCTTTCTAAACATTAGCCCTTGTCTTGAAGAAATAGATTCTTGATTTCTCCTTATTCATTTTTTGCCCCGACTATTGTTCATACTCTGCTAGAGTCACTTTGATGCATCTTTCCTCCCTAATGCTTGCCTCTCCAAACAAGGTGGTCTCATCAGCGAACTGTGTGTGAGTAATTTGTTCCACATTTGGGGCCACAATGATTCCAATCCACTTGGCATGTTGTCTTCGCCTTTTGACTGCACAACTCAAAGCCTCTTCCATGATAATGAATAATGACGAGGATAAAGGATCCCCTTGGTGTAGTCCATTAGTAGCCACAAAAAAGCCACGCAGGGAACCATTAATTAGGATAGAGAATCTAACTGTGCATATACACTACTTGATTAATGAGCACCATTGATTACTAAAGCCCATGTGATCCATGACTTTGAGTAGAAAGTCCCATGAAGCTTTTTCATAAGCCTTGCATGCATTCAACTTAATAAACATGCTAGCCATATGATTTACCATTAGCGAATGTACCACTTCACTAATGAGAAAAATACTTTATGTGATTTCTCTCCCTGGAACGAAGCCATTTTGTTTAGGAGAGATAATTTTGTTGAGTATCTTCTTGAGTCTATTTTCCAGTACATTTGCTATTACTTTGTGTAGCATATTACAAAGAGAGATTGACCTATAATCACCGAACATCCTACATTCAGCCCTCTTGGGAATTAGTGCTATAACAAAGTTATTCAGGTCCTTGATGAATCTCTTTTTCCTTCTAAAATCTTCCACCACTAACCAAAGATCCCTCCCAAGAAAGCCCCAGTAGTTTTGGAAGAACCTAGCTAGGAATCCATTCGGCCCGGGGGCCTTATCGGGATGCAACTGGAAGAGGGCCGCCTTAACTTCATCCATCGAGACTGGTTCTTCAAGCATTCCATTGTCCTCACTTCTGACCCTTATTTCAATTGTATCTAATATACCCCCTTCACCGCAATCTTCCACTTGTTCTCCCAACACATTTTTGAAGAAGGAAACTCCCTCGATGCCCACTTCCAAATCGCCATGCTTCAAGGTGCCATCCTGGGACTGAATCGATTCAACTTTGTTTTTTAGTTCTTTAGGAAACAATAGAGGCATGGAAGAATTTTGAATTTGAATCACCTTCCTTGAGCTAGAATTCTCTTGATTTGTCCCTCCAATAAATTTCTTCCCTCTTAAGTAGTTCTGCAAGTTCTGATTTTAGTTCCTTCTCTTGCAGCAATTCCTCATTCCTCATTCCATTCCTTATAACCTTCTCATTTAGTGCTTTCAATTCACATTTAAACCTTTCCTTTTCTATGAATATGTTCATAAATTTTTCCCTGTTCCAATCTTTAAGCCTTTGTTTCAAATACTGCAGTCTTTTTGCTAATTTGAAGCTAATCAAGCCCCCTACTCAAAACTCCTTCCACCACCTTTCTAACAAGCTCAATAGCCCTTCATCAAACCACCACATATTCATGAACCTAAAAGATGACTTCGATAGCTCCAAACCTCTAAGTTGAGATTAAGTTTGACTGGAAAGTGATCCGATATGGAAATTGGTAGAATGTGGGCTTCAATGATGGAACAAATATTGCACCACCCGGGAAAGATCAAGAATTTTTCTAGCCTCTCTGAGATTGTCATAAAATCCTTGCACCTATTGGTCCATGTGAAAACTCCATTCGAGGTTTGGCAGTCTTCCAGTCTTGAGCTTGCCATGAACCTTCTAAAATCTATCATGACTTGGGATTCCAACCTTATCCCTTTGCTTTCCTCAAACATGTCCAGGAAAGCATTGAAATCACCCCCAATGATGAGGCTTGAATCCATATGACACTTAACAAAATCCAGAACCTCTAACCAAATCTCAGCTTTCTCCTTTGTTCCTATAGGTCCATAGATGTTAATGAGCATGAATGTGAGATTTAGACTCATACTATAGATTTTCGTCACCAACTAGTTCATTTGTGAACATTGCACTTTCACTGATATTTTGGACTCCTTCCAGATCATCCCAATACCCCTAGATGCTCCTACCAATTCTTGAAAGTGACCATTCCATGATCTAATGTATTTTAAAAATGTGCACGCCTCTGCTTGTGACAACTTGGTCTCATGCAAAATAATTATGTCACTTACACATGACTAAAGATGACGCCTAACCAAGTAACATTTTCCAGGGGCCTTTAGACCCCTGACATTCCATGTAGTCAGCTTCATTGCTTCCCAAGGGAGGCCTTCCCTCCCTTGGTACTTAAAAATTCCTTGATGCTAGGATAGTTCCAGGCGACTGCCTCCTCTTCCCTCAATTTCTTGAAGGATTTTCTTCCTCTGGTTTTCCCTTGTTTTTTGAGTTTACCCATACCCAGATGCATGGCCATAATTTGAGTTATGCTTCTTTCATCAATGGTGTCTAGCCCATCCTCAAGTTCCAGCTATGTGCCTGAATCTGATGTAGGAGCTAGATTATCCATCTTGGCTTTATCCTAGTTACCCAAAATGAGCTCTTCTTCAGGAAGCCAGTCTGTCACAATCTCCCTAATTTCACCTTGCTCCACAATCTCCCTAATATCAATTTCTAACAATGTCCCCAACAATTGTCCAATCTTTTCTAGGAATTCTCCATTCCAATACTCAAATGGGAGATTGTATAGGCAGATCCAAATTGGTTGGTCATATGGCTATAACCTGGTTGGGTCAAAAAATTTATTCCAGGGTTGTATGTATAGCGGGAAATTGTCGATGTGCCACACTCTACCTTCTGTGACTCTCTTAGTTTCTTTGTCTACAAATACCACCATGGAAAATTTATTTGGAAAAAATCTGAGTAATACCTTCATCTGCCAATTTTTTGTTATCCAATCCCTGATCATTGCCCTACTGGGAGTACCCCCAATGAAGCACCATATTAGTGTGAATTCCCTTAGTATTTCTACATCATTTTTTATTTCCTGTGACACATCAATCATCAGGATTTCCTTCACCTTTGACTCTTTAGGGTTTTATCCTTGTTCCAATTTGTAGTTCGGCTTCCCTTCATTTCTTCTTCCAAGATTGTGGAATCTATCCTTTTTTCTAGATACTCGACCTCTCTAAATCTTGGAGGGTCATAGCCATGGTGGTGCATCCTTCCAAACTCCATCATCATGCAAGTTATCCCTTGTTGCTTCTGAGGTCATATCATGTCCTGCGTGGGTAGGGTAGTGAACCGTTTGCTCCTCTGTTGGTTGTTGCCAATAGTGCATGTGGCAGTGATCGACCTATCTTCCCTTGGAGAACACCCATTGAGGGTTGTGGCTGCCAACCAGTGATAGTGATGCATCTGGCAAATCACAAATCACCTCATCCACCCAGCTTTCCCTAGCCTCGCCCTTCAAACCTGGTGCCTTCTCACCCCACATCATCACCTCATTCCAATTTAATGTTATTGTATAATAACCTTAATATTTGTTTAACTAAAAAAATAGAATAATTATTAATAAAGATTAGGATTATAATACAATTCATTCTAACCTTTATTGTTATTATATAATTATTTCAAATTTCAAAATGATTTTTAATAAAGTAGAATTATATTTTATATATAGTTTAACTCTAAAATTAAATAAGTATATAATAGAAGACCATAGTATCTTTTATAATAAAGAACACATTTTCATAAGTCAATTTTACATCTGCTATAAGCAATGGATGTCACCAAAATCAATACTTTGCTCTTCTTAAAAACCATGTACATGAAATGCAAGTTCTTTGTTCTTCTTGTTAAAGACCAAAATTAATACATGAAATGGAAGTACCTTGTTCTTCTTATACATACACACATATATAATCATTGGCTAATTTGTTCATCAAATAGAAATAGAGATTTGAGAATTATAATTTTTATGGAACAAGAAAGATAGAATTGTTATGTGAGGTGAATAAATTAATTAACTCCAAATCAAAACATTGGTAGCATGATTTGTTAGAGTGCATAATTTATCTATTCACTATAACTTAAGTGTGTTAGTGTGAATAATTAATCTATTTACTATACTTAATTGTACTTAGGTTGACAAGGTTAGACACCTTGTCTAACTAAATGTGCAACCTTTAAGCCTATTGAGGTTACCAAGTTGTTTGGTAAATCTCATGCATATACCTTTTGAGGTTGGAAGACATTCCACCTCACCCAAAAAATTTCTCAACACTTGGCCCATAAGGTTGATGACTTGGTCATAGAGGTTGTTGGTTTGCAAACTCCAAGTGTTCCTAAAGTTAACACCTATGTGACACTTTTCTACTCTTTTGTGCCACATTTTGGGGCACTTGTCAATTCACCTCATAGGTGGATTTCCTCATCCTTGTCTATATATTCAAGACTTTATACTCAATGTAATTGGGGTTAGCTAAATACAATATTACATATTATTTACTTATGATTGTCTCTTATCTCCTAAATTCTAATATGATATCAAAAAAATGATGAATTGGAGGCATGAATTGGTGGTAATAGAGGTGCAATCAAAGGATGACACAATTCATAGATTGGAGGAGGCTCTCTATTTTTTTACATTCACAATTTTTGCTAGCCATAATTCTGAATTATTGAGGCCACGATTTTATACTCAGACATCAATCTCTCAGGTGATTTCTATGATCATCTCCTCATGCATTTTTTTTTGTAGCCTTGCAAGCTTGTTGGTTGTCGAATGGTTACAAACATTTGAGATAATCACTTGTGACTTCTCTTGACTATAGTTCTAATTCCACCATAATGGTTGTGTGAATAAATTAGAAAAACTAAATTTGGTTGAGGTTCAAATTTTCAAATCAAACCATCTAAAAATCATTGAAAATAGGTGTTTTTTTATCCTAACCCAAATCTACTCTCTATAGTTTGATCATCCAACCTCGTCTCCTCTATTAGATTTGCAAGGGTTGCCTTGTATATATCAATAATTATTTGAGAAACAAAATGGCTAACTCCTCTAATATCCTATTACAATGGAATTCTTCCAAGTTTTAGCTTCCATCCACTAAATATATACTTCTTTTAGAAAAGGAGTGAATTTTAAAAATATGGTTAAAGATACCCCAAAGCCAAAGTTCATTCAGCCTAGTAGTAGTCTTTAATCTTCTCACATAGTTAATATTTCTATGAAATATGGGGGGATAGTGGATGTTTTCTATTTTTTTGAACTTAATAATTTAATCATCAAAGATAAATTTCCTATCATTGTTATTGATGATTTTTTCATTGAGATTTTTGAGGCTGACTTTTTAATAAATTGAATCTTCATTTAAGATATCACAAAATTTATGCTAGAGAAGTTGATCCCTAGAACTTCCAACAATTGCACTGAAGACTACTAGAAATTTTCAGTGGTGCCATCAATTTTTTCTAATGCTCCTATTTTTCATAACATGATGAATATAGTGTTATATGACTACTTTCACAAATATTTATTATTCTTCTTTAATGATATTCTCATGTACACTCAAAACTACCCCAATCATGTTTGACTTTTATAATTTACTCTTGGCATTTGAAAGGAGAATTATCTCATCCCTACGCACTCTATGTTATCTTTTAGAGTCAAATAGGTGGAGTATTTCAGCGATATTATTTAAAATATTTTCTCAAGGTTTCCGCAAAAAAGATCTATAGCAATAAAAGATAGGGCATACACTAAATCCCTTAGAGGAATGTGAGGGTTCTTAGCTATGAGAAGATACTACCATAATTTTGTGCACAAATATGATAAATAATGGGGTCCTTGAAAAAAATTCTCAAAACGAACTCCATTTTGACTAGAGTAGCTAAGTTTCCTTTTATTGCTCTCAAATGAACATGTGTTCCACTCTATTTGGTTCTCTACCAATTCTTCCTAAACACTTTATTATTTAATGTGATACCTCTAGCATTAAAATAGATGTGGTGTTGATGCAATAATTTCCCCCCCTCACCTTCACAAATAAACAACTCATAGGGTACAACCTAGTTATATCTACATATATAACTTAAATGCTACAAATCCTCCATATTGATAATTACATCCTTGGTTCTTGGGATTAAAGTTCTATATCAAAAATAGATCATCATAGCTATAAAAAAAATTGTAGGAAGAGGTGTCATCCGGAAAATAATTAAAAAAATAGTTTATGAGAAGATTGTCTGCAAGAAGGATAAAGGAAATGTGGTAGTAGGTGGCCTCTCTTCTCAATGTGAAAAGGAAGGCTTGAAATATATTTTCTTTGTATCTTGGTGGTCAAATGGATTGATGAGATGAGGAATGAATGGGTGGCTAACACTATACTTCAACATATTCTTAGGCAGTTGGAGTACGATCCATAATCTTTACCCATATTCTACTAGACCAAACAACTCCTCACCTAACTAAAAAATATTATTTTTCTTCTCAACTCTCTACTACTTTAAACGACTAAACCAATTCTTTCTAAAAAATAATATAGAAATAACAGATAAAAATATATATACAAACTAAATGTGAAACCATAATAGAACTCTATCTTATTCATCTTCTTCCTAAGTGACCTCAACTTTGAATTAATTCACAAACACCTTATTCAAATGATCAAATCAATAAATAAATAAGTGAGAGAATGAAAATTATGTTTCAATAACATAACTCTTTGAAATCCTTTAAACTTAGTCCACAATCCATCTCTATATAAGAAGTCTACATGTGACGTAGTCCAAGGTCTCAAATATATATTATATATTTCAAAGTGAAGTGCCTCAAATCCCATAAATAAACGAATTAATAATCAATCACATAGCAATAGTGTATAACTACCATTCTTAAAGTCATCGTTATCATGCTCCTTAGTCTTGAATCAACTTTTTCCAATTTAGGGCACAAAATTAATCTTTTTCAATGCTCCCTTCAATCTAAATTTAGTTCGGTATATTTCCCTAAAAATGTCAAATCATAAACAGAAAAAGGTACGTAGATATTTCATGCAAGAATCAGATTTGGGGAATATAATTCTGGATTCTAAAAAATATAAAAATTAAACTGTAAAAATTCTCCACAAACATGTCACAACTTAACTGTTGTGACGGGATCATCATATAATATTCCTCCAGCAGCCGGAATGATGTATGCATTATTATTTTAAAAGCAATGACATCAGGAGATAAATGACGCCTTCCATTACGTTCAGTAGCTCGTTTCTTTTATGTATTTTCTCTGTTTCATTTTATGAGCTCGACGTGTTAAAGTTTTCTATGTTCCGACCTTTTCTCTGATGTAGAGCTTTAATGTTTTAACTAATCGTTTCCATTTTTTAATACATTGTGCTATAATGTATTTGATAGAAAGATTCTCAAAATTTTGACTGTGGGAGCGATTGAAAATGAATGAGTTTTTTTCTATTAGTTTTAAATAATCACAATCAGATTTTAGAGGAAGATGCTAGATATGTTTATTTTGCGTGTTTAAATTTCCTTTTTATTTATGGAAATAATCACAATCATAAGATTTTTGAAATTTTCATTTTAACATCTCTTCAAAATGTTTGAATTTTTTTACATTTATTTATATAATCATAAATATAATTTGAAAGAAAATTCTAAAAAATTATTATTGCGTGACTTATTTTGTTTATGTGTAATCTTTTATTTTTCTATTTTAGGTATGCTGACATAATACATAATTATAAGTTCAAGTTGTATTTTATTTTGGTAGATTTATAAATTTTACTGAGGTGACTAATTTCAGTATTTAGATAACTAATTGTTTCTTATTAAGTAAGCAAGGATTTTGAAAGGGCGCTGATCCCTTTTACAGCAAAGGATTAAGAAAAGGATACAGCAAGATCAAGAACAACGACATGAAGAAACAACAACAAGAAACTTCTCGAACAAAGCAACAACAAGTGGAAGGCTATCATGATGTTTCTTTCAAATTTTAAACATGAAATATAGGATTTTGTTTCTAATTTTGAACTATGTAATTTGTTCTTATATTGAGATGATAACATTTTATTTTGTATAGGATGTACAATGATTGTCTCTTTAAAATATATGTTTTGGGACAAAATATGCATTTGCATGGCCAACGCAATTGACTCTAAAAACAACACTTAGCTCTTTTTGTGGAAAGATGCATATGATGTTGAAGTTTGGTTTTGATATTATTTTACAATTTTTTTGACAAATAATTGATTTTTATTAGTGCTAATACAATTTTTATAATCCTAATGTATGAAAAACATAAGTTGAGTTAAACTAATTATTAAACAATTTATTTGGATCATGTAGAGTATGATGCCTAAATTGGTTAAACATATTTTATTTTCAAAAAAATATCAAAATCAAAAGTTATTAAAAATAGTAATATATGTTATTTCATGTTTATGAGTCCCTTTTTTTTAAATAATAAATACAAAGATGTGTTCAATAGAAGAAAATAAATTATATATTAGAAAACTAGACATTGTCACCTGTAATAGATTTTTATTTGGTCCTAAATTTATATATATATATAAGTCATTATTCCTAAAGTTAGCTTTTCTCTTGCTATTAACATGACATTGTACTTGTAGATCCAAGCCTAAGGGAACGTTTTCCAAGCATATAAAAATACGGGTTTTAAATTTAAAATTTTAATGAAGATTTACCTTCTCTAAATTATGTGCCCATCCTAAAAAAGAATGGTTACATGGTATAAATACAAATAGTTGTTTAATAATGGGTACCCATTTCTTTGTAAAAAGCATACCTATTTTAAATTGCATACCTATTTCTTCTAAAAAAATGTACCCATTTAAAACAATAATTGGGCTACACATTCAATGTGGATAGGAGTTTCTGCTTGGGCACTTGTTCCTAAATGGGTACACATTTTATACAAAACAAATATTATTTTCTATCAATGTTTTTCTACAATGAGAATTCAACTAAAATGTATTCAATATTTTTTACCCAGCATTCCACGTGTAGATGAATGTCCTCTTGCACATCTTGTTGAAACTATGCACACTCATGATCCAGTTGCACATCCTATTAGACATCCTATTAAAATTGCATGTTTTGAAAATAATATTGGACACCCTATTAAAGCTATGGGTTGTCATGGTCTAACTAGACAAATCATTGAAAGTTTTGGGTGTTGAAAAAATGAAGAAGGAACCCTTTGATGTGTTGTCATTGATGCCAACATTGTTTGTTGGCCATTTTGGTGATACCTTGATCCGGTAATTTGGTCCCAAATTGCTTATATTAGAAGTTCAGCTTATGTAGTTACAGTATGTTGGTTAAGACTAGTAAATGCATCTATGATCAATATTTTAGGAATTTTGGTTGATCTGGATGGAAGTTACAAATGATAAATGATCAACATATAGGTTTTTGGCTTATACAATGCAAGGTGGTATGAGTTATCTGGTCTACATTCCTTCAATGTTTGGATTCAGACTCTACAATTTTGTAAAATGGTCTACAAGTGCTATTATTACATACATTCTTGATGGTGCATGCTTATATGATCACATGGATGATTTATGTTGGATAGATTGGCTTATTTTATGATTAGTTCCAACTCCCGGTTGACCTAATACTTGAAAATTTTCTATGAAGATTAATATGTATTGTAGATGTTAAGCAGATCTATGTTAGATCTATGCCAACATAAATCAAGTTTTGCATGATTTTTTTGAGCAAGAAGAAGTTTTGAATCAAGTTTGGAGCCGAAAAAGTGTTTTTGAATTAAAATATGGCTACATCTAATTAGGCTGACCTAATTGATGTATGTGGATGTCACAGGGTATCAATATGGAAAACTTCTGAGTTGAAAATAGAGCATGTAAGAGGTATGAGTGTTTGAAATTTGATATTGTGCAAACTTGAGAATTTGTATATGTGCAGTAATCGAAAAAGTAGCCTTTTCCCTTACTTGGTTAGGAATAATTGACATTAAAACCGAATTAAAGGTGTATTGGATTAATGTTGTAATGTGTTGTACACATTCACATCATTCTAGGCCCTTTATTTGATTAAAATATGCCTTAATTGATCCTTTGCTAAGCTGTTGTGAAGTTTTGTAACACACTTTCACACTTTTCTAGGATTTATTTACTTGTTTAAGATTAATGGGTCCCTTCTTAATAAAATGTATTTAAATTTGTGCCTTATTTAGGTGTTGTAAAATGTTGTAAATTACTTTCACATTTATCTAGGGTGATCTTAATTAATTTTGGGTAATTGGAGTTAGTTAACCCCCTTTAATTCAAATTTAAACCTTATTTATGACACCTCTTGAAGATCTATCCCTACACCCATGATTTAAATAATAAAACATGTAATTGGGAAAAATTAGGTCCTAGAAAATGGTGCAAGGACCCATTTTCCCTAGGTGGTGAATGTGTCTTCCCTTAATAGGATCTTCCTTTATTAGATGATTATAAATGAATTTTTAATGCTCTTTCCATCCCCTGGGGTTAGCTCCTAGAAAAGTGAGCCAAGACCCATTCACCCTAGGTGGTGAATGGGTCCTCACTTAATGAGGACCACATTTTTGAATTTAATTGTGGCAAGATCCTTATTATTTTAATACCCAAATGGGAGGCCAACTTGAATTATTTGAATTTTGGGGATTCTCTCTAAATTTACTATAAATAAGGGGTTAATTTACATAGTTTCATCCTAGACTCTCAAGCATTCATGCATTATAGCAAGTTTGAGTTCACAAAAGCTTACAAGAGCATTCACAAAGCATTTAAAGGCAGATTTCAAGAGTTTATTGAATAAATTCAAGATCATAGCATCATGACAAGGGTTTGATGCATTCTTACATGTTGTTGAGCTAAAGAAGTGTATGTAGCATTGAAGATCTACTTTCCAACATTGTTTCACATCATATCTGAGGATTAAGATCTACATTCTTCATGGCCACTACATGTTAGATTGCAAATTTGCATTACAAGACAACATCCAAGGTATCTACATTGCATCATTTCATGTTTCATGCTTCAACTTCATTGTTTCATCATTTGTTTTAATTACCTACAAGGGGTTTGACTGAGGAAAACCCCCAAATTCACTAACAAAAGACAAGTTTTTCTTCCCTTAAATGTCTATTTGCATATTTATAGGTTGAAGATCAGGTGGAGCAAGTTGGAGAAAAATTGTCAAAGTTGTGAAAGTTGCAAAAGTTATCATTCAAATTGAAAAATCAAAGATTTGAAGCTACAAAATTATCAACAAACTTCCGGAAATTGATAAACAAGATTTTTTGAGTGTGGACATCAAGGAACATGACCTTGATTTTAGTTTTAGAAACTCTAATAGGGACCCATTCACCACTGAAGGAAAATGGCTCCTCTATAGTCTAAAAACAACAAATTTTTGACAAGGTACACAACTTTTTATGCTCTAAAAACTTCCCTCATAGTTGCTATAACAGTTAGGTATCATTTCTAATTATTATTTGCATCTTTGGTCCCTCATAATTGAATGTTTTAATAAGAAAAATATTTAGTGTTTTATCATCTTGTTCATTCATGATGATTGTACCACTGATTTTTGTCACCCTAATTCTTTCTAATGCTTCTAGGGTTTTTCACCTAGAAGGAGAAAGATGAGCCAAAATGCTTATGTCTACAGTCAAAGTCAATGCAATATGGATGCAATGTACCTAGATGTAATGTTTGAATGTAAGAAACTAATAAGATTGATTGATTAATGAATGGAAACTAAATGTAATACAAAAAGACCTAGAAATGGATGCAAAACTGAACAAAAATGAATTAGACTAAAAGTGTGCACTTGGAATATGGATCGAGACTAGAAATAGTTTCTGGAATGTTGTTGATGTTGATTTCAGGCCTATTGGGACTCATTCACCATTATGGGATAGTCAGTCACAGTTCTACAAAACTGAGCTGAAATCTGTTTCTAACAAAAGGGTATCTAAAAATGTAGAAAACTCAAAATTGACCTAGAAGTGGGACTCATTCGCCACCCATGGAAAATGAGCCCACTTTTGAATTTTTGGATATTCAAAGGTGGAATCCAGAGCTCTCGATCTGCACTTTGATTCTCTACAGGTGTCAGCTTCTGAAACTCTGATTTCCAAACTTGAAAAATGAGTTTTTGCTGATGTTTTGACTTGTTGAATGAAGAGAAAAATTGAGAAACCTTGCAAATTGATCTTGAATGATTTCCAAGCTTCCAAGAGTCCTAAATCTGTAAACACACAAGGAAAGAGAGAGAAATGGTGAATGTTAAGGCATGGGGGTTTGCTTTTGTCAAACTCCTTTTAGGTAATTAAACTAAAATGATGAAAGAATGGAATGAAACATACAATAATGGAGTTTTTTACATTTCCATGATGTTTTATATTGAAATCCTGCAACAAAACATGAAGGATCTACCCTTGAAGGTCTAAAAATTGACCTTGAATGGCTTGTAATGTTAAAACCCTAGCTTTCTTGAGAAGATAAATGATGAATGAGTTGTAAAAATGACTTGATAGATGTAAATTAGGGCTTAGAAGGTTGTATTTATAGGAAATTCACCTATTTTACCCATTAATACCTCATCATAGGCTGACATGAAGTAAAATTAAACTTAAATTTTACTTTTTCTCGTTTAAAGGTCAAAATTGAGCCAAATGAGACTCATTCGCCACCCATGGCGAATGGGTCCCACTTGGATGGGACTAATTCACCATGGATGGAAAATGGGTCCCACAGGGGCCATTTTCATAGCTAGGATGCTAGGAGACAAGGAAATAAGGTATAAATTGCAACTTTACTTTGTCAGTCATTTGATCAATTTAAGCCTCGGGACGCACAATATGGGTTAATTGGGGCCTATTAGTAATGATTTAAAAGTCAATTAGGGCTTGGGACACATAATTCAATGTGAAAGTGTGATTAAATACACTTTACAACACTAAGATGAGGTCGACATATCCTAGGAAGGCACAAGAACCAATGTGAATGTGTAAGACACATAACAACACTAGTTTAACATTAATTTTTAAGTTATAAGCCTTCTAGATTGATGTGATAATGTCATTAAACACATTTTATAATGTTGAATTAGGGAGAAATGGGTTTATTAAGTCTAGAAAAGAATGAAATTCCTTTAGAAGATTTAACAACACCTTTAGAAGACATTGTTAAATGGATTTTATTTAGCTTGCAAGGGTCCAAGACCAAGTGTGGATGCATAAAATTCCTCACAACATCTGAATCAGGGCCTCATTAAGTCCAATTTGTCATGGATTATTCCCACGTCAAGCAAGAGGTACTTTTTTCTATAGTACATTTAGCCCCCACTTTAGTGAGACGATGAACTTGCTTCAAAATCACACTAAAGCAGACATTCAAGAGAGATCCAAGTGTTTAGATGCAGATGACAAAGGATGACAAAGATCAAGAAGATAGTCAAGCCCCTAGGATCCAAGATCCTAATTCAAACCATCAAGATACATAATCATGCAATGGAAAGAAAGGAAAACGGGGTGAAAAAGATGTGCTCACTTTGGGGCCATAGAACGTCAAGTCATCTGCAAGGTGAGTTGTCCCAAAGAAGTGGTTTAGTGAGAAAGTCATGCTAGTGTGTTAGCTTCCCACCGTCTAATGAGAAATTCATGCTAGTGTGTCGACTTGCCATTATACAAACCATATCAAAGTTATGCTCCTGATAACATTGATAAGGAACCACAATGTAATACTTTTTGCAAATGTTTTGAATGTCATGTAAAAATTTTGTTAAAGGGGATTTTTCTTTGTTCATGGGATGCCTCATTTGCCTCAGGTCATTTCAGTTGATCGTACACTCTTGGAAGGCATCAAACCCAATGACACCACCAAGAAGAGGACTCATCACACCATGAAATTTGCACAAAGATGTTGTCTATGTATGCCCCCCACTTTAAAGTGATTGCTACAGCATTACTGTGAGAAATTTCTTTAAAGTAGAAGAAGGAGAACATGAGAGCTTATTCGGAAAGCCCTATGCCAATTCATATGTTTCCAATAAGCTACGTCATGAAAAGGGAAGTATGTCATATGTGAGCCAACTTAAGGAATGCCATCAACATCCCAAGCTTGCTCTTATGTATTCATGAAAGGTTAACAACTAGCCAAAGGAGGCAACCACAAGTGACATACGAGGGAAAGGCTACATAACCCCTTGCCCCCATTGAGTGTGGGACAAAGGTGAGTCAAAATGATTGATGTAATGCAGGTGAGATTGAAAATTAGTATCAATTAGAGGAATTAGGTGCCCCCATAGAGGGAAGCATACCAAACTCCTAAAAATGCTAGATTTTATGACTCAAAGCTTGGCATTAGTTAGTGGAATTACCATGAACTCTATGACATGCATAGAATAAAGTCTTGTAATATCATTTCTTATGAGTTCCAGGAGGGAGGATGATCAAGTGATCTTGTAGGAGTCTCAATAAGATACCCTTTTGATCAATGGTTGAAGGTGGTCTTGTGGTTGGTGTGCGAGATACATCTTGCTTAGTAGTAGATGTCATACTTACACAAGTTTCTTTAGATTCGAGATTTTGTTCTCACTCTTATGGGGAGAGGGAAAATATATCAAATGCAAATCATTGGTATCTTGAGAGATGAAATTTACATTAAGCAAAGAGATTTTTGTTTGTGTCATATTGTTGAAAGGATGATGTTCAAGACCACTAGTGTTGAGGTGTTTAGTTAAGAATAATTTAGGAGTATGGTTTGTGAGATTGTTGATGTTGAGTGAAGGTTTGGCGATCTCTATTATAGGACAATAACCAAGACCATGAGTTGTTTGTTATGTGAGGGGGTCTATAGGGTTGTGGATACCTTGTTCATGAGCACCACATCCTTTTCAGCTATAGCCAAGTTGTTTTATGAGTTCATAACCTTTTCCATAAATCTTTTTCATTGCTTTTGGATCGAGTGGTTGTTCATGATTAAGTTCTTCAAAGTTTGTTGTGTAATGTGCATCTTGTTTGAAGTGGTGGAGGCGGATGCCTTCGAAGGATCGGTTATTGGTGTTGATGATGTTGATGTGTTTAAAGAATTTGTTGTGTTTTTCTCAAGTTGTAAGACACTATCAGGTTCAAGATCAGTGTGACCAATTTTGTGGACTGTGTTGTTGTAGATATATTTCATTTTGCGATGAAGAGTGGAAGGCACACCTTTCATGGCATGAATCCACTTTCTGCCTAAGATAAGATTACATGAAAATTCATAAGGCATGACATGGATTGGTGCATTCAAGGTGACCATCGGATTTCCATCTTTAATTTTTTTAATTCCTAGAGAGGAGTTCCTGGCATGTAGGGCCAAAAAAAATTCCTTGCAGGCACAGTCGCCAATTTTTAACCAGTGCAATCTGGCTTTGATTTGAGCACCTCTAGTAGCATAATGGTCTGCAACTTTCTTTTTGTGTCTTAATTCTGCCACCCTGACTTGTAATGATGGGGTGGAAGGGTTGGACACCAAAGCCTTGGTAGTTGAGTGTAGGTTAGGTGTAGTAGCCTCATAATACCACTGGCGAAAAATCACTAGTTGGCTCCCATAAACACGTAAAAATCTTGTTGTGTGAGTGATAGCTTCATTCCACCAATTAATCTAGTTTGTATTATAAGTTTCCCTACACTCCAAATTCTATACTCGACGAATGTGGGCCAACGTAGGCCGATGAAAAAGTAGAGACATGTTCAAAAAGAACTATACTTCTCAAGTCTAAGGTTGTCTTGTCTCCCATTCAATGCAAAAAGAAATGGGGAAATGATCTCAAAAAGTGGCATCCACTAACAGCTTAACCGGGAGTGAAGAACTGTCAAAAGAGAAAAAATATTGAGCCAAGATCATAGCACAATCAAGGTGTTTAAATATCCTGTTAGAACTAGCCCTGTAATTACACCAAGTGTACCAGAGGGAATGAGAATGGTGGCACCCAATATTGGGATCAAAGAGCCCCAATTTATTACGCATGTAAAACAATGCCTCCCTTTTACCAGCTTCCCATTTGAATGGCATGGTTCCATCTATATCATAGGCCATCTCAACAATATTGAAATCCGCACACCATAACCAAGTACCAACTAGCAATGAATCAACAATCCAATGCCAAAGCATAGAGTGTTCCACCGCATCATTAGAAGCATAAACATTAATAATCCCAAAGGAATGATTATCAATGTTGAGAAGGATCCAAATGAGCCGATGTGTGGGGTTAGACCCATGGTCGACCACACAAGCCTACCACCATGGGGAAAAAAGGGTGACAGCTCCACCATGCTCAACTTCATGATCAATACAAAAAAATTGACTAGTTAGCCAAATAGAGCGACAAGCTGGCGTGAGCTAAAAACCATAAATTTTAACTTCTTGGAGACAAAGCACTTTAATACTAGAATATTTCTTCAAAGTATCCCTAATAGAATAATTTTTGGAGAGGTCTGTCAAACCTTGAACATTCCAAGAGAAGTGATTTTGCAAAAACTCTAGTGAAATTAACACAATTTGAATAGTTAGAGAAGAAAATATCCATTTCTCTTACACATATTCACCTTCTTCCAATGGCGAGGAGGGACCACGATATCGCCTTTGAGCTCCTAACATGGGAGGAGAACCGTTTGGCTACACTATCATAACGGTAGCAGGTTGAGACGTAGCCTTTGGCCTAGGCCATGCTGGAACATTATCAGCCCCGACCGGAGCCTCTTTCCCCTTTGTTGAAGGGTTTGAAACACATTTTGCTGGCTTAGGGGCTTTTGAAGCTAACCCAGAGCCACTGGACATATTTTTATGGTTCATAAACGTGGTCCATTTTTCATCAAGTTTGGCAACATAATTATCCTCCTGACGAGGCTTTCCAAATTCTCATGGTGGAGAAGGAACTATGAGTAATTACCAAAGGGTATTCCTTGATCTTGTGGTCTGTGTACTGACACCTATAACATGTGTTATGAAGATTAAAATAAGTGACCTTCTTGGTATGTTGGAGTGTTCCAATTTGAATGTCAATGGATTCCTTCAAATCTTGTAAAAGGTCCACTTCAACACAGACCCGTTTCTGGGTTTGGCCCTAAAAAAACCTATCTGGTTCAATACAAATGACCCTCCCTAGAGAGGACACAATGTGATTTAGAAAGAGAACACAAGGAAAAGGTAAACCTAGAAATTAAATCCAGACTGGGACTTGAAACTTGGTGTCATCTGAGACAACGAAGTCCTAGGTCTAGACACCTGGAATACCAACAAAGAAGACCTGACACACCAGTGACCATGTGCCAGGATTGCTTGGACATGATTGACCTCCACAAAATGGAACAAGAAAAAACCCTTGGTTAAATTTTGGACCATATCAAGGCGAACCCCATGAGGGACCTAGGTCTTATTGACCCATTCTTTAAGCATGCTTTTAGGGGGATTCCTCCCAAAAAAATACCCAACAAGGGTATGCTGCTCAAGCCATTGACAAGCAAAATCAAAATCAGGAAAAGATAAAACTGTATCAGCTAGGGAGTCAAAATATTTACCTCGTGGAAGACATTTGGAACAAATATTTGGGGTCATTTGTTCAAAGGAGGAGCCACTGAATAGAGCCGTTGAACCACCAACACTAGCATAAACTACTAGGTTAGAGTCGGTTGAAGGCATATTAAAATTAAAAAACGATAGTAAATGCGGTCATACACACAAGAAAAGAGTAAATTCATACGTAGTAAGTGTAGTATGGCACAAGAGGTTCCAAGAATGACTGCAGACATAAGAAAATCCTAGCAGAGCTCATACACCTTCACCGTCCAACTTGCACAACTATTATGGGTTCATTATACTTTTACAATCAAATTTTAGAGGAAGATAGTAGATATGTTTATTGCATGCTTAAATACTCTTTTTATTTATGGAAATAATCACAATCATAAGATGGGTATGTGCAGGATCATGATGGGCCAAAAAGTGGCGATATGATGGGTATGTGTAGGGTATGTGTCTGACAACATTTGTTTTACCCAAAATTGATGGAACGAAAAGAGTTTTTAAAGGATATTCTCAACTTTCCACCAATATAAATTAAGCTTTACTTTGAATTTAATAAATAATTATTATTCATTTTCTATTTGAATTACAACTAAAGTCCTAATTGATAGGGTTATTGAAAAACATCTATAGCTTTCAAATGATATCACATTTTTTGAATATGAAACATGCATCACATTCTAAGCTTCACATACTATAGGATTAAAAAGAATTTGAATATCATGAAGTTTTGACCAAGTTAAGGTGGTCAGACATACAAGTTTTTATATTTTTTAAAAGTTGTAATAAAAAATTCATAATTAATTATTTACTTGGAAAAAATTACAAAAAAAATGCATCACATTGGGAAATGAGTCATCTACTTATATCTAAAATCTTATAAAAAAATATTATCATTTTATTGTGGTTAGGGTGGTCAGACAGACACCTACTTCTTATTTTTTTTCCCTAAAATTTAAGTACTACTGCATTGAATTTCAAATTTTCACCAAATAGATTTTTTTTCTAAATAAAGCTAGTATTCAATTTGCTATAGATTCTATTCTTACATATTTTTGAAATAATATAGATAACTTATTCAATTTTTTACGTCAAGTTGCCTAACTCTGATTTTTCTGAATTTTCATCACCACTTAGGGCCTATTTTTTCCATGATGATCCTGCACATACCCAGATTTTTTAAGATTTTATTTTTACTCTTTAAAATGTTTATTGTTTTTTACATCTAATTGGAAAATCATAACTAGTAATCATACCTTGGTGTGCAATGGTTATGTCAAAGAGTTGTGGAAGTTCAATTAGAAAAAAATTGGGTCCATTTTCTTTAAACATTTTGCAATACATGAGGTCAATTGGTAGCCATTTAGAAAATGATGTTTGTGCAAAAAGGGTCTTAATGGAGAAGTGATCGATTGCATCCTTTTATAGGGATCCAAACATAACCGAAAAAAACCTCTAAATGAGGAAGATAATTAAGCTCCATTACCAACAAGCTCATGTTATATACATGTATTTGTTCATATAAGCCTATGTTATATGCCTATCAATAAAATGTGTATTTAGAAACCAAAATTACTATGATTTCTACAAGACTAACTAGTCTGAACTAACCGTACGACCCACTATGTGTGTGCATGTATGTAGATGCAGATTAAAATTTTAAATCAAATGGATATTCAAAAATTAGCTCTATTATCCTTTCATGATGCTTCAAGATGGATGTCCATACTATGTTCCAAAGCTCCTATTTTGGCACAGGCATGGAGAACACTAGTGAAGGTTGTGGAATTCGGCTTTACACCTAATAATTGCATATACTTGAAAGTTTCTAAAGCCTTTTCAAAAAATCCATTTTGTACATATCCTACAATCATTGTAGTCCAAGAGATGAAATCTTTTCGAAGCATTTTGTCAAACAGTTCACGTGCCTTGTTAATGCTTCCACTTTTTGCATGCATGTCTACTAGGACAATTACAACTATAATATCTTACAAAGTTCCCCTATCCTTTATGCTTCGATAGATTTCCATAATCATCCAAAGCTCCCATTTTCACATGGGCATGGAGGATGTTGGTAAAGGTTGAGGAATTTTAATTTAAACTTGACAATTGCATTTTCTTTGAAATTTCTAAGGCCTTTTCAACAAATCAATTTTGTGCATATTTGAGACCACATCTCTTTGAGGAACCTTGTAAAACACTTCATGTGCCTTGTCTATGCTTCCAAATTTTGTATACTTGTCTACTGGGGAAGTTGCAACTACAACATTTGAAAAAACCCCTCTATCCTTTATGATTTGATGGGTGTCCATACCCTATTCAAAAGCCCACATTTTTGCACAGGCAGGGAGAATGGTAGCAAAAATTGGAGTCTGGATTTACGCCTACCAATTGCATTTGCTTGAAAGTTTTTGAAGCTTTTGGCATCCTTTTGATTCAGAATAGCATTTATTGAAGTATAGTATCCTACAAGATTGTCATAGAAGAATGAGACACGAATGACCTCTTTAGTGCACACCACCTACAAATACCAGTTCCACTCCACTGGGATTTCAGACCAAGGATAGTGGAAAGCACCCCTACAATTAAAAATGGTTCTCAAACTAGAGACATTCATGTCATCATGTTTGAGGGCATCTCTCTTCATTTTTTTACCTGGTAAATGAAATGGAATGATTTTCCCTCATATATGAAAAAAACACTTGTTAGAAAATCATATAAAAATAAACATATGCTTTCTTGACTGTATTGAAAAACATGGCATAATAATAAATATGCAAATAAATTTTTCTAGACCATAACTACCACAATCAAAGCCATTTCAACTATCTTAGGCATTCAAAAAGAGGTAGGAACAAAAGGAACCTCATATAGAGCTCCATGAATAACAATGGAAAAAAGAAATTACATCATAAGCGTAATCAAAGACAGCATATAAAGTGCATGAAACCTCAATCAATCACATTTTACCACTATAAAGTAACAGGAATATGAATCAATCACATACTGCCACAAAAAAAAACCCCCAATGTTGTGATTGTCAAGAATTAGAGCTAAAAGTTCACATCACCCTACAAAAAACAAGGGGGTTACAGACGATCCCCTCAAACCAACTAAAGACACAAACTAGAATGGAAATGCATGAGAAAACTATCTAATGCAAAGCAACAACAAGGTATTTAGCGAGCATCTTTGGCATCCATGGCGTCCATCTATTTATCAGATCCTCAAACTTGCTAATAGGAAAAAAGTTGGTGGAAACCATGTCATGGCAGATGAGAAGGTTGAACCTTGTATAGTGGCCAAGCCACAAGTAGTAGCAATAGGGGTGGAGATGATGAGTCCAGATGAAAAAAATATTTTACTAGATATAATTGCAAGGTGTTATATTATCCTAGTAAAAATTGTTCAATATAAGAAGCTTCCAATGTTGTAAGCTTCTCTAGAGGATAACACCCCATGCTTATGTGTGCTACCATTGATTACAAGTGTTTTTTGATTCAAAGTATATTTAAGTCTTTGAAATTGTATTGAAAACTTTGAATTTCATTCAAACAAGATACCCAACCTCAAACTATGGATAAGGGGATTATGCCTAGAATCGAAAGGCCATCTTATGCTTTGAATAGTTGCAACATTAGTCTAAGGGAATCTTAGGAAAAAATAGAATATAAGAAGGCTTATTTTTCTTGATTAAGTAAAATCTATGACTCTGCCAATAGGATGAGCTTAAGTCGTAACTAAACAGGGATTTCATAATTTACCACCAAGAAAATGTGTAAAACTGAGTAATATATTGTATGAATTTTAGCTACAACATACCTCAACAATTCTTGCCAAACACAAGTCCCGTGTCATTTTGACAAAATAAATGGTCCCTAGCTATGAGATTTGGGCCAAATGAACCATGGATGGGAAATTTTCCAAATAAAAAAAAGGATCAATGGGGATTGCAAAGCTTAGAAGTTAACACCCCCAAATATATGTATGTGTAAGAAACTATGTAATATACTACACCAATCCTTGGTATAGAACACTATAATGAATCTAGCACTGGCATGAACAAGCTGAAAATTTGATCTCTTCAGTTTGTCAACCCAACCTTCTAAGAGTTATCCTTCTAGAGCCTCTTTCACAATCCATCCCACAACTGGAACTTCTCAACCATACCAAACTAAAAATAATTAAAAAATGAATATTTTTAAAAGAAACTTAATTGGATAGTTGGAAAATCTTTCTAATTCATAAACAAATAAGATGTATTGGTATTCTATAAGCTAATTTAAAGGGAAAAAAATAGTTTTTAATTTTGAAAGCTCTTCCAATAACTAGAGTAAAAATTTTTAACCAAGTTATTCAGAAGAGCTTTGGCAAAGTACTTACTACTAGAGAAAAAATATTTTTAGTAATTGTAAGTAAGTTTTTTTTAGAAGCAGACAAATATTTCATGAATAATATGGCAATTTGAGACTCTAACTTTAAATCATGAATTTATGAACTCCATTGCATAGAATTTTATTGAAAAAGGAAAGCACCATGCAACATAATTTGGAATGAGATTTTGTGGTATTAAACTACTAATATTGCAAGCCTAAAAAGGTCTAGTTTTCTCATTAATTTGCATTTTGATCCATGCAATTATGTGGGAAGAAATTTTAATGAAAGATAATGGAGCCTAATACTCTTCCTAATTAAAAGGTTTTTTTAAAGTTGTGTTTCAATCCTTGTGTAAGTGAACACATAATTGCTAAATGATCTACCATTAGATCTCATGTATGCCACAAATGTATGAAAATAATGAACCAATTTTTCCCATAATTAACCTTCCACACCGGCCCGGCTTAACCATCACACACTAAGCTTTGACCGCTTAGTGTGGCTGGTGTGGGCCCACTCAAACCTTCCGTTTCTGTTTTTTTTTCCGTAGCGCTCCTTGGACCCTTCACGGTGACGGTGACTGTCAACGGTTAAATTTGAATTTAGATTTTAAATCTGCATCTCCCGCCGGCATGGAGGAGTTATTAGATCTGCCCGCCCATTTGACTTCAGTGAACAGACCAAGCTTGAAAAACTACCTGTGTTGTTGTGTGTGAGCAACGCCATTTCTTCGCTCATCAACATAATCCAGCAATATCATCTTGACGATATCAACATCTTTGGTGGATGGAGAAGGCAACGCATTCGATAATATTGGAATCTCTAGTTCCTTCACGGTAAATCAAATGATCTAATCATCATCTGTGATATTGATATTACATGTTTTTTTATCTGTTGCAGTGTTAGAAACGCCCTCCAGTTGAAAACAAGCAATTCAATGCTTTAATAAGTATGGAGACACAAATGGCCGATGAAAGTGAAGTTGCTTACATGTTATTACTTGGTTGCCCCACAATCATCAACAGAGAAAATCAGGCATTCAAACCAACAATCATCATCGTATTGCAAACGTTTGACTCTGGGGGCGTGTATTGAGCATGATATACCTCTGTGATATCATATCAAGTGCATTTTCTTGTGTAATTTTTTTACCTTGATAATCTACTCTGTGCATATTATATGCAGAAACTAATGGCATATGCAAAGATTTCTTAGAATTTTAGCAGGGTATATCGTGGATCAGCCTATGTAATGCGTGGAGACAGCGCTAGCATTTGTTTAGCTGATTTAGAGGCAGGTAGGCATGGACGTGTGATGCCACATGTGTGAGAAGAAAATAAAGGAGTAGAGGGAATATAAGAGCAAGGAGAAGGGGATTGGAGAAGCATACATACCTGAGCGGGGTCAATCGGTGTTCAGGAAGGCCTATGGCCTGGAGAGAGCACCTTCATTGCACAAGGGAGGGGGCTCTGTCTAGCACTTCCCATTGAGGAGAATGCACATCATAATTTGTGACAGAAGGGGCTCGCGTTCGCGTTGCCCCCACAAGATACTAAGTTAAAATACTTTCAACGGTGTTACTGTATCCTTCTTTTCGTTTAGTGGCAGCAACATCTTATTCTATGATTTTAAGAGGAAGTAAAGATATGTATCAATCGAAGGTGGAATGGCAAGTTCTCCTTAGTAGAATATATAGGGTCATACAGAATAATCTTAATTTCAATTCCCCTACAAAAGCTATGCATCTGTCTGATCCATTCCCTTTGTTACAGTGTATAGGGTCATAGAGAGTAAACTAAACATCTATATATTATATATCCCTTGCCACGCTAGCTTAAAGCAGATTGATTTTGAGTCTCATTCTCCAGTAATCGGCGAAACTAAGACTGTACATAAAGCAGATTAAAGTTGATAGGTTGAGACTTAACATAAATTCATGATATTGGTAGGGTTATACATATGATAGCATTTTTGTTGTTGAATGGGTATACATTAGTATGGTTAAGGTTTGCATATATGGCAATATAGATAGGTAGATAAGTGGTTTATGTAAAATTATTGAACAATTTAATGCATTTGATTAATATTTTATTCAAATAAAAATTAGGCAAGTATTTAAGATATCATTATTTTCAAGATAAAATTTTATCTTTTTAATGATGATTAAGAAGTTTATTTGTAGTGTTGATCATATTTGTCTATCAAAGTCACAATGGACTATTGCTTATTTAAATTTGAAGGATGTATGAAACATGATTATCATAAAAATAATTTTAATTTGATAATATAATGGTGCTATGTAATGTAGTAGTAAATCCTATAAAAGCTTATACACAATGTCATATCCATCACCATATTAAAAGATGGCATAACTATGCATGTACTGTCATTCATTTCTATGAGGAAGAGTCTAGAGTTTGAACTAATAGCAAGAGGTCTAATCATCAACCTCAAAGAAGTAGTAGTCTATTCATTATAGACTAAGTAGATCTTAGGGTCAAGTATACAATAACAATGGTACAAATCTAGTCTAAGGGTTCAACATTGTTTGCACTATACCTTACAAGCTATCAACACAATAAAGTATACATGGTCTACATTGCTATTTCAGTTTTCTAATCTCTTTATTCATGTTTGTACCTAGTAATATTATATTTGAACATATGATTTTATTTAAATTGTTTGATAAATGTAATAGGGTAATATTATCTACAAGGTTGGGAACACACTACTAGGTTTGAGATTTTTGTTGTCACATCCCCACACACTCCATATTTTCATTTTTGTACTAAATATTGAATGTCTTGATGCAATTTGAACTAAGGTGAGAACACTAGTATTTGAAAAATACTCATATAATCAATGATTTTCACTACTTATAATCTTTTAATGGTAAATGCTATAGAATCAATACTTTTGATCTTTAATTGCCATAATTGATGAGTAAACTAAAAATTATATGACCTAATTGGTTGTTATTTTCATTGATGACATTGTTTTACTTATATGTGTGTTATTTTTTGGACTAACCACATACTAATGCTCTTGTGGTGAAATGTGTTTAAGTTAAAGAGAAATATGTGATCTCATGAGATAGTATAGGTTGTGGAAAAATATCATATATGTAGGTACCTATTGATAGGAGTACCACATAAGCTTGTGATTTTGTAAAAAGTCTTCCTGTTTTCAACACAGGTCTTATTTATTAATATAAAATTTTATAAATTAAAACAAATACTAAAGCACATATATTTTTAAAATATTTCAAAAAATATACAACTACTTGCATAAAAAGTCTTATGACATTGGGCTACATACTTAAGGCCATGTAATTTTATCTTCTAAAGTAAATTCTTAAACTCATTGAATTAACAATTGATCTATGGGTTTTCAACTAGTCTAGATGAAGTGGAATTGTCCATTAGGTTCTATACTACCTCAAAAAAAGCATGCAACCAATAAAATATAAAATAAAACTCTATAAACCACTTTACAAGAATATAATACTAAGAGAAAAAAATTATTATCCCAAATTTGAATTCAAATTGCATTTGATTTTTCCTACTTTAACTATATTTTAGATTTAATAATGAACTTGAAATAATGAATCTACATAAAAATAAGATATGTTTACAATAAAAAAAATCAAATACAATGAGTTTCAACAATTATAATATCTAAATTCAATTACATGTATGTTAACGAAAGGAAAGAGCTAGAGAATATAGCTTCTAACTTTCCAAATCCAAAGAAGATAAGGATAAAAAATCACAAAAATTAGAAAATATAATATAAAAAATATCTTATTCTACCTAAGCAATTAAAAAATATATACAAGTTAATATAATAGGTGCAAATTTATAAGTGAAATTCTATATTATCATGTTTTTTAAGAATTTTAACCCTATTGTAGATGGACTAGGATAATGAAAAGTCAATATTAAGTTATATAAATAATACTAAAGAATATTTACAAAATATATCTAACAAAATAAATAGAAGTGAATAGAGTAATGAATCATCAAGATTACATAAGACTCAAATATTTACTTGGGAATTTTATATAGTTTATTATTTAGAATAAAGTATTCCATACAACAAGTTACAATATAGAGTTTTAATCTACAACATACTTCTTCTACAATTATTATAATGTTACACTATTTTTTTATCCAACTAAATTTGTACAACTTTGACCTCAATGTAACAAATCTTGACCCTTCACATGAGATGATATATATAGAAAAATGAAATCCTAGCCACCTCACTATTTAACCAACCTAAATAATTTCAAGAATCACAAAAATTATAATTTTATTTTATGATGTTAGCAAACCACATATATCACAAAGTATAATGTCTTTATGCATAGATATTCACTATGTATACATAGCCACTTCCATGCACCATAAATCAATAATTATTCACATAATAATGTTGGTATGTTCATTGTCCTTTATAGAAACCACTACTAACTCATCATTTGTGGTAGCCCGTGTAAAATCATTTTTCTCTTGAATAATTGCAACTTTTTATATCAATTTTTGGAAAAATTTCCAACTTTTAGATTGTGCTAGATGAACTTCATAACTTCCACGAGTTTTTATGCATCTTTATTCATAATTATAGTAAACATTTTTTTCCATTTATGGTTGTGAATTATTCAAATAACTTGCAACCATTTCCAAAATATCTCTAGATGTAAAACATGCAATGTTGTACCACACCATCACCACATGGGAACCAATATATATGCTATATTTTAACATCTAAAACTCGCCGCATTTCACCATATTAAATTTTACAAACAAACTCTTCCTATAAGAAATATTTTTAGGTGAATAGCACACAAGTCTAAAGATTCATTACACCCAATGAATTACATTTCAAAATCGCATGACTCTTGAAACCAATAATATCACTAAACTTCTCTAACCAAACTATTATGCAATCATATATTATAGACATATTTTTATTCAATTATCAATAGTGCAACTATCTTCTACTCCTTTCTCATCTAATTAATTTTTGCTACAAATATAATAAAAGGATAATCACTTATTGACCTTTGGTTATCAATATCTCCACCTCAATAAAAATCTATAGATCTGTGTATACAGTCAATGACATTCCCACATTATTATTGCCATGGTAATTCATACAATAATTTAATGTTTTAATCAAGCACCTAGACACTCTTTTCAATTGTGTACAATGGTCATAACTTTTATTTTCCATAAACATATGCTTTGAACTCCCACTACTTGAGAAGTGTATGGTCTTGTGCAAAATATCACATAATTAGGAATTCCTACAAACACTTGAATTTGGAGCATTTCTCATATCTTATGAATATCTTATAGACTAAGTACATTAGTAAAAACTAATTTTTCAACTAATAGGGTTGTACTTTTCATTTTAATATTTTATATTTTAAACCTCTACAAAATAGTTTAGAGACACTTCTTCCAGTTTAACCCTAATTTATTATTGGTTATATCATTTTATACCTTTATATCTACACCATATGACTATCGTAATAGTATATGAAAGCAAAAACAAGAATATTCATGAATTACCACATAACTAGAAATATGAGGCTTTGGATGAGCTACAAAGTGGATGTCAACCTGGAAAATATGTTATGTTATATTTTCACCAGCAAGATGTAAATGATAGAGAGGGAGCTTAGTGATGGTGTTGTTATTAAATAAATGTTCCAAGGAGCATCAAAATTTTAAAATGGTAAAAAGATGATGGTTATGTGATCACCACTTTACTATAAAGATGAAATCTGCATGAAAGCTTATAAATTATATAGTAAATAGAAAATAAAAATTATTTGTATATGCTAAGGAATTCTCTATATGGCTTGAAGTAGTCATCCAAAAATATATATATATTTATAATATGTTTATTTAAGTTGGGGTTTCTTAGGATTTTTTGTTGTATATGAATGGTTTCTATATTACCATATATAAAATAGTGCTATACATACTCACAAAATAATGTGGGTGGAAATTTTCACACCCTTAAATTCTATATGAGAAAATAATCCAAAGCATAAAAACATAAACAAAGTCAATATGTGGAGAGAACCATAATAGTGGGGGGCAGAGGAATATCCCAATCATGTGGTTTTCCCCATATATTAATGGGATCCAAAGTGTTCATGTTTGAGTCCCACCATTCAACATCATCTTCTCTATCTTCTTATTTAGTTGTGCAATTAGGGAAGATAGAAAGAGCCAACCGAGAGAATTTTATAAAACCAAACTAGCTAAGAGCACCTCTCATTTTCCACCTAGATGTTCCTCCAATAAGTGGTGGAGAGGAAAAGTATTGAAGATTAGGTCATGACCAACCTAATAAGCATGATCCCTTCTCATAGCCAAGGGAAAATCTTATGAGTAGTGACCCTGGGTTGAAGAGGGATATGAAGGGAGTAGAGGGGCCACCTCCATGATAACACCCATAAGAAGGGAAGTGATCTTGGGTTGAAGAGGGAGATGAAGGAACTTTGGGAACAAAACAAGGGAAATTACCTTAGTGGTTGAGATGCACCTATAATTGCGCCACCTCAAGTACAAATTTATTAGCCTACACTTGACTTTGTAGTAAAGCATTAGAATAAATCATAGATTTAATATAAAGAAAAACATGACGATCCACAGAGAAATTTGAAAAATATCGGAATTTCTATATTTTCATATGCTAAATAGAATCTCCACCTGAAAATAATGTCAAATTTAAGTGAATTTATAAGGGATGTGAGGCCTATCCCTTGAAAGATGTCATGAAAAATATTTTGGTCTAAATGACTTGAAAAAACTCATGTATCTAGTTCAAAACACTCAAAGCCTTAAGAGGGAAACCATAAAATATGTTTGATAAAGAGTTGTAAAGCTTGATTCATTTATTATTCAATGATCACCAATACATTTATGCAAGCGAGGAAATAATGAGGAAGGAGTAAGCGATTGAATAAACTAGAAATAGTTTAACTGCACACTCAACTGCATATGCCTGTTACTAGTATACCAATATAATAATGTTATGCTAACATTCCCCCTTATTATACATTATTCTTAAAAATGTACCCTTGAAACAATTCAAGTTTTACCTTGCCAAGAGACTTGGTGAGAATATCAACTATCTAAGAATCTGATGGGTAGTACTAGAGAGCTGAATGTGGTGGTGTAAAACTTTTTCTAAATTTTAATGACATCCAAACCTTATATGCTTTATTCTTCCATGAAACACTAGTTTCTTCACACATTTCAACACCTCTTAATTATCACAAAAATAATAGTTTTCTTTTCTTAAGGTATGACCATGTCAGCCAAAATGTGATGTAGCCAAAACCCTTTGTTTAGGCTCGATGGATGAGAGAAAAAAATAGTTTGATTCTTACTAATCCATGAAATAGGTTCTGATCTAAGATGATAAACATATTCTATAGTTGACCTCCTATCATCAATAAATCCAACATAGTTTGAGTCAACATATCCCTGCAAGAAATTAGGGTTCTTCTTGTCTTCCAAACTATAATTAACTGTACCTCAAAATTATCTCAAAATATGCTTAGTTGCAACTCAATGAAATTGCTTTGGCTCCTACATAAATTTGGAAAGATAGTTGACAACAAAGCATAAATATGGTCTAGTATAAGTCAAGTAAATGAGACGCACAACAAGTTGATGGTAGAGAGTTGCATGTACTTGAGGTGGATCCTAGAATCGATATAGTTGTAAACCTTTTCTCCATTGGGTAGACATAGGTTTACAATTCAACATTCCAAACTTTTCTAGTAGTGTCTTTGCATATTTCATCTAGGAGATAAAAATATGATGCTTCTTTTTCCATATATCCAAGCCAAGATAGTAGTGAAGTAGTCCCAAGTCTATCATATCAAATGATTTTTTTCAAATCATTCTTTGCATCATCAATGAGATTGTTCGAGCTTTATGTGATCACAAGATCATCAACATACAAAATTCAATAATGACAATCTCTATGTTTGTCTTCTTAATAAATACATTTAGATTTGAGGGGCTATGAGTGAAACCATGTTGCAAGAGGTGGCCATCTATTTTTATGTACCATGCCCTAGGGGATTTTCTAAGCCCATAAAGTAACTTAATAAGATGACATACCTTTTGAGGATGATATTTACCAATGAATCCTTTTAGTTGGGTCATGTATACTTCTTATAGATCACCATTAAGGAAAGCACTATTGGCATCCATCTAATGAAGCTTCCAAACTTTTTGTGTTGCTGGTGCACAAATAACTCTATTTTTTTTTAGATTCATAGTGGATGCAAAGATATCCCTAACTAAGAGCCTCTTAAATTGTATTGAACCTAGTACTATCATCAACTAAACTCAACAATGCAAGATTCAACTCATTTCTCAACTATCTTCCTGTTCTAACTCTTGATGAGAGATTTGGAAGAGAATATAGATAGGAGTTGTTAATGGCATTTTAGACCTATTTTAGACATTGGTGTTGTTGTTGATGTGAAGAATAATGTTCCAAAGGGCCAATATCATCTTCTTTCTAAGTAGAATATTCATTCTCATTATTTGATTATGAGAAAAATCTATGAGAGGTGGTTGTATCTTCCTTATGTGTCAAGAAGTTAAATGATGACTCATCACATACCATGTCTCAACTCTCATAAATATTTTATGTCTTATGATCCATGAGATGATAAGATTTTGAAGTTGTATTGTACACCCCAAAAGGATACATTGGAATGTCTTGAAATCAATCTTCTTCCTCTTGCTAAATGAGACATGCACATATGCAGTCCAACCAAATACTCTAATATGAGATAGTGAAGGCTTAAAACCACTCTATACCTCTTTTTGTGTCTTCTCTTGCAATATATTTATAGGAGCCTTATTGAGAAGATGAAGAGTTGTGTAAACTTCTTCTACCTAAAATTGATCCTCAAACCAAGCTGAGGAAAGCATGCACCAAGCCAGATCCATGATAGTCTGACTATGACACTCTGTAATTCTATTTTGTTGTGTTGTATAGGGTTCGGTCAAATGTTATTTGATGCCATGAAAATTTAAGAATTCCAAGAACTCCTTTGACATGAATTCCCCCTTTGATATGAGTTCACATTAGTTCTTGGGCCCTTGTGAGCTAAATGAACTTAATTGTACCTTATTTAAGGTGTTGTAAAGTGTTGTTCCACACTTTCACACTTTTCTATGGTTGTCATTATTAATTGGGCTTCTTTATGCTTTAATTGGCCTTATTTTGCATCCACAAGCCTCAATTAATGCATCTTTTTAAAGATAATCGTGACATAATTCAATATCCAATCATAGTTTAGGTGTTTTTAGGTTGTGTAACCATATTTAGTGATCTGGGACTCATACGCCACCTTGGGTGTATGAGTCCCACCTAGTTTTTAGGGCCCTAATTTGGATTTTACATCATTCTAAGAAATTTTAAAAATGTGTCTCATTCTTCAAAAGAGGGGTAAGAATCACCAATTGTTGCAAAGATGTTCTTCAAAATGCACCAATCCTGAAACCACCAAAAAAGGATGGGACTCCCCACTAGAACTACCAAAGAAACCTCCCTCTAGAGCAAGCACACTCTAGAACCAACAAAGGAGAGAAGCATTTTCCACCATTTCAACAACCTCTAGCTCCACCTCAATAGGGGAGGGCTTCACTATTATAGGAGAAAAATTCCATAGTGGCCGAACCAAAGCATACCAACCTCTCACCAATCTCTCAGCCACAAAAGGAGAACAACAACTTGGAAAAATAGATATAGAAAACCAAGCTGAACAATGAGAAGCATTAGCCAACTTGCAGCACCAACCCACTTGGTATACCTACGGTGGATGCTAAATCTGCAAATACTTCAACTTTGGTGAACATTAGTAATAATTTCAAATTAAATACAACAAATCAAGCATCCATATGAGATATTGAATCATGCTAAATAATACAAATAAAGTGATAAAATACCAAAGATACTAAGCATGCTCAAACCTATCCCATAGTGGATTGGTGCTTCTATAGAAAGAAGCCCTTTCCCAACCCTTGACAAGCTTGATGGTGAAAATTCCTTGAAGATGTTAAGTGATATGATAAACAAGATGCAAATGCTTGAAATTGGATGAGTTGTGGAGTCAAGATGAGAAACTTGTGGAAGATTAATTCAATAGAGGAGCTCTCTATTTATTGCCAAGAAGGATAAAAGAATGCCAAACATGGAGGAGGTGGGACTAAAGATCCAAAAATAGGAAGGAGCCACTTGTCAACTTGTGATAGGTTGAGGAATGAGCAAATTTTGGTCAATGTGCCAAAGAGGGGGAGATTTGAAACTTGAATTTGAGAGTTAAATGTTGAGTTTGACCTTTGCAAGAGACATGTAAGAGACATGTAAGACCTCTTAAATGCTCTATTGTATGTACATGTCAACTTGTTTTTGAATTCAAACTTGAGGGAATATTCCATTTTTATGCCATGTTGAGAGAAAATGGAGAATTAATAAATCAATAAATTGATTTATTTGTGCAAGTGGGAAAAGCTAGAGGATGTGATGGGTGATTAGATTAGATTAATCAGGATTAGATTAATTTAGTGGGGGATTAGGTGATTTGACCCATTTGACTTAGATTTAGGGATTTAAACTAAATCAAAGGGAGATGAAATATGATTTCAAATTTAATTAAATAAAGGTTTGATTTATTTAATCAAAGAGGGATATGATAGGCTTAAATTAAATAAAGTTAATTTATTCAATTTAAATGAATGACCTTAGGAGATTGATTTTAATGAACTTAATTTACCTAATGAATGGATGAATGCTAATTTCATATGTCTACAATACCAACCCAAGCTCCACCTCAAAAGGAGAGAACTCCCCTCTATAAGAGCAGATAAAATGAAAACCATCCAAACTAGAGCTACCACTCACGTGCACATACAAGCTCCACCTCAATAGGAACTTGTAAGAGAGGAAATATCTCTCTGCCATCTCAACAACCTCCATCTCCACCTCAAAAGGAGAGGGCGACCCCTCAATAGAAGCATACTCCACCTGAAAAGAATCCAACTGTAAAACATGGCAGATACTAGTGACAGTAGAAAGGAAACACATTACATTTGTTGGCATAACAGGTGTCAAAAACATGATACAAGAAGAAAAAAGAAACCCATCCAACAGCTTAAAGAAACCACCTATCCGAGTCAACCAGACTAGGCCCAAGGCACACACCACAAGGAAACCAATAGGCTTCAACTAAAGCACAACCTTAGGAGACCACAAGTCCCCACCAGACCCCACGAAAGGGGAAGAATCATAGGTCAACAACGGGACCCTAAAAGCTTCCACACATAACAGAGCACACCAAAAAAAATCACCCTGCCCCAATGAAAACCCACAAAAGGTAGAAGGCCAACAAATTGTCCCCAACCACCAGCAAGGGACCCATACAAAGAAGGAAATAGGAGGCCAAGAACACCACCTTCACCCCTGTCGAGCACAACTTCAACAAACATCAACACAAACGTTGCACAAAAATACCCAGACCTAGTAGCCAAGCCAACAACACCAAAATGTGACAAAGTGGAACCAAGCAGGCCTAGAACCATGGCACATTGATAGCCAACATGGGTACCCAAAGAAGAGGAACTCACATGAAGGAGAGCCACAAACCAACCAGAGAACCCCAAAGGAGGGCAAAAAATCCAATGATTAAAGTTATCACTCAAAAGGAGTAGCTACATAGAAATAGTAAACTCAGGAGAACTACCCAAAACCACCATCAAAGTGACACCACCACCCAACATGACAAACTCTAGGAAAATAGAAAAGGAAGGAAACAAAGCCTCCCTGTCATCCCGCACCACAACCAACATCCCCACCCACACCAAAACCAATAGAGACCTCGAAGGGGCTAGCGAGCAGCAAAGGCCATGAGCCAACACTGAACCAACATCATTGACAACTACAAAGACTTCACCACTAAAAGCAGAATACAACCTTGCATCGCCACACCCGTTCCCATTCTTCTCGCACCATAAAGGGAAGCCTGAGCCAGCTTCAACACCCATAAAGGACAAGCAAAACCTATGCACCAAAGTAGCAATAAACACAATGGAAAGAGGAGCACATTCCTCATTACCGATAGAAGAAACTGGGCTCTAGAAAAATACAGACCCAACAAACACACTAGCAACAACCACCTTCAGACAATGCCATGAAAGCACTCTCTAGACAACTAACTCCACCCTCCATTGCACCAACTGCACCAAAGGGGAAAGAACAACTTCAACAACTACCAAATCCCCCTCATCATCATCTGGATTTGTATTCTCAACCTCAATGTCGCCTTCAAAATTCAAACCCATGTTTTGGCACCCAAGTTCACTTTGCTCCATCTAAGTTTGAATAATAGTTGTTACAAAGATAAAACTAGATTTTTACTATGTGTAATTGGTGTTTCAATATAGAAATATTTTTGAAACATATTGTTTTATTGGATTTAACCTTAGGGTTAACTAATTGTAGTGATTTACAACCTCATTTTGAATCTCAATGCAAAGGAAACATCATACAATGAAAAACCTTCATTTCTACACATAAATCTTGATAAATGTGTCCTAATATTTCAAGAAACTAAGATAAAATAGGTTGTAGATTCATACCTCTTCAACTGTCAGTAGAGATAGAATTGAAAGGTTTTAGTTTTGTGAGATGTGCCTAAAAAAATATATATCATTTAGTATGGTGATTTATGTTTTTACATGCATGCAAGTATAATCATGTTTAGGATCTAATATATTTGATTTTCTTTTGTGTAGTTGGAATATTTATTTAAAGGTCAACATTGTTCGTTAGATCCAATAAATTCATTCAATCCATAAAGAATATTTTTTCATATTAATCGACATTTCATCATTAGAGTGTAAGTATGATTGTAGAGATAAATGCATTCGTTATCATCCTATATGAGTGTCCTACATAGTAAATATTGTTATTTTCTTTGGGTGGTCAACAATCAACACTCATACCAATAGAAATAACCTTGACAAGTACTTTCACCAAACCCTAGATAGTGTGTTATATCTTCCTTACCAACTCTATGATTATAAAGGAAGTGTAAAAAACATTCCTCACAAGGGTAATAGTCTACTAAGAAAGAAGAAAGATTTGTCCAAAAACTAGGTGGAATATTCAACACCATTTGAGAACAACCTGTTGTCAACAATAAATGGCATCTTATGGCTATTACAACAACAATAAGATAGTATTAACCTAAGAAATAAGTCAACAAAATAGAGGCTAGTTACTTAGCCCATAAAGTTACCATCCAAAATAATTCTTCATCTACAATAACACTACCAAGCATAGGCACAAGATGTTATACATCTATGATTAATGGACTATAAAATTTCTTAGGCTATCTTAATAGCATAATGGGGGATATCCTACCTTTAGAATATTTGTATGGTATCCATAGAGCCATTATTGAAAGTGCTAAAAAATTTCAAGAGGGAGTTAAAGACAACAAAGAAGACTATAATTTAGTGGACTTCATCATGGAAAGACATAAAATAAATTCATGCATCAATTCTATAGGTTTTATGCCTCTCATGAGAATGAGTTATAATTCTTTCATAGAAACTAGTAGGAATGCTAATGTTTCCATAAGATAATAATCATAATAGGTTATTATCATAATTAAGCTAGATCTATTCACTTAATTTCTTATATATTATCATTGTGCCATTATAGAGAACAACAATAAGACAAAGAATACTCTCAGGAAATCACTAAAGGCATAAATATTTAGGATAGTCATGGTTATTATGGCTAGTATAAATCTTTAGGATGTTCATGTTCCTAGATAGTCTTATTAATGTTACCATAATAAACAAAAACAATAATAGGCTCTATGTAGGATTTAATTAGGTGTACTAAATTATGAATGTTTCCACCTTATTGCTAGGCATCAATTAAAAGTCAATGACGAAAACTAAGAGGACTATCTCATCAAGAGTAAGAGTATCATAAATGCTAGTATCAAGACTAAGACCACTTCATGCAAAACCCTACCATTTTATTCTTATAGGATAGTAATCACCAATTGGCTAGTACAATATCACCTAAGAGGATTTTCATGATAATCTAATATCACTTAAAAATTCCATACCACACACATATATAGGAGATAGTCCCAAAATACATCTAGTATCGTTGAGATTTTCCTTGTCATTAAGTCAAAATATTGCCATCAATAATAAATAAAATTGTCCTTGTATGATTTAATTGAGTGTGAAGTTATAAACTATAATTTTTTTGTTATGATAAGGTCCTCAGATGTCAAAAGCCCTTTCTGGGGAGTTAGGATCCGTCATATGCACAACTCCCTAGGGGGGAAGATTATCAAGAGACTGGGAGGGAAAAGGAATATTCAGTTCCAAGGACAAGCCCTCATTAGGAATATCCTCCAGACCCTGGAATGCTTCATTTCTATTAGAGGGGATTGTCATTTGGGATAAGGAGGTAGAAAGGTTCATATCTCTTTCACCAACTAAGGTGTCTTCATCAGACTCCCTTTCCTTAGATGGGGATGTATTAACAAGATTCATATCATGATTGTTATATGCCTTAGAGCATAGAATTGCAACTCATTTTCTCATTGATTGCTATAAAACCACCCTGAAGAATATTACAAGAAATGAAGGAAGTTGGGTTGTTAGAAAATATCATATTACTTTTATACATAGTCTTATTCTTCCAAGGAAGTCTCTAGTCAAATGGTATCATTGAAATCTACGAGGAAATAATGCTATTGTTTTGTAGACTTATAAATGAGAAGGACAGGCACATGGGTGATGACAATCATGGTATTAGAAAGAGAATTAAGGGACTCCATTCAATATATATTAATTCCTTAGTCTTATGTAAACTACACAATACATTATCCCAAGACTATTGTATAACCATAATCATAATATACATAGTTACTCATGTGGTCACAAAAATCATGACTATCCTTAATCTTAGAAATATAATTATTGTTTGTTGCGTTATTATCAGTCTTCTCAAGTCAAAAGTATCATGGTAACCAATAATATTTAAGAAATATAAAAATTGTTATGGAAACATTATAATATCTTATCTTATTAAGGGTAAATTTCCATCATCAATACCAATTCTAATCATGGCACTTGGGACCTTGCTACTCTCTAGCTCTAATATTGACCTCTAGGCATATTGATTATAATCATAAAAAATTCAATGAATACCATAAATGAGAGAAGTATTATCATGATGAATTCCATGCACATTTTCATCCATAGAACAATAATCTCTCCATTAATAATCTCATGCCATTGAAGCATTCTCATCAAGGTCTCAAGATTTTATTCATAAAGATGGGAGAATCTATTTAAATACAAAATATTGTCAAACATATAAAGTAGGTTGTCATCAAGGAAGGGGATAGTCATTGTAGTATATCAATGTTGCATAGTTATTACTTCATTTCATTGTGTAATCATAAAAAATAATCCTAAAAGGACTATTGCACTTATGTCACTAGAATAATCACACCAATCTTGTGATAGTAAAAAATTACCTATATGTCCTAATGCTTTCATCAAGACATGGACGCTATCATGTTGTGTTCTAACAATTAATTTAGGGTAATAATCATGTCTTACTAGAGGACTATTAATACAACTAAAGTCAAAATGGCATGGAAGAAATGTTGTCATTAGAGGAATTTGGCAATCAAGGAGAGTTGTCCTCTCTTTAAACCCTTATTGCTTTACATAAGGAGACAATCTTCAACATTCAAAGGGACTTCAAAAACCACACTAGATTCAAGGTTAATCACATTTGTAATCAAAATCCTAGCTAAACTATAACGATGATAATGGGTTGTCCCAATACTATCAAATAAAAACAAGGGGCTGCCACTAAGGTAGAAGAGAGTTATTTTATCAATTTGTTATGAAAGATAACTAACATTCAAAGGTTGTAAACTTATTATATCTTGCCGTAATAGGTAGAAGAGTGATTATGTACAAGGTTATCAATTTTGGTGTTGTGCCAAGTAACTAGGAAGATATTCATACACCTTTAGACACTATAATGTATGATTAGATGCTCCTAGTTAGTGAGTCAATCAATTACATGCTCATGTCTTATGCACTTGATTGTCCCTTAGATTGATTCATGATAATTGTGAGCCCTCCTCTTCCATTTCCTAATAGTCAAACATCTTTCGATTTACTTGACGTGTTCCTCACCTTTTGTCTTTTTCTTTCTCCACCTCCTCTAACTTTTCATTTCATACACATGTAGGTTTACGAAAAAAATTCAATTAAATATCCATGTTATCATAAAATAAATCTTTGACAATACACCCTAACAGTGTATATGCACTTTGTGCATCTAATTTTACGAAGTCAACATCATAGCCTAGATGCACATAGAACACAAATAAAACTTATAATGTTACATTACTTCAAACATTTTGAAAGCATCCAAGTGAAAAATCCATTTTGTGCATATCCTTCGAACATTTCATTCCAACTTTCCATGAGACCATATTTCTTTGAGGCATTTTGTTAACAGTTCGCACGCTATGCTTCAACTTTTCCCATACACAGCATTTCCAACTAAAATATAAGACAAAAATGCCCCTTCATTATGCTTTGATGGATGTCCATACGTGTTTCAAAGCTCCCATTTTGGCACAGGCGGGGAGAATGCTTCCTTTACAACTACCAATTTCATTTGCTTGAAAGTTCCTAAACGTTTGTCAACAAATCCATTTTGTTCATATCCTGCAATCATGGCATTCCATGAGACCAAATTTCTTTGAGCGACATTGTCAAACAGTTCGCGTGTCCTGTCCATGCTTCGCATACATGTCTACCAGAGCGGTTGCAAGTACAACATCTCACAAAATCCTTCTATCCTTTATAAGCCTCCATTCAACACAGGCTGTGATGCTAGAAAAAGTTGTAGAGTCTGGCTTTACAGTCGCCAATTGTATTTGCTTGAAAGTTTAAAAAGCCTTTTCAACAAATCCATTTTATGAATATCTTGCAATTAGGGTATTCCGTGAGAACATATTTCTTTGAGGCATTCTATCATACAGTTCACATTGTTTGTCTATGCTTCCACATTCTGCATACATGCCTACCATGGCAATTGCAACTACAACATTTGAAAACAATCATCCATCCTTAATCCTACGATGGGTGTGCATAGCCGGTTCCAAAGCTCCCATTTCGGTATAGGTAGGGAGGGTGCTGGCAAGGTTGAGGATTCTGGCTTTACACCTGCCGCTGCATTTGCTTGAAAGTTTCTAAAACCTTTTCAACAAACCGTTTTGTGCATATCCTGCAATCGCAGCATTCCATAAGACATCTCTTAGGCATTCAGCCAAACAATTCACGTACCTGTCTTTGCTTCTACATTTTTCATACGTGTCTACCAGAGCATTTCCAACTACACCATCTAACAAATTTCCTAAACCCTCCGTTGTATAACGGATTCTCTGTTCCAAAGCTCCCATTTTGGCAACGGCTGGGATTACGCTGGCAAATGTAAACAGTGCGACTGCGTTTGGAGACCTTTTTTTTGCATGTAGTTAAACAGTGCATAACATTTGCAGTGCGGGAATTTGAGCAATGCACGGGTGGGCGGGAGTTAGTTTCAGAAAAATAAATTGACCGCCATCCACCAAACGGCCTTCATAGTGCAGATTCAAAATTGAAATGAAAACTTGACCATCACAGTGACGGTTACCGTGCAGAGTAGAGGAGCGCAACGGAAAACAGAACGGGAAACGGGATGTTAAGAGGGCCCCACATGAACACCTAAGCGGTCAAAGCTTAGTGTGTGATCTTTAAGCCCGGCCTTCCACACCTCTTCCGCATACCCATTGCACACCGAGGTGCAATTGCTAGTCTATTTTTATTTAAAAGAAGACTATAGCAACTTCCTTTGGAAGGAACGAATAATAAATGAGTTTAAAAGTCCCACATTTCAACTCAACATCTATTAAAACCTAAATTTAGGTGCTCACTTGGAAAACAAATTACGAGTTATATTTGAAAGGGATAGGTTTCCTCCTCTGGTGTGCTAGGACCGGCTGCGATTGAGACTTGTCGGGTCTCTTCCGCTAAATGCATGTCCAAAACTCCATCGTTGGCTAGCTTTTGTAAGAGTTTGCTCACCTTTCCTACAACCTCAATGGCTCCTTCAATCTTCCTTTCATCTGAATTCTGAGCCCACTACCTTGTGCATTTTACATCTGGGGCTTCTAACAGACAAGAAATAATGAAATGGCCCACCAATGCGCAGAGCATTTCACCCAACTCGTTGGTAGAACGACATTCCTTCAATCTAGTGAAGAAAGTGTTGTACACACTTGGAAAATAGTGCGTAAGGTCTCCAACCAAGTTGTTTACTTTCTCCCGCTGTGTTGTGAGCTCGCTCTCTACTATCTCTCGCTCATTCAACTCTCTCTCCTCCTCGAGCATTACTACTTCAGACTGTATAATGCTGAGGAATCCATGGAAATTAAATGTGCAAAAGATGTTGAGGGGGTCCACGACGATGTTGGCAGGGAGGGTGCTAGCAACGGTTGCAGAATTTGACTTTAATCCTAACACTTGCATTTGCTTGGAAATTTCTAAAGCCTTTTCAACAAATCCATTTCGTGAATATCATCTAATCATTACAGTCCACAAGACCACAACATGAATCTTTTCTGTCTGCTCCACCATCTAGTACTCATCTATATATGTTTCCTAAGATGACTTTATTTTTTCTCCTAGTTTTTTTAGCTGATATGCAACTTCTACTGCCCTCGATATATCTATAATTGTAGGTTTTCTTTTTCATTAAAAAGATGACTTCCAACTAAAGGTGTCCACCCGCCATTCAGAACCCCCAGTGAGGATGAGGACTATTGAAGGTGAGGAGGCTGCAATGCTTGCTTCTCAATAAGCAATTTCAAGTTTTCAGCAGAGCGATGGCGAATTTGGACGCAAACACCATTTCTCTTCAGCATATGGAATTAAATGCAACACAATCTGCTTGCAGCAACCTCAAATTGGCCTTCAATTTGCAATTACAGGAGGTGCTAGCCGTATCTATGATTACCTTGCAACCTGGAAGTTCCACTAGTTCGGTGGCTGTCGATTCCAAAAATAACGCACAGGCTTTGTTGGTGAGAAAGAAGATGACATGCAAGTCTTATTGAAAATGCAGGCGCTCGAGTTGGAGAAATATCAGCAGGAGGTCACCGATCATGAGCAGGCGATAGCGGAAACGCGTCGCTTCTCAGAAGAAATCCACAGGAGAAGCCATGACGCCCGATTCGCTCGAAGTATTCAAGACAAGCCAGATGATCGGTGGGAGGATGTGGGAAATGACTGCACCATTACTGTGAAAGATAATATCTAAGTGAAGGTGGCAAGAAGTAGATGAGAGCATTCAAGGCAGTCAAAAAGTATGGAAAAGAATCGAGGGACGAAATAGGTTCAATCGTCTCCCAGACGATACCGGCCGTTGATTGTCCTTTTTAGCAGGAAACACCTTAATATAATTTGAAAGAAAATTCTTAAAAAATATTATTGTGTGATTTATTCTGTTTATGTGTAATTTTTATTTTTCTATTTTAGATATGTTGACATAATACATGATTATAAGTTCAAGTTGTATTTTATTTTGCTGGATTTATAAATCTTATTGAGATTACTAATTTCAGTATTTAGATAATTAATTGTTGTTAATCTTAAAATTTTAAATAATTTTCTAGTTTCAGAATTTTAATATAATTCTCATTTTTTTTATCAGTATGGATACACTCATGTAATACATGATTATAAGTTCAAGACATATTTTTATTAGAGCTCAACCATTTTTTCTATTTGATTTTTTTTATCTATTATCAATGTATACATGCCAATTATATAACAAAACAAATTTCAAATTTCAATTATCTTCAATCTAATTGGTAGACAAATTTCACCTGATATAAGTGATTAATGTGCTTCCATTACTTCCATTTAATAAAGTTATTGGTAGACAACTTGTTTATTAAAGTTATTTTTAAAATAAAATTGGTGTCTTAACATCTTTTACATTAATTTTTCCAATAATAGGTAGATTAGTCTGTATAAACTATAGGCACACATTTTGTTAACTAATTATTAATAACTTTGATTTAAACAAATGAGAATTCATTTTTATTTTCTAGTTGACAAATATTTGAATAATTGTAAAGTAAATATGCAAAATACTTAACAAAATAAATATCAAAAATTAATTTTCTGAAATGTAATTGGCTCAAAACTTTTGAGTGATAAGGCGGATTTTCAGGAGCATAAACTTTTATCACAGTTTTTTAAGGTTTTTTCACCACAAACATTATAATAAAAAAAATTCTAATTTTTTAAGGCACTTTTTACCACAAAGTTAAACTATTATTCAAGATTTTTAATAGAAGTATTTTTCATTTGACAATTAATTATTTTTATGCATTCTAAATATTTATTTACTTTTATTTCTTAAAATATAATTAATAAATTATTATATAGTATATGAAAAAAATAAAAATATATACTATTTAATATACAACATTTAATACATAATTTAATATATTATTAGTATATTATATTATAAAATTATTTTTAATATATTATATATTTTATATAATATGAAACATATATAATATATAATTTAATATATTAGATAATAATTTTATAATATTATATTATAATTTTTAATAATGTGATATATTATTTTTTAATAGTTTAATATATATTGGATTATATATTATATTAAATTAACATCCAATATATTAAATTAATTTTGTGATGAGAAACATTGTTATCTTGATTTTTTATTTATATTTATAATAAATTTATTTATTTTATATTAAAAAATTATTGATTCAAATAATTCATATGTTTACTTTAAACATAAAATTATAATAATGAAGAAGTTGAAATTTTTTACTTTTGTTTATTTTTAAATTTATTAATTATATTTGAAAAATTTAATATTAAAATATCAAATTATTTTAATAAATATTATAAAATCAACCTCTTTAAATTGTAATACCAAACTTAACTTGACATTATAAAACTATTTATTTATACAAAAATATATTATAAGAGTATTGTAACTTTGTAATGTGAAATTCACAAACTACAAGCAAATATTATAAAATATTTAAATAATGTAAAGGATGTTGATTCTTTGAAAAAATATATATTTTAAAATATTTGGAGTAAGTTTATTATTTTAAAAGGTAATTAGCATCATATTTTTTAGAGTAAAGGATGTTTCAATTCTACTAATGTGATTTAAATTTTAAATTAAAAATTAAATAAATAATTGTATGTTGTATAAAATATAAATATTATATAATATTCACAACTAGATCATGACAATATTCTCATTATTTTCATTGAAAGAAATTATATTGTTCATTGAACAAAAAAAACCATGAAAATAATTTAGATGCAACAAATGCGCATGGAAAGCTTTACAATCCTCAATTGTATTACTAAAAGAAATATCCCATTATAAATTGGAGACAATATAAATTGCAACATGTATTCATTTAAGCTACAGTAAAAGTTTCATTTAAGTTACAATCAAAGTACACAATGTAGTTATAGGAAATTGAACAATCTCAGACACTATTTCCTATATCAAATTAGAGAAATTCCTATCCCTATGCCTCTTCTTTAGAGTTTCAAAAGTCATAACCCTTTTAAATGACAAAGAGATTAAATCTTAAAGAGGGATATATCAAAATTGAAGACACATTTGACACTTGAGACTAGTTGAACCCTCAAATTTGTAACAAATTGGCATCTATAATATACCCTTTTCACCCTTACACTTAATGCAAACCTTTTACCTCCCTGTAAAAATGCTTTTACCAATCACATTTCACTTACAAGTGAAAAAAATTTACCCCCAAACATTTTACCCACTTACTAGTATTTAAAATAATACATTTAGCTCAATATTTTTTAACTAGCATTTTATCTCATAAACCTTTAAAATCCTCTCTGAAATTAGTTTTGACATTTTGTCTAACATTTTCTACCTTATGCAACAAACTCATCTTCTTTGTCAATGCTTAAATCCTATCATAAAAATGCCTTAATTTCATGGACCTTCAGCTGACCTTGCAAACGTAAATGCTTCTCAACCCCCTTCTGCTTTCCTAGATCAAATGACTGCTTTCCAACTCATCGAGGACCCTGGCCAATCATATGCATACTACGAGGAAATAAGCCATTGCGGGTTTGTTTCATTTAAAAGCCTTATAGTTGCGATGCAATGATCTTCTTACACTTTGGGGAGTCAAAAGATGGCACAGTGTAAGGTTTGGAATTTCTAAACAAGTAGTAAATAACTGCCCTCAACACCAATAAAGAGTAGTTAATAATTTTCAATAATATAAAATAATTATTATTTAATTTATAGTCATATTTGTCATTTTGAGTTGCTACCATTGAAAATATAATCTTATGACCTTCATTGTATTTATGTACCTATGGTGAGATCTATGATCTAAAAGTAAATTTTGATCCCATGAGAATTACACATTTTAGGTATGTTTTACCTCACGAAATACAATGAGACCCATTAGATGATATTTTAGATCAATGGTGGTAACTAAATATTAGAATCTTTATTTAATTTAAATGGAAGGATTCACCATGGTAATTCATAAATTTTTCCATTATTTTCCAAGATTTACCAAGATTTTCTACAAAATATAGCATATACATATTATTATAGTTTATATACTTGATAATTAATCCAAAATTTGAAATAATAAGAATATAATATTCTACTATTTATACTCTTAAATATAGATTCAAACAAAGATGATATTTTCTCAAAACTAAATTGATTAAGAGTAACCTACCTAATTAGTGTCTTAGTCATATAGTTAGTGAATCGAATACATAAAATGTAATCTCTTGCATCCACCTAATCAAAATACAAAGAAAAATATAACATAGTCTAGGAGCTTCAAAAATGGGATGTGACTCTGAGTTGAAAGGATATTTAAATATGCCTTATTTTGTCCTAGAACAAAGTCCATCACTATTTAAGCATTATTTATATGATTATATTAATTTTTAAATAACACACATTCATCTTTGACAAAACAAAATAGTGAATGGATTTACATGTTATCTAAAAATATCATGAAGAATAATAAACCAATTTCTTTGATGTCACTTTTGAATTTTTTGATTTTATGCTTATTTATTTTGTTTAAGACAACTTGCCTATTTGCTCTAGTGGAGAATTTGAACAAAAATTTTCTTTTTATGTACCTATTATTTATTTGTTTTATAAACATTGTTACTAAAACTTAAGAAAAACAACAAATTAAAACAAAAGTATTCTAGAACTTTTTGGGAGGAACTTCGCTGCTCTCCAGCTCTTATTTTGATAGGTTTAAAGATTTTATTTGAAGTAACTAGTGTCAATAATAGATACTTAATTATTTTTATTTTTTAAAACTAAAATAAACTTTTCATTTTAGAATTTAAATATTTTATTTTTATTTTTCATAACTAGCATTTTATTGTTACTAGTGAAATTATATTTTTCATTTTTCATTTTAATTATTTTTCTATGTTACATAACTAACATTTTACTAATAATAAAACTATTACATTTGAATAAATCTATCAATATACTAAAAAACTTGAATAGTAATTTGAAAACATAACAACTTTATAAAATATAATAATTTTGAAGTTGTAAATTAAAGTATATGTTTATTTATAACATGTATTTGATATCATGATATACTTTTTTTAGATTATCATAATATAATGTTTTAATAATAAGTGATATATATCATTAACTATTTTGTCCATCAAATAGAAATAAAGATTCAAAAATTATAATTTTCTAGAACAAATTGATATAATTGTTATATAAAGTTAATAATTTAATTATCTCCAAATTAAATCTTTGATAGCATGATTTTTATTCATAGTGATGCAGTTCTAAAATTACAATAGATAGCCAACTCAAATATCCTTTAACACAAAATCATGCAAATTTCAAATAAGACCAACATAACTGATAACAAAACATTTATAGTATGGTCCCATGGGGGGGCTTGGGGATCTATTTTCATGGAGTTAGAGGTCCCATGGAAAAAGAAATTGTGCTACGAAATTAATTGAAATCTTTTCCTAAAAAATAGCAGCCCCTACCTTTTAGGACTGTGAAATTGAGGTGGGGCTAGAAATTGCCCCTACAACTTAGGAATTTTTTCTGCCACTTGTCTATCATCTAAAATTTTAAATTCTTAAATTCTTATCAAAAAATAAAAATTAGAGAATTTTCATTTATTTTTTATCTTTTTATCAAAATTAAATTTTGGAGCTTAAAATTTTAAGTAGAATTGCAACATTAAATCCATGAGACCAAGAACTTTAAAATATTCCTAAAAAAACTAAACAACATTCATGGAGACTTTTAAAGAACCCCCTCCATAAGACCTTACCCTTAATGACATTTTAATAAACTAAAAATAAACTATATGCAACAAATATTAATTAAAAATGATGTGTCAAGGGATTCTAAACCTACTAAAAAAGACCGGCCTGGGGTATGCTAGAGTTTTCCATCGTGCGGATGGATTAAAGCCAATTTTAATGGTGTGGCTAAGGGAAACCTGGGGTTGGCGGGAAGTGGAGGTGTTATTAGGGATTCAAATGGTAATTTTTTAGTAGCGGTGGCAATTCCCCTTGGATCTCAAACTAATCACATGGAAGAAGCTATTGGAGCCTTTCAAGTGATTAATTTAGCCCTTAGTCAGAATAATAAAAAGATATGGCTTGAAGGAGATTCTAAGAACATTATTGATTGTCTCATAGGAAAATCCCCTCCCTCTTGGTCTATAAAGAGCTAGATTGAAGATGCAAAAACACTTCTAACCAAATTTGGTAAAGTTAAAATATCTCATGTGTTTAGGGAAGCCAACAGTGTGGCTGATTTTTTTGCTAATGAGGGGGTGAAACAGAAGGGGTTGATCACATGGCAGAACCTCAGTGGTCTCGAAGCTGATGTAAGGGCCTTAATTGAATATGATATCACGCATGGGAAAGCAACAACCTTTTTCAATGATGAAAGAGAGTAGAATCAAGTACTTCAACATCATTAGATTTTATGGGGCAGTGCTTAATATCTTAATTGGCAGGATGTGGTGGCACATTTTGTGGGCCTTCTTGTTCAACTATATATTTTTATCTCAGGACTCTTGCTCTGGTAGAGTTCTCAGAGAGGTGCTCATGACTATGGGTGGAGACAGGAAAAGGGTGGAGCCAAAAATTTATGAAGTGCATAAGAGGAACCCAAAGGTTTGGGAAAAAATTGAGCATGGTGGGCTGCTCCTCTTCATTGAAAAGCTTCATGGGCCTGATTTAAAGGCCACTAAGTACTTTGAGAAAAATTGGAAGAATGGAGAAATTAATCTTTTTGGGAGGTAGGTTAAGGTGGATGTAAACCTCATTGGAGAGGTTACTGGAATGTCTACTGAGGGTATGAATTTTTTTAGTGATAGAAAGTTAGACGAGGCTGTTATCATATTTCCCATAAAAGATAAGGAGAAGACTAAGCTGATAAAAGTCTCCAATAGCTACTTTGAAGCAGATTTGATTAAGTCATTATGGAGGAAAGTGCTCAGGATCATCATGGAATATATTACCCTGGATGAAAGATTCACCAGGGTCTACGGCTACCACTTCACCTTGCTCAACCATTTCTACCACAAGGTAAGGGTTTCGTTACCTTACTATCTGTATTGCTCCATGAAAAATAGCCTAGAAGACCATAAGAAGGATCCTAGGAAGTACCCAATTTTGCATATTGGTCTCATTAGGCTTATTTATGAACATTTTCAAAATATGCTAGACTTATCCAACCCTATCTTGGCTTCACCCTCTGAAGATGATGACACTGAAGATAGTGTGTCAGAGGATGTAAATAAACCTAACTCTAAGTGGATTGAAGATAATCTTCCCTCTCCTAGAAAATGTAGCAAGAAAACCCTGCAGTGTAAACCCTCACTTAAGTAGTCTAGCATTGTCAAAAACCCCATCAACTCTGCTTTGAAAGACATAAACCCTAGCTACTTTGTTCAAATAGAGAATCCCATTCAAAAGGTTCCCTCAGCTAACAAATTGGTCTCTTACTCTGACGATACCCCGGAGGATAGCTCTGAGGCTCCTTATGCCATCAAGAATTCCTTCTCGTCTTATCCTACCACAGATAGAGAAAACAAACCGAGATCCCCAAGTGACCTTAACACTAATGATCATTACTTTAAATAGGACCGTGAGTTTCCTCAGGATATCCCGTCCATTGCCAGAAATGGTTTCGTTGATTACTTCAAAATTATGAAGTGGGCCTTCCATGAAATTAAGGACCTTAACCTGAGAAATAGGGCCCTTAATAGCAAGCTAGAGGTTTTGGAAGCCAAAGTCAGCTCCCTTAATACCGTGGAGGGTGGAAGGAATGAGGAAAACATGTGGAAGGGGGTTGAGGTTAATGAAGGTAAAGTAAAGTTCCTAGAAACTAAAATTGGCAAAATAAAAAACATAATGAAAACTATAATGGAGGGTGCTGCCATAATAGTGGTTTACAATTTTTGGGAGATCCTATTTTTTGCTAAAATCACATAATTTTAGAAAATATAATGATTTAAGCCTTTAAATATTCCATTTAAAGGATTCCAATTGAAGAGGGTTTGATCAAACCACTTTATACCAAGCCCCCTTGGATCAAATCCCGCTAGTTTTAAACCATACCTATAACGGAGTCTCCTTTACACCTATCAAAATGTTGATAAAAAACCACTTTTGATTTACCTTTTGGGGGATCAAATGAATTCATTTAAAATTTATTTTTTTGTAAGTTTTTAGTCCTTATTATAAGCTTCCAAAAAAGTATAATTTTAATAAAATTTAATTTGATTATTATATTTATTTTTTATTTCTTGTGAATGTAGGTTTTTCATCAAAAAATAAGCTCTTTGTTTTGCACACGTGGAAAAATAGAAAATTATCAAAACAAAAAATTGAAAAATATGAGTGCACCAGATATTGAAGTCCTTGATTTAACAAAAAAAGAAAAATTGAATTTCAATACATACAAAAGAAGCTATGCGTTATACGGTCGCGCTATGTCTAAATTGTAATTGGTTTGACTTTGAAACTTGATTAAAGCAAAAATATTCAATAAAAAACTATCTAACCAAGTGGAAGTACTAGATATGAGAGTTAAAAATATAAATTCAATAGAATTAGAATTTTATCCTTCATGGAAAAATAGTTATGCATTATATGGTGAGCATCACTTTTTAAAAATGTTGTTTTATGAAAAAAGCTAGTTTTTGAGGGAGATGGAAAATGAAGTACAATCTGATTCCAAAATTTTTGAAAAAAATATATTTAGAATCTACGGAAAAAATTTCATGAAACTCTAGTTTGCATCATCTTCAAATTCCTCACAGTTTAGCCGCTATAGGTGCTCGAAAGTGAAGATTTAGTTAAAAAAAAATATTTTAGTGTCCAGTTTGGCCAAAAATTGTAAACCACTATTGTGGAATCACCTTGGAGCACAATCATAGAATGGTGAAAAATAATGCCATTATCATTAATGCTATGATTGAGAAACTGGAAAACAATCAACAGGGTTCTCTGGTTGTGGACTTGGAAGCCGATAAGGAAAAAAGTAGGACTGAGGATGCTAAAATATCTAAAAGGATGAGAGCAAGTCTGAAGAGGAAGGTGCCTCCCATGCCCCACATGGTTCAATCCCTAAAAAAGTGTTCCCAGGATATGCACAATCTAGAAGTTGAGGTTGCTAAAGCTCTCAACTCCTTAGTTTAGTTGCAGGTTGTCTCTGTTGCTGGTTTTTATGGGTTGGTTTTGTTGGTGGCCCTTGATGGCCTTGGGTTGGTGGCTGCAATGCTTTATGGGCTTTTTTGTCATAGTCTTTTTGTATTGGCCTCTATAATGCTTTATCTATTTTTTTGTAAACTCTGTGGTTTCAGGTCCCTATAAAACCCATTTTTTCCTTTATTAAAAATAATTACTGATAACAAAACAATTAATGATATTTTAATAAACTGGAAATAAACTATATGCAACAATTACTTCAACTCTAGAGTAGCCTACTACTTGAGATTCCTTGAGGACTGATACCACTAAAATACTGAGTCTACCGAAGCATGTGACTTCCTCTAGACTACAACAGTTGTGACTAACAACATCAGAAATGAACTTAAATCAAGAATACACTAGTGTGACTAAAATAATCCAACATGATTTGATTATCACTGCAATAAAAAGACACCTATGATTAGGCTTCGTTTCCTTAAATATAATTTATTTCTTATAATATTTATGAGTCACCTCTGCACATTCTTAAATTATCACCATAAAAAGACTCGAATGTTGCCTACACGTCTAAGTCAAAAATTCAAGGAGCAAATACGCAATATATGAATCCCCAAACCACTAGCGTAAGGTGGAAGTGGGTCCCAATGCCCAAAGTTTGAGAATAAAAGATGTCACCTAGAATCTTAAATAATTTTATCTTTCTACTTCTCAAAGCCATTTTCCCCATGATACCATTCTGCACTAGACTTCTAAGTTCAACTAGCATAGAGTTTTGATGCGATGAAGGCAAGAAAGTTTGGAGGAATGAGGATTTCAATCTGTAACTAGAACTCTTAGGATAGAGCTAAGTAGGATGGATGCTCCTTCTTCTTACTCATAAATTTTGGGAGCATAATTCAAAATTTTGAGATAGTGATGAAATCATGCATTCTGCAGTAAGTTCCATTTGTAAATCAACAATTTACAATTTTTTTTTTCATGTCTTTCAACATTGAATTGGGATATATTTTACTTTCTATGAGCATCTTTTTAAATCTGCAAATACTAACATCTCAAACATGGGTTAGTACTTCACAAATCTATCAAAATAACTCCTATGAAATACCTTGTAGATGTTTCCAAATGCAATACATGACCAAATGAAACTAAAAACATTATGAAAACAACAACAATTACCTATTCCATAGTGGATTGGTGTCACATGTGCTAGTGACCCTTTCCCAACCCTTGCTAAGAAGCCAAAATGATGAAATGCAAATGGAGATGATGAGCAAGATGAGTTCTCAAATTAAGAGAGTAACCTTGCATAAAAGTTTGTGGATAGATGAATGAGGATTAAGCCTTCTTTTATAGATTTTCTTGATGAGAGATTGGCCAAGATGGTGAATGTGAGACTAAAGATCCACCAATGAGGAGAGGCCATTTGTCAAATGATGATAGACCAATGGTTGTGCAAGATTTGGGAAGAGTGCCCATGAGAGGGAGAATTTGAATTCAAATTTTTCAATAAATTTTGAGAGGGGGACAAGAAAAATAGCAATAAATGCAATGTTGGAGGGACAAATCAACTTGTCATGTTGAGGGAAAAATGAAGATTTTTTAATAAATCAATAAAATTGATTTATTTGTGCAAGTGGAGATATCTAGAGGATGCAAATGGGTGAGATTAGCATTTAATCATGGTTAGATTAAATTAATGATGATTAGACTAGTTTAATGATGATTAGGTGAGTTTGAATTTTAGGACTTTGATATTTGATTTATTTAAATCAGAAAATGATGGAATATGATTTAGGATTTGATTTAAATGGATGTTTGATTTATTAAAAGGCTGATGATAATGTTTGCTTGATTTTAAATAAATGACCTTAGGAGATGGAGATGAATGAAATTACCTGCTGAATGAATGAAGGTGAACCTGATCAATCGATGAATGGACCTAATGCGAAATCTAGTTTACTTAATGAATGAACCTAATAAAATGCAGAATGTTAATTTTGCATGTCTACATTTTTCCCCTCTTTGAAGCAATGTACTTGTTGTGTTGGTTCAAAGAATAAACTTGTCGTGATCAAAATAAAAAAAAATCTGACTTTTCGGATTCCCCGGTGGAAAGTACACTCGTACATTGCCCCCTCGAGAGATCGAGTGAAAAGACTCAATTTGAGGGTCGATCTCACGATAAAGAGGTTCAAAATGGGTGGTTATGGATGATGATGCAAAGATGATGATTTTAAGATGCTTAGAATAACAAATCTATATTATCCTAAACAACTTAAATGATTATATGATGTGAGATGGATGAGATGGGTGATGGGATATGCTGTGATTATGCAATGGATGATTTATGAGATGCTTAGACTAACAGATCTATATTATGATGATGATATGAATGCATGATGGATGCATGATGGATGCATGATGGATGAATTGGTGATGATGATTAACTATTCATGCTGTGATGTTAGTGCAGAAAATGAAGAAATTAGATGATGACAAGAGGATCCAACAAGCCAACATTATGAGAGATGATGATGAGAGATGATGAGAAATGATGATGAGAAATGATGATGATATATGGATGATTTGCTTATCAAGGATTGGGATTTTAAAAGGAGCACTTACTTTATGTTTGATAACAAGCCTAAGCATGATGCATCAAGGTATAAAGGACTAGGATGGCGTTGTACTTAGTGTGATGGAATTTGACTCGATAAATGGATAGGAGTATTCTTGTTCACACCTGACATACATAAACCTTGCTAGGATGCACTTTAGAAGTTTCAAACATCTCAGACCAAAACACAAAGAGGTATAACCAATCAATGCAATAGTCAACAAGGCATCCAAAACATCCTCTATACATATCTAACAAAGAAAGTATTCACCAAGTTATTTTACAAGAACGTCCAACAAGCACAGTAGACAAAAGAATAATGATCGTTGCCCCATTCCTATCTCTCTAAATCCTTCATTCGGATATCATCGAGAAGTCCTTGGACTGAGCGCAATAAGAAAAGTCAAAAGAAAAACATAAAGCACACAAACAAGCTGATGTTCTTCAATACCGCTAACCAAAAGGGAATGTGTTTTTAAGGATAAGAACCAAAACTTATTGCCAAAAGATAATGCCCATTGTAGGAAGGATACATCCTAGGACATGTTAGTGGATGGCGGCAAGTCATTTCGTTTATCCAAAGTGTTCTTTCTGATAAATAATGCCCCTTGTAGGAAGGATTCATCCTAGACATGATGTTATCAGATGATTGATATGGGACTGTTTGGATGATGGACTATCAACACAAAGACTTGACCAACTTGTTTACGTACTGACTGAGACTTGAGACTTGACGCTTTTGAGTTTTACTTTTAACCTGCTAGACTTGTTTCTAACTGTTTCACCAAAGGTTGAGGATGACGAATCAATTTATTATGAATGGTGTTTATTGCGGGTGCAAGCAAGATGAGGTGGATGGAGGCAATGTTTTTGGTATTTTTTGAGGTTTTCAAATGTTTTGATTTTTCAATTTTCCAATGTTTTTTGGTATTTTCTAAGATTTTGACCAAGAGACTAACCTAAAGACCTATCTTAGGGGCCTTGGGGGCTTATCAACAGATTAGCCTTGCCTACGTTATACACGCAGAGACCATGTAGTTTGACTGACGACTTGACCGATTTACAGATGATGATATACATGATGGGATGCCAACTTATTATGACAGACTCCTATAGGACTGACCTAAATGTCACGGGGGATGATCAAAGATCAACCTTGCCTACGTTCCAGCTCAGAGATGACATAGTTCGACAAGACGACCTTGTTTTTGGATTTTTGAATGACTTTTTGACCTATTTTTTATTTTGAAATGTTTTGGATGTTTTTGGATTTTCTAATATTTCTAATGTTTTTGGATTTTTTGATGTTTTGATGTTTTTGGATTTTCTGATGTTTTGATGTTTTTGGATTTTCTAATTTGAGGATTTTAAGATCATACACGAATCCAATCCGATGGGAACATGCCCCGAGCATGATGCAATAGACTACTCCGATAAAGGCAGGACAAACTGACCTTGAGAATGGGCTGAGTAGTACTAAGAGGGATCATGATACGAACACAGGACCAAGCTATGGTGCAGATGCGAGTGGATGAGTAATGTATGGAGATATGGATGTGATGGATAGATGAAAGTGAAATGGATGGATGATGCAGAACAAGCCATAAAGATCCTGGTGGATGGAAAGTGCTTATTTACACAAGGCGCCTGTTTGCCAGGTTTTCACCAAGGTACTTGCCCAAAGTGCCACCAAAGTGGTTTTCACTAGAGGACGATTTTTTTGATCCTTTTTTCTAAATTTTTTTTTGGATTTTTTTGCTTTTTTGAATTTTTTTTGTTGTTACCAAGACGCCTGTTTGCCAAGTTTTTGCCGAAGTAACCATTTTTTCAAGAATTTTTCTAATTTTTTTTTGGATTTTTTGGTTCTATACCTTGAAGAAATTAAGCATAAAACTTTAAGATGGGAGCTATTCATGGGCTCCTGCAGAGGTTCCCCTTTGGGTGTTGATAGTTGATATGGCCCTGATTTATAGCTTGTTGTGACGATGAAAGGCCCTAACCAATTGGGTTCGAATTTTCCTTTGCTGCTGGGATTCGGGACATTCTTCTGATTTTCTTTTAAGACCAGTTCTCTGACTTGGAAAGTCCTGCTTCTGATCTTCTTGTTGTAGCTTTGTTTGAGTCTATTCTGATAGACTTGTAAGTGATTCAAAGCATCTATGTGTCTCTCATCCAGTAACTCTAGCTCGTTTAATCTTGACACCTGATAGTCCTCATCAGTGATGAGGTTTTGCAATGATATTCTAAGGGATGGGAACTCAATCTCAATAGGTAGTACAACTTCTAATCCATAGAGTAGGGAGAATGGGGTGGCGCCAGTGGGTGTGTGGATGTTGGTTCGATAAGCCCAGAGGGCGGGATTAAGCTGCAAGTGCCAATCACGACTTGCGTCATTGACTGTTTTCTTGAGGATTTTGAGGATGGTTTTGTTCGTGGCTTCTGCTTGGCCATTGCCTTGGGGATAGTACGGAGTGGAGAAGTGATGTTGGATTTTGAATTTCTCGAAAAAGTCGTGAACCTCCTGGTTCTTGAATGGTGTCCCATCATTTGAGATAATGGCTTGTGGAACACCGTAATGACAGATGAGATAGTTCAGGATGAATTTTGAGATTTGCTTCCCAGTGATATATGTCATGGGTATGGCTTCCACCCACTTTGTGAAGTACTCAGTTGTAGTTATAATGAATTTGTGGCCATTGGATGAGGTGGGTGAGATTTTCCCAATGAGATCGAGTCCCCACTGTGAAAAGGGCCATGGTGTGATAATCGGGTGAAGCTCTTGAGCTGGAGAATGGATGAGGTCCCTATGCTGCTGACATTGTAAACACCTTTTAGTGTGATCGTGTGCTTCTCACTCCATTGTGGGCCAATAGTACCCCAGCCTCAACAGTTTCTTGGCTATGGTTATTCTGCTCGAGTGTGAGCCACAGATACTGTTATGAACCTTAGTTAGAGCAGTTAATGCCTCCTTAGCATTTAGACAGCGCAGTAAAGTACCCTCTATGCTTCTACGGTATAAGGTATCACCTAGGATGACAAATTTGGATGCCATTTTGATAAAGGTTCATTTTAGGCTCGATGGTAGGTCAGCGGGTATGACTCCTATGCGAAGATATGTGTAGATGTCATGATACCAAGGATCACCTAGAGCAACGATTTCACACACATATTCTGATTCTGGCACCTCGAATGTGGGGACGAGAAGCTGCTCGATCATAAATTTATATTTCGGCACGTTGTGAGGGATGTCTACTAGAGACCCAATTGTAGCCATGGCATCAGTGGCTCTGTTGTTGGTTCTTGGAATCTGCTCAAATTTTATGTCAATGAAGGATTCCTTTAGGGTCTCCACCAATTTCTTGTATGGGGTTAGCTTGTCATCCTTTTTTTGATATTCATTGTTGACTTGATTTATGATCAACTGAGAGTCTTCGTAGACTTTGAGGGCTATGATATTCCATTACACTGCTATCCTGAGACCTATAGTCAAAGCCTCATATTTTGCTATGTTGTTCATGCAAGGGAATGCTAGTTTGTATGACTATGGTATGCAGTCCCCTTGGGGGGTGATGAAGAAGATACCAGCTCCTGATCCGTGCTGTGTGTATGAGCCATCGAAGTATAATTTCTAGTGATCGACTACATTGAGGTTAAAGATGGATTCGTCTAGAAATTCAGATACAAGAGGATTCTCAGAATATATGGGTGCTTCTGCTAGTTGATCTGTAATAACTTGACCTTTAATGGCTTTTCTTTCCACATACTCGATGTCATACTCTGACAGTATCATCACCCATTTTGCCATTCTACCCGTGAGCATTGCCTTGGATAAGAGATACTTGAGGGGATCAATTTTCACAATGAGCTTTATCTCGTGTGCCAACGTGTAGTGTCTGAATTTTTTGGATGCAAACACTACTGCGAGGCAAGCTTTCTCGATGAATGAGTAATTTAGCTCATGGCCAACCATTGTCCTGATGATATAGTAGATAGCCCTTTCTATTCCGTTTTCATCATGCTGGGCTAGGAGAGCTCCAAGGGCTGCTATTGTTGCTGACACATATAAGATCAATGGCTTCTTTGGGATAGGTGGCATTAAGACTAGCGGTGTCAGTAGATATTCCTTTATTTTGTTGAATGCCTCTTCACACTTGGTATCCCATTTGTATGCTACTCCCTTGTGGAGTAGGTGAGAGTATGGGTTCTGCTTATCTGCCAGCTATGAACCTTCTAATGGATTGGAGCCTTCCTTGGAGGCCTCTCAGTTGTTTTAAATTCCTTGGTGCTTCCATCTCGAGGATTGCTTTGACTTTTGCAGATCCACCTCAATACCCCTCATGAAGACTATGTATCCTAGTAATTTTCCTGATTGTATGCCAAAGACACACTTCTTGGGATTTAGTCTGACCTTGTATTCCTCTAATCTGTCAAAGATAGCACTTAGGGTTGCTATATGATCTTTTCTCTTTCTTGACTTAGCTAGGATGTCGTCAACATAGTCTTCGACTATTTTGTGAATCATGTCATGGAAGATCAATGTCATGGCTCGTTGATATGTTGCTCCTGTGTTCTTTAGGCCGAATGGCATCATGTTCCAGCAATAGGTCCCCCATGGACAAGTAAAATATGTCTTGTGTTGATCTTCTTTTGCTATCATAATCTGGTTGTATCCTAAAAATCTGTCCATTAGTGATAGCATCTCATGCCCTACTGTCATGTCCACTATCATATCAATATTGGGAAGTGGCAAGTCATCCTTGGGACATGCTTTGTTCAAATCTCTAAAATTTGTACAGATTATGATAGCTCCATCAGGTTTTGAAACAGGTACCAACTTCGATACCCATTCTAGATAATCAATTGGTCGGATGAATCCAGCATCTAATAGCTTTTGAGCTCCATTTTGACTAACAAAGCAATTTGAGGATGCATTTTTCAAAGCTTTTGCCTAACAGGTTTTGCATCTAGATACACTGCTAGGTGGTGGACCACAGTATTTGGATCAAGTCATGGCATATCAGCATAACTCCATGCAAAGTTTATTTTTCTTTCCCTTAGGAATGCTACTAGGAGTTCTTGCTCTTCTGATAATAGTGATTCTGCATAGAATGTGATATGCGGGGTCTCCTTTGTTCCTAGGTTGACTGGGTTGCATTTTTCAGCCAAGAATGTTGACTTCTCTTGATGAATAGCTCTTAGGGGAAGATTGAATCCTTCATCCTCAGGCACCTCAGAGAGGTTTTCACCATTGGATACGTCCTTTCTTTTTACTATTTTCTTGTCAGAGAGTGCCACGGTGTGGTTTTCACTCAAGGACTTGGATACGATTCTTAGTTTCTCCCTTTTGCGACTGAAGGATTCAATTGTTTCCTTGTAATAGGCTTGTGTGTCCAACTCCATTATGAATCCTACCTTGTGATCTCCATCTAGAATGCTATCCCTCAACCCCATGAATTCTGAGAGTGCCTCATCATTTTTGAATTTATCGAGAACTGGTGGTCCTCATTGGTCATAGTCGATCAGTTGAGGGTAGACTAAGCGGATCTCATGATTTTGACTATCTGGTTCAAAGGATATGGTACTAATCATACAGAGGGTGGTATCTTCAAATAGCCTAGGTAGATTGGATAAGGTATCTTTGTCATCACTACTGATATAGGGCTCGGTAATAAAATTATGTGTGTCCCTACCTATGACTATTGGTGAGTGTACTTGTACTAGCACTGGCTGAGGAGAGTTGTTAACTACTATAACCGAAGGACCTTGGCCACGTATGGTTATCCTCGGAGGGGTACATCCAAGACCAAGATTTGTTATGGGTCACATCTCCGACATGATAGGTATTATGAGGTCGTTGTCATTTTGTCCCAATCTCTGGTTTTGGTCATAGCCCATTGCAAGCATCATGTGTAAGCCTTTGCTTGTCTCATCCATTGGTAATTCAGGTGTCAGTCTTTCATCTCGATACAGCATGTGGGATGGATCTGTCTCAATAACCTCTTGGCCAAGGTCTCCCCAGCTTGTGAATTCAGGATAATCCTCAGGATTTGTTTGTGATGTAGAAGCTTGATTTTCTCGCGAGCATCCCTGTGATCTAGGAGATTACGGTAACTCTCCTATCACAAAAGCATTATTAGGGAGCCTATGGCTTCCACAACCATCCTCCTAGATGATGAGCTTGATGTCGGAGATGGTGGGAATGGTGGGAGTGGGAGGTGTCTCTGTCGCAGAAGTGGACATGAGGGTGGCGGGGTCAATGTATGATGTGGATGGGCCCTCATCATTCTTTGTCACTTGGGGGATTTTGTAATATTTGGCCTCAAGATTCTTGCAATATGAGAATGGCTCAGGATCTCTGTGGATGGTAACCTCTTGTCTATTATGTGTGAATTTCACACATTGGTGGAAAGTTGATGCTACGGCTTTCATCGCATGGATCCATGGGCGTCCTAGGAGGATATTGTATGGTAAGTCGAGGTCCAGGACCTGACAGGTGGTTTCCATAAGCGTTGGCCCTACTTGAATAGGGAGTTTAATTGTGCCCTGAGACACTCTTTCTTGGTCATCATATGCTCTGATTGTGATGCCTTTACCTTTGTCAATGGTATCCTCTGATATTTTCAATTGTTTGATTAGGCTGAGAGAGCAGATGTTCAAACCTGCACCCCCATCCACCAAGAGCCTTTTGATTTTTCTCTTGTTTATAATGACCTCCAAGTGAAGTGCGTGATTGTGAGATGGTTGGGCTAGAAAATCTTGGCCATAAAACATAAGGAGATTAGGTGTTATAATGTTTCCGACCATATCTTGGAATTGTTCTGCATCAAGGTATGCGGGGATAGTGGATGAGGCTAATGCTTGGACTCAAGGATATTTTTATGTGCTAATGAGATTTTTAACAACTCCATGATGGAGATGTGTGCTGGCATTCTTTTGAGTTGGTCTACAACATTGTAGCTATACGGAACGACTCTTGATGTAGGGACTCTATTTGGTTGGGATGATCCTGCAATGGTGACTTTTTGGCTTCTTGTGGTGACTCCACAGTCTTCGGCATGAGTGCCCTTGATGGTGATGACCATGCAGTCTTCATTTAGGGAGGCAATGACAGTTTTGTATACATGATTTACACTACCTTTTCCTTTATCCTTGTTATTCCCTTTGTTACCATGATTCAACATCGGATTCATGTAGATTTTAAGATCCTGATTCCCAGTAGGTGTTTCCACATTTATGATTCTTTTGTCGATGAGATCTTGGATGATGTTCTTGAGTCTCATACAATTGTTTGTGGTGTGGCCTTTGATTTTGTGGAACTCACATAGTTGGTTTTCATTGTACCAAGGAGGTTTGACATCAGGTTCTTGATAATTCTCAAATGTAGGAGCTTGGATGAGTTTTTCGTCGATTAGCTTTTTCATGATGTCCTCAAGTGGTTCCCCCAAAGTAGTGTATTTTTGTTTGGGGTATTTTTTGCGTTGAGGTGGTCCTCTTTGGTCATTGAGGTTATTGATTGTGGGATTATTGTTGGGTTGATGTGTTGTGTGATGAGTGTTTTGATGTGGTGTTTGGATTTGTTGTGTAGGTGTGTTTTGGCGTGGACCACTAATGACCACCTTGGCGTCTACGACACCATCATTAGTAATGTTCTTGTTTCTTGCCCACGTAAGAGGTTTGTCATTGTAATTTGAGGATGGGCAATTTTTTTGTGGTTTGTGATATGACGTTGATTCGACGGGTTGGATCGCAAGGGCACTTTCGATGCTAAGTGCCTTGGAGATTAGTTGATCATATGTAGTGATACCCTGAACTTTGAGATGGAATAATAGGTGACTTTCAAGGTTGGTTATGATTGTGCAGACTTGTTGTTCTTTTGGCATGGTCCATTTGCTCTTATTGGCCTTGGATCACCATTGTTGAAGGAATGAAGCGAAAGATTCATTCTTTCCTTGTTTCAGAGTGTATAGTTCTTCAAGACTAACATCCATTGCAATGTTACATGCATAATTCTTAATGAATGTGTCTCTAATTTCTTTGAATGTCCTAATGCCTGAAGGTAAGCGAGAGAACCATTCTATAGCATTGCTTGCTAAGCTCCTAGAGAATAGTCGCATCAGATAAGTATTATCATATGCAACCTCCATACAATGAACTTGGAATTCCCTGATGTGATCTTCAGGGTTTCCCATCCCTTGATACTTATCAAATTTTGGGATTTCAAATCCCTTAGTGAATGGTTTCATGTCTAGGCTCCTATCAAATGGATAGGGACACAAGTTGCTTTGTGTTTTGGTTGTCTGCCCCGATTGAAGGTCCAACACTTGTTGCGAGAGAAACATGAGTTGTGTCGTCACATCATTCTGGGGATCAGGGGGTGGGATGAATGTGTTTTGAGGTGTTGCAATCATGGTTTGGATGGATGGGTTGGTTGGTCCATTGTTCAATGGTATCGGTATGTTGTGGTGGGCGAAGTAGGCTTCTACTTGCTTTTGGATGAATAATGCTTGTTGTTGCTCTAGTTGTTATTGCGCTAGGATTTGTGCTTGTTGCGCTTGCTGTTATTCCAACAACGCTTGTTGTTGTGCTTGCTACTATGCTTGTTGCTGTTCTAACAATGCTTGTTGTTCTGCTTGTTGTTGTTCCAACAACGCTTATTGTTGGGCTGCCAATTCTGCTGCTTCTTGTTGCTCTTGGTATTGCTTTAGTGCTTGCCGATATGCTTGCATTTGTGTTGCTTGTGCAAGAAGTTGTGCTTGAGCTTGCGCTTGTTGTGCTTGAGGTTGCGCTTGTTGTGCTTGAGCTTGCGCTTGTTGTGCTTGAGCTTGCGCTTGCACTTGTGCTGCTTGTTGTTGTAATAAAAGTTGTGCTTGAGCGACCCTTTGTGCTTGTAATGCTTGTACGGCTTGGGTGGCTTGTTGTTGTTGATGTTGCAATAAAGCTTGGGCTTGTTGTGCTTGTTGTGCTTGTAATGTGGCTTGTGCGGCTTTGGCAGCTTGCGCAGCTTGAGCAGCTTGTTGCATAGCTTTTTGTTTCTGTACTTGTTGGTATCCTCTTTGAAAAGTGGCTTGTAATGTTGCGTCAAATTGGTTTGATGTGGTGAACGTTGGTGGTGGTGGATTTGGAATGGCGGTAGATGATGATGTTGTGTTGATTATTTGGTTGGTGGATGGTGTTGTCGTGTTGATTACGTGATTGGTGGATGGTGTTGTTGATGTTGTAAGTGGCAACGTTGATGTGATTGGCCCTTGAGAGACCACACTTTGCAATGTTGTGGGGGTGTTTGATGATGTTTCCATTGCTTGTGTGTTTGTCGTTTGTTGTTGTGATGTCAACAATAAGTTTTGAGCATTTGGAAAAATGTTTTGATTGATGGTTGGGAAGTTGTTTTGATTGATACTCGGTAGAGGGGGAATCCCTAAACCAAGGAGTGGTGTTGATGACAATGGTGATGGTGGGAGAAGTGGAAATGTAAGGGGAGTGAATCCTTGCGAGAGTGTTGTGGTGTTGAAAATTCCCCCTGGTCCGAACATGTCTCCCTCCTCTTGTGGATTTGTGAGAAGAGGTGTTTGTGGTGCTCAATGAAAAGATGTTGATGATGGGTCATAATGTAAAGTGAGAGGAACATTTTGGTGTAATGGATTATGAAGGATGTTTTGTTCCACTGTGGTGTTTGCATCCAAGTTTTGGTTATTCACAAGGGGATGTGATTGAAGTACATTGAGGAATGTGTTTCCCTTGTTAATGTTGGGCTGAGTTGGAGCAAATGATGTTGTGATTTGTGGGATATTCTCCATGATGTTTTGAGATGGGGGTGTAGATGAAATGGGGATGGTGGATGAGATTGGTGGAAAAGATGTCTCTACTATAGTGCTCACATCAAAATATGAAGGCAACTTGGCCCCTTGTTTTGCTAGTTCAAGCATGTACAACAAAGGGTTAAGTCTCATCATGATGTTGATGATTCTATGGTTGTCTAGATTTTGGAGCATTTCCACTATTTCTTTGTGAGACATTCCAAAGGTAAGATCCTCTCCATGGGTTTCCTCTTGTCGGTTTTGCGATGATGTTGGAAGGCTAATTGTGAGATTTCCATCCCCAATGGGATTAATTTCAGGAGTGGTTTGGCTAAGATCACTTGAAGCGGGTGATTCTTTGTTGGCTTCCATACTCTTCTTGTATTGAGATCTAGTTAGAACCATAAAATGGGGATCAATCTTCGAGAATGTGGGAGATGAATCTCTTGATTCTTTGGATTAATCTATATTTTATGTCCCAAAGTGAAAGTTTTTAGGATGCTTTTTAGGATCAAAAGTGATGATGATATGATGATGATGTTTAAGGATGTTATGGATGTTTTTGGCTTTTGATGGATCTTGAATGAAATACTAGGCTTTGGATTTTTGATTGGTTTGATTTTTGGATTTTGAGATTTTGTCCTTGATCTTGATTTGGATTTTGATTTTGATTTTGAACAAAAAGACCCTAAGATGTTTGATAATGATCTAAAGGATAGTTGTGTTCAAAGGATGATGATTTGGATATGTGTGAGGAGAAGGATGCATCTACCCACACCTACCCAAACAAGATGATTGTTTCACTAAGTATATGGAGAAGGATTCATCTACATACACTAAGTTAGGCAAGATGATTTTGATAACTTTGACTAAGTATATGCAAAAGGATGCATCTACACATGCCTAGCCAAAGGTGTTTTGATAAATGTTTTCAAGGACTTGGTCACAATGTTTTTGGATGATTTTGATTTTTTAAATTTTTTTTTTGCCACAAAGCCTAGTATCAAAGATGATTTCAAGATTTTTCAAAAGATGATTTGTGAGATGGATTTGATGTTTTGAAAGATGGATGAAAGAGGTTTGATTTTTTTTATCCTTAGGTGAACCTAAAAAAAACACTTTGTTTCCCTAGACCTAGGTATTGAAGAGCATGCAAATGCTTCCTAGTGACCTTTGTAACAAAGAAATGATTTGAACATTTTGGATTTCCAATCAATGATTTGTGCTTTTGGGATTTGGAGTCTTCAACACACATGAAAGTTCATTTTGCTTAGCTTTGCTTAATGGCTTTATTTTACCAAAAACACTTTCTTTGATTAAGGTTTCAAACTAAGATGTCCAATGTCTTAATTTCTTTAAACCCCACAAGATATTTTATGTGGAAATTCAATGAACTTAAGGCAAGGGTTTTCCTATTGTTTACTCAAGAAGACAAATTGAGGTATAATCCAATGCTTAGGAACCTCTAAGGACGTGAATCCCAAGGGAAAGCAATAGCATATGGATTGAGTCAATGATATTTGTCTTCAAAAGGGTTTGAAATTTTGAGAATCATGTTGAATGTTTGTTTGCAAAATGTTTTCGAATACAACACTGTGTTTTCAAACTAAGAACAAGTACAAGCCCTATGGATGTGAAAGACAATATTTGTTGAATCCCCACTTGGAAAAGTCCAGCTACGCTTATCTCTAGTGGATGGTTAGATGCTTGACCCTACTGGCTCCCCTCCACGGCTCATTATTGTCAATCAGGCTAGCCAAGCATCAACACCCATGAAACTCCCATGGCATGTTTTCCATCTCTACTAGAAGACTATAAAAGTGTGGGGCGGCTTCAGAACGACCGTTCTTGCACCAACAAATATATTAAGGATTTTGGAAAATTCTAGCACATGGGTTTTAGTAAGGACTTTCCGTTCGTGGAGATTGACCCATTCGGCAAGAGTCCCCTTTCGGATCCATCTTGTCGGAGCCGACTGTGTGATAATGGCGTTTAACCAATACCCACATTTATATCCCAGCTGGAAATACTCTTGGCTTTAGAGTGTTACCGGTTGAGTCATTCCCTTGGGTGAGTACTTTTTCCCCAAGGCAGGCCCTCTAAGATAAACAAAAGCAAGCAAAAGACACAATCCATAACTCGATCAATATTTGATGGCACAAAGAAAGAGAATGTACGCGAAAATGCCCCTACTCACACTCACACAAGATGTTCAATTTTAAACCCAAATTGAAGTGTTTCAAAGCAATAAAATGCATTTTGAGTGTTTCTCTTGCACCCTAGATCACCCGAAGTGCAAGGGGAGAGGATACACACTCAAAATGCACCAAAGACAAAATCACTCAATTCAAGCACTTGTTCATTTTATAGCCTTCAAAGCAATTGTTTGATTCATTTTAAGCACCAAATGAAATATTAATATTTCTTGTCCAATTTTTAGCCCAAAACGAAATCTAGTAAGTGTCTAAGCTTGAATTTTAACCTTTTACGAATGGAAAAAAAACAATTTGTTCTTTTTAGACCCAAACGAAAATTAGTGTCCTAAAATGAAAAGACAAACAATTTCATGGAAAATTGTTGAACAAACACTTAAAGCGTTTAAAAACACTTTGAGTTTTCAAAAAAAATCCTCCTCCTTTCATTTTCTTTTGCTAGCCTTCTCCTTGCTTTCCATCGTTTGTACCTTTGTTGACTTTTCACTTTTCCTTGTACCTATTAAACAAAAAAGCAAACATGTGAGGATCAAAATATTAAGTTCATTATTGATTTCAAATGAAAGAACAAAAAATAAAGACTCAATGATTTTAGACTAACAAATGACAAAGATTAATGCACTCCAATGAAAAAGTTATTTTCAAATGATAAAGACTCAATTTTAGACAAATAAATCACCATCCTTTTATAATATTAAAGTCATTTGGGTAAAATGCTTGGTCAAAAGTCAATGCAGAGAAGCAATTTATATAGTAATTTAAATATGGACAAGCAAAGAAATGAAGAAAATCTACATTTTAAGACACTTAAGATAGGTTTCTCCCAAAAATTTTGCAGCTGTCAACATTTGGACTTCTTCTATGCTTCAATGTTTCACTAGTCAGCCCAATATTTGAGCGGATATACCAGTTTTGAACATATCTTCATTTGAAAACTAAGCTCCCAGACTTACTCTTTCCTAGTTTACAGTAGAAACCAACAAAGGAAGAAAACATTGGCTGAGGTTTTCCGCATTCAACAAGATAGCCTCTGCAAAGATTTTCCTTAGAAACTTTTAAATCAATGTATTACAGCTGCTCCCTTAATGTTAAAAGCTTTTAAACTAATTCATTTGGGTTGTGTAAGACCATTGCTTAGAAACAGAGAGCTTGGCAAGTACAGGAAATGGCTTTAAAACTTTTAGTGCATTAGCTTTTGGTACTATGCAACAACTGACTTACCTCTCCATATAAAGATAGTGCATTTTAAGACATAAAGACAAGCAATCCAGTCCATTCCTTGCATGATTAAGTCAATACCAATTTACCTTGTCCACCCACATTTTCATTGCAAGGTAAAATTTAGTGATCGGTTTTCTTATAGTCATATTTAAGGGTTGATACCTGTCACATCAGATCATTTGGAAGTGAATTCCTAAACACTGGATATCTAGCACAAGATAAAAGGAAACCATTGTATGAGTGTGACCATTCTTTATTTAAAAAGTATCCCTTCTTGGCGTGCAGATGTTCTCTGACAATGATATTAATGAAATGAGCAAGATTCAACAAGAAATATTTGCAAGTTTACTATCACTGCCTATGAAATAAATACGATGAGCTAAGATTGCAAAATACACGCTTTTGCTTTGGACGCTTGTTCTTGATTTACACGCCATTCAGTGGAGAGAGTTCTCATTTTGACAACATATGAAGAACATCTTGTACTAATCAAACTCCTCCTTTCCTAAAGAATATGCGCCAGCAAGGAAGTGCATGGTGACATTTAAGTAACTAACAATGTGCAGATGGCAGGTGAAAAAGTTGAATGAAAAGACTTTAGAAACTTTCAAGAGAGTGCAACCTGCGAAAGCATAGTCAAAACACATGAACTGTTTGAGAGAGTAACTACGGTCTCATAAAAGGCTAATGATTCCCTTAAGAGTTTTAAAGAATCCATGATGCAATGATAGCAATTTTTGTGAAAGGCAGTAAGATATACAAAACACATTCAATAGGTATGATAAAGACAAGGCGCGTGGAATTACTAGCAAAAGATATAGTCAAAGCATATGAACCACCCGAGACCCTGATAGTAGGCATAAGGATAGAGAAGAATTTATTGCAAATGCCATTGGCAGGTGTAACAAAAAAAAGGAAAAAGGAAGTGATTAAAAACTTCTCATACTTGCAACTTAATGAAATCTGTCATTGCACAGCAGAAACACCACTATTTTACATAAGTGCGAACCTTACACAAAAGACCAGTGTGCCAGTGTATTGATGAATCAGTCAACCTAATGTCGCCCACTAGCCAGGATAAAGAAAACCACACACAATGGATCATTTATTTGCACGTTATCGTCAGTCAAAATGAAAATCTGAGATTAGATGTATTTGTTTGAATGCGCTTAAAGAGTTCAGAATAAGTAGCTAAACACAGTCTCATGAATTATAAATCTCTTGCCATGATAAAGATAGTAATAAATCGATCCTTATTAGATACACATTCAAAACATCTAAAGCCTCACCTTTTATTTAGGTAGAAAAATAGGTTACATGTCTTTTAAAGGATAGATTCTGCAGTAAACATAAGGCGCAAAATAAAAGAGTTCAGAGGTTTCTATTTATGAATGAAACTAGAACATTATTTACTCCACTATGCAAGAAACAAAATATGGAGACGTTATGACAAGATGTGTACTTACAGTGCCTTTTAGACAATGATTTACTTATTGTTAGTGTCCTTTTAGCCTGAACAAAAGATTAGACTATCTTTCCTTTGAGTACGCTATCAGATCAAAACTCGGGCTTGACTCTTTTGTTAAAGGCTTACTCCATAAAACCCCTACTGCTGTGAAAAGAAGATATATAGCTGGGAGCTAGGTGATGATCGTTTGGTGTATTCAAGACCATAGAGTTGCTCAGTTCATGGATTTTGGAGGTCTAGCAGACTATTGTTAAACTTACTCATCAGATGATTAAATCCATCTGTTGTTGGAGTCTGAGAACAATAATCATTGGTATTGGACAGCAAGGGAGCTCTTTAACAAAGTCTAGATATGTGAAGAGCATAGGTTACATACAGATTACATAGAAGAATAGGATGGAAAGCATGTTCAAGCTTCTATTTAAGAAGGTCAGCTATGACACAGAGATTCAGAGATATATTTAGCAACACATATAGGAACGTAGCTCTTTCAATAGAATAGGTAATTTCTTATAAGAATGGATGAAAGAAAACTAGTTCCTTGCCTACGTTGGCTAGACCTTAATGCAAAATGTTCCCCAATGAATTATACGAAGACCATAAAAGATGCATCTCCTTAATCAGAATGATAAATTAGTATTGATAAGAAAACTTTTAGATGCTATACTAATATGAAGACATACAAAAAATGCAGTAAGAAGTGCATGTTAGTATCATAGAAAATACAAATATCAAGATGAAAATTGGAAGGAATCAGATAATTTAAACTTTGCATTCTTGGCCTCATTTAAATGCCCTCCTTCTAGCGCCAAATGTGAGCATCTTTCTAAATCTGCAAATAGTAACATCTCAAACATGGGTTAGTACTTCACAAATCTATCAAAATAACTCCTATGAAATACCTTGTAGATGTTTCCAAATGCAATACATGACCAAATGAAACTAAAAACATTATGAAGACAACAACAATTACCTATTCCATAGTGGATTGGTGTCACATGTGCTAGTGACCCTTTCCCAACCCTTGCTAAGAAGCCAAAATGATGAAATGCAAATGGAGATGATGAGCAAGATGAGTTCTCAAATTAAGAGAGTAACCTTGCATAAAAGTTTGTGGATAGATGAATGAGGATTAAGCCTTCTTTTATAGATTTTCTTGATGAGAGATTGGCCAAGATGGTGAATGTGGGACTAAAGATCCACCAATGAGGAGAGGCCATTTGTCAAATGATGATAGACCAATGGTTGTGCAAGATTTGGGAAGAGTGCCCATGAGAGGGAGAATTTGAATTCAAATTTTGCAATAAATTTTGAGAGGGGGACAAGAAAAACAGCAATAAATGCAATGTTGGAGGGACAAATCAACTTGTCATGTTGAGGGAAAAATGAGGGTTTTTTAATAAATCAATAAAATTGATTTATTTGTGCAAGTGGAGATATCTAGAGGATGCAAGTGGGTGAGATTAGCATTTAATCATGGTAAGATTAAATTAATGATGATTAGACTAGTTTAATGATGATTAGGTGAGTTTGAATTTTAGGACTTTGATATTTGATTTATTTAAATTAGAAAATGATGGAATATGATTTAGGATTTGATTTAAATGGATGTTTGATTTATTAAAAGGCTGATGATAATGTTTGCTTGATTTTAAATAAATGACCTTAGGAGATGGAGATTAATGAAATTACCTGCTGAATGAATGAAGGTGAACCTGATCAATCGATGAATGGACCTAATGCAAAATCTAGTTTACTTAATGAATGAACCTAATCAAATGCAGAATGTTAATTTTGGATGTCTACACTTTCTTTCAGGTAATTTCATCTTTCTCATTTCTTTTCGTGGGATTTAACTCATTGTTATTCTACCACAAAAAATTATATTCTTCTATATTCAAATATTCATAAATAAAAATTATATTCTTCTATATTCAAATATTCATAAATTTTTTTATCAAAAATAGTTACTTATTTTTCTGCCACTTAATTAATAAAACCATATAATTTTATCACCATCACTATATTCTTATTTGCCTCTATGCCACATGAGTGACTTTTTTCATCTTGCCAATATATTTTCCCTGCATTTGTAAGAGCCTTCTCTCCCATCTCTAGTGGCTACATGTGAATTCTCTCTTGTATGCTCACTTTGAGAATATTATTTCTTGATCACCTTTTCATCCTCTCTTGTCTCTATGTTTACTATTGATCATTAAAGCCTGCGCTTCTCCAAACATATTTATGGGAAATTCATTAGATGGGGACTTATTGTTCTCTATTGAATAATCTCTAAGATTTTAGAATTCAACTCTTCATTTTGTTGAAGTTAATGATTGAACTCCACAGCACCCATAAATCATCTACAAGCAATTATCCTATCACAAAAGAAATATCAAAGCAACTAATTTTCTATGCAACCAAGGGAGAAAAGATTGAATCCAGAAGAGTGATGATATGTGCAATGTATTAACTTGAATGGTTCTGAGTTGAATTATTACAATGAATGTGCAAGCTTTATAAAAGCATGCAAAAGAAAAACTTAGATGAGGATTTGAATAGATAGTGACAAGTGTTCTAATCTAATGCAATGAGACAACTTGTCCTATATATTTAACTCAAACTAATAATAAAGAATCACTCTTAAGTTTAGTTTAAGTGAACTAAAGTAATAAGGGAATTAATAATTAACTAATAAATATTTAATTATCAAGTGATTATCTTGATTACTCCAACAACCCCCTTTAAGATCAACTTAGGAAAAAGATATAAAACGCTGATATAGAATGCAATGATGGATGCATGATGGGTCTTTGATAAAAGTCCTGGTGAGGTACCCATGTACAAAATAAATGAATCTCTCATAATTAGGAAAAAAGAGAAAACCACATGGCAAAAACTCCTCTCTGAAAGAGAGAAAAATAAATGACTACACTAGTGAAAAAAGGATAGGAGGACTCAATGTGACACCCCAAGGACTACTTCTATCACACAAGTACAATAGATGTCCCCCCAATAGGAAAGAGAAAAAGAGGATATCAATCCCTCAATAAAGATGTAGCTCACACAAAAATGATGAATGTCTGAAGACAAAATATGATCCACTACCTACAAAAAACATTTCTCCCCTTAGGTGAATCAAGAATCCAAATCCAAATAATGTGTGTCTCTAATAATTGCTCACGTATCCACATGTCAGAAAGCGATGTTGTCGATCCAAGATCTTGTAAAGACTAATATAGAACAATCTCCAAAGGTGATGAATATTGTGGGACAATAGTGTTGATGTGGCTATCAATAAAGAGGAGATGAATTTCCTCAAAGTAATCTTCCAAATATGCAATATAGGACTCCACAAATAAGGATGATATGTCTGTAAGATATGAATCCCAAGTAGCTATGTCATGAAGATGTATGTCCTGCTGCATTGAATCAATAGGGGCCAAGGATGTGGTGATTTCAAAATGATAAAAAATAATAGAATATGATGTAGTCTTGATCTATAGAGTGGGAACATGAATACAAGTCTCTAAACCATCAAAACATGCAAGACCTATGATATACTCAAGCTCTGCTAAAGTATCGCCATTAAAGGGTATGGAATCTGCATTCGTAAGAGGGATGAGACAATTTGAAACAGGATCCTTTGGGTATGGAGAGATATGAGGGTCTCCACAGATCTCCCAAAGTTGTTTCCAAAGTGTTTGGGGACATTCAATGTCTGATACACACACACATAGTGTCAAGATCAACACTAGAACATATAACCCCTACAATATGATTTCTGATGATGCCCCATGTTGATAAACTTCGTAGTGTGTCTAGTATAGGTATGATTCCATACAAGTAAGGAAAAATATCGAGCCACCTAAGATGTTCCAAGATGTCATTTTTCCAACACTCATAGTTATCCTTTTCCAAGTTGATCACAAAAGGATGAGCAAAAAAACCCATGATACTCACTCAAATGAAAAAATTAGAGACTAATAACCTTAGTACTAATAAAGTGAATCAAATGTTGTCATCCTACACAAACAGAACCTTTGTAGGTGTCGAGATGTCCATGTAATTAAGTAAAATGTGAAAAAAGAAAATACTAAATAAATTGTACCTGAGATAGATTCTAGAAAAAGAGCTCTAGAATACCTTTCTAATGCCACTTGAATCATGAAAATCAGATATATAAGCAAAAATTTATTGAGATCAAAAGCACAAAATGAAGATCTAACTTTGACTGATAATAACAACAATGAGCAACAAAATCTAATTATGTGACCTACTTCAATGGAAAGAGCTCGAAACCATCTTTCTGATGATATCTTGTTTGCCTGATTTTGACATTGTATGCTCAAGTTATGACTGATTTATGAAAAATAGATCAAAACAGGAGAAAAACCTTAATTGGTGGGTAGTGGGTGGTGAAATATTTTAAAAGATTTTCTTTCCTTCCTTTTTTTTTTGCCATTTTTTCTTTTTCTTGCTTTTTTTTGCAAAAAAATAAAAAGAAAAAAAGAAAATTTGATGATGATGATAATTTCTTTGAATTTTTTTGGAAAAATAGATTAAAAAATTAGAAGATTTTTCTCAAGATAGGATCTCTCAAAATCTAGATAGGAGGCTACAGATCTAGAGCTTTGATACCATGTTGAAGTTGATGATTGAACTCAACAACACCCAGAAATCACTTACAAGCAATTATCCTATCACAAAATAAAGATCAAAGAAACTAATTTGCTATGGAACCAAGAGAGAAAATATTGAATCTAGAAGAGCACTGATATATGCAATGTATTAACTTGAATGATTCTAAATTGGATTATTACAATGAATGTGAAAGCTTTATAAAAGAATGCAAAAGCAAACCCTAGATGAGGATTTGACTAGATAGTGAAAAGTGTTCTAATCTCATGCAATGAGACAACTTGTCCTATATTTAATTCAAACTAATAATAAAAAATCACTCCTAAATTTAGCATAAATGAACTAAAGTAATAAGAGATTTAATAATTAATTAAAGAATAACTAATTATCAAGTGATTATCCTAGTTATTCTAGCACATTCTTGGTTTAGGAAAAAGGGGAAGAAAGAATGTAGAATTAAAAATTATCTAAGGTGATGCGCCAAAAGCTTTTACAACATTTCAAAAACCCTATTGGGATATCCACTCTAAAAAAATGAACACATAGTACTACAAACCCTTCATTGTTGAGAGGAGAATGAACTAGTACTTGGCTTATATAAGCAGAGAGCAAACATTTAGATCCTCTCATTGGAAGTGTCCACTAAGGTTCAACAAAGGATGAAACACTAAAGAAATATTGTTTAGTGTTTCTAATCTTTTACAAAGATGCCTTTACTTAATAGCATAGAATAAAACCTAACACAACTTTTGTATAAAATGAAAGTGGAAAACATGATCCAATTTGCTATAGATTTAGGTTAGATATCACAAAAGCTGAACAACTAAAGAATGACCAATCATCAATATCATGTCTAAAAAATATATGACATAGAGCATAAGCTTTATATAAGTAAAGAATGAGACATATGATAAAGGCAAAATAGGCACAGTCCAATAAGCTTCTTCTTACTATTATTTAAATTCTAGAAAAAAATGTGAAATGTAAAGGTTAGATGTTAAGGACTAGACACTATCTCTAAGATCGATCAAAATATTGATTATAGGACAATAACAAACAATTTTGTAGTAGATCTTCCACTCTTTGAGAGGCTCGGAAATTCCCTTTATAGAGCAAGAGAAGCAAACAAGCATAAAGATCTCTCCACCACCTAAACATAAAATACAAAACATAAACAATAGTGTTAAATCCACCACCTCAAAAAACTCATTTAAGATTGGATTTATGTCAAATGAATGCACAAAGTAATAAAGTTTGAGATTCTAAGCACTAATTGAAATGAAACTAAAACTACTCAAGTTGGTTCCTTTCATTAAAGATATGTGAAATCTGCTAAGCTAGAGCTTGGATTGCTGCAAAATATCTCACTTGTCAAAGGTAATGCAACACCATAAAAACCTCATTTGACACAAATCTAATCACTTGAAAATATTGGATGGGTGATGACTAGAAGAAGATGGCATTCACGATCCTTCAGGGAATTTTTGGTGTCTTTAAATTTTCACCTACTAGTAGGGCACAACCAAAAAAAATTCCCCCGACATTCCTTACATCCCACTGACAAAAAATTGATTGGGACATGTGGCATAAAGGTATGTATTTAAGAAAATCCCTTAGAGTTGCTTGGTAAAAACCCCATAATGTAGCCACATGTCAACCTTCGAGTGCAAAAGGTAAATGATATTAAGAAAGGTTGCACCTTTATGCAAATAGAAAGCCATGACCTACTTAAAAGTGTGCACGTGCGACACGTGGATGAGCTCGACAGCAGGGACAAAACAAGAGAAGTGATGAACAACTCGTGGGTCATAAAGGCATATTTTTGTGTTTATTATTTAAAAAGTGGAAGGATATCATGATGTTTCTTTCAAATTTTATACATGAAATGTAGGATTTTGTTTCTAATTTTGAACTATGTAATTTCGTCTTATATCAAGATGATAAAAGTTTATTTTGTATAAGATGTACTATAGACATACGAAATTAGCATCATTCACATTCATCCATTCATCAGGTAAATCAAGTTCATTAAATTCAATCTCTAGGATCATCCATTTAAATTGAATAAATTAACTTTATTTAATTTAAGCCTATCATTTCCTCATTTGATTAAATAAATCAATTTTAATCACATCCTAACATTCCATCTTTTATAAATCATCTCCTAAGTTCGTCTCATTTAAATTAATTAACCTTTATCTCACATCATCCTTTTAATTAAATAAACCAAACTTCATTTAATTAAATCTCAAATTCATATTCCTCCTTTTTGATTTAAATAAATCCAAGTATTTAAGTCAAATGGGTCAAAAACACCTAATCATCATCTTAAGTTAATCAAACTATGATTAATCTAATCTAATCACCCATCACATCCTCTATCTTTTCCCACTTGCACAAATAAAGCATTTTAATTCATTTATTAAAATCCTTGTTTTCCCTCAACAAGGCATCTTTTGATAATATTCCTCAAGTTTGAATTTGAAAACAAGTTGACTTGTCCATTACAACATGGCAATAACTCCCCTCTTACATGTCCCCCACTTGGCATTTAAGTCTCTTTATCTCCCTCCAACAAGCCAAATTTGAATTTGGAAAGGCCAACCAATCTCATTTATTGACACATTGACCAAAACTTGCACATCCTCCATCCACTCACAAGGTGATAAGTGGCTCCTTCTTATTGGAAAAATGTTTATCCCACATTGCTCTCTTTTGAGCACTCTTTCAACTTGAGAGTCTATAAGTAGAAGCCTCATTCTTCAACAATCCATCCACAATCTTATGCAAAGTTACTCTCTTCAATTGAGAACTAATTTTTCCCACTTCAATCCATCTTCAACAATCTTCATATTTGGGTTTGTCAAGGATTAGGAAAGGGTCATTTCTCACAAGTGACACCAATCCAATATGGAATAGGTGTGCATCATGTTTATTTCATGCTTCTAAGTAGTTTTATTTTGTTATCTTGTTTGAGAGGCATCATGCATTATTTCATAGGAGTATTTAGCAAATTTGCATAAACTAACCTTTGTCATGAAGTTTAATAGGTATGCAGATTTTATAGATGCTCACATGTGGCACTGGAAGGAGGGCTTGAACCTTCATTTGAATCTTAACATTTGTTTTGTGTTTTGATACATGGTTGCTTTATACTTCTTTACCTGATGCAATTACATATCTGATATACCATCTAAATTTGCTGCAGAATTGTGTTTACATTTATAGAAGTAGCCTAACTCACATGCATGCTAAAATCTTGTTCTATTTTTGTTCTGACTTACATAACTATGTTGCTATGGTTTTCCACAGCTGGAGAGTGGTAAATGTTACAGAAAAATCTAGCTTTACATCTCCATTTGCTTGTATTAGAAAGTTTCTAAAGAATTTTAAATTGCATGCAGTTCTATATAATTTGCATATATTTTTGCATTTAGTATTTGCTTGCAGGTCTCTAAAACACTCTCAACAGATCTGTTTTATGCATTAAAACTGTCTTTTCTTGTCATTTTTCTTCATGTTTCTGGAATCAAAGACTTAGATCCAATTTACATCGGGTCATTAAATCTGATTTGGACTAGGATGTATACGCATATGGGCACCCAACAATCATTTTGGAATCCATAACTTGTGGATGTAATGTGTAGACTCCATCTTAGAGTTGATTTACTTAGCCTAACATATGAACATCAAAAGTATTAATGTTAAGGATGTCTTATCCTTAGTTGACTAATTCATGGTAGTAGGAAAATGAAAATGGCTTGAAAGGGGAAGATTTGGACCTACCGCGACAATGAATTGGATCCTAAATTGTGATTGACTATGTTTACCATATCCCAATCTCGTTTTAACTTACTTTCAATGGGAAACATGGCGGCAGGAAGACAATCAATTATGTGTATATCGCTCGAGCTCCATTTTAATAGACGTAAGCGACTTTGAAGTGATCATGGCTTGAGGCTTGCTATAAGCAACTACCCCCACGAATGTTAGACATTTGTCTTTACTTGCCCCTGTCTGCGGTTTAAGGTAAGGAATTCCTTTCTTTTTTCTTTAGCAATTAGGTTTTGGTATAATGATAACGTTGCAGGAAGCAATAACAACCACGTTTATGCTCATCACTATCCTGAGCAATTGTCAAAAGTTGTATTAGTTTGAAAGCACCTTAATTCCCTACCAACTGAATTAGTTTGAACGATTGTTTAAATCAAATTTGGGCATAATTTTTCTTGCCCACCAAAAGTATTCATTTGAAATCCTTCCAAGATCTTTATTCATTGTTTCTCAAATACGCCTATTAATAAGAATTTAAAGCCCATGTCTTATTGGATTTAGACCTGGCAGTTGCATTAACTCAATTTCTCCTTTTGAAAACTGCGCCTGCCAAATGCATTTGCTTGAAAGTTTTTGTATTGACAGATTTGGGCCGCCTTTATACTCAGTAGATTGCAAGTCATTAACAATGATATACACTACTTATAAGCTTCTGCCAAGTGTAGATTAGACTGTCAATAACAACTTCCCATTAATAGCGGAGATCATAAATACTCATGGCTTTGTACTGTCAAATTCTCTAGGAATTTTAATGGGAACCTTTATGGTCTAGATTCCCTACATTGGTGATGTTATCTTCCATTGCTTACCTTCGCACCATTCCTAAAATATTTTAGAAACTACTTATTATGCATACCAAGTGCATTAGCTTGAAAATACAAAAGTCACTTGTTGGTTTTGGAGCGTCAGCGGAAAGGATATTGCGCTCATCAAAGCTTATGATTCTATTCTCCTAAGCGACGCAACCTATACACCTTTGTTTGGGTCACTACTAGCTGATCTTCTTGATCTTTTATTGTGTTCATCATCTTTCATTTTCAAGGTCGGTATGGGTACTTCTATATGGAAGGAAACTGCGTTTGGCTATGCCTTTGCTTGTTAAAGATCAGTAATGTGACATTTTTAATACAATCTGTCTCTACTTGTCAAAATATATTTTCCTATCTGACAAAATTTTGTTATGTGACAGGCAGGGGGAGTAAAAAAATGGGCCGTTGGACCAGTTTATTGTCAAAATATAGGCTTGGTTGGCGTCCTCAAATAATTTGGTCTCTATAAAACACCTCTTTGCTCGTGCCATAATCTCAAGATAACAATTAAATTTGATGTTAAAAATAAAAGTTTGTTTAAAAGAGGCTATTAAAGTTGTTATTTTCTATTTGGAACTAGCTATTACAAGTCATTATTGGTGTTGATCTGCTGTTAAAGTATTCCCTTTTAACTATCAGCCAATGAATGGATATTGCAGTCTCAACAATATTACATTGGAAATCAAAAGCTTAGATTGCAAGTGGCCCATGTCTCATTTATTATGATGATTCGAATGCATTTAAGTTTAAAACTATCGACCCATAGGCATTGAATTTATAGCCCAGCTATCCAAGTTATGACATTTGATGTGAGATTTGACTATGCATAATTGGAGTATTAATAATGCATATTTTCTTTTTCTTTTTTACAGGAAAACAATAATTATTAAAACAAGCCTTGAATCTGTTTTGAATAACTATATTTGCAAGCTAAAAGTGGGTTTAGGAAGCAATGGTTAATAAGTTTTTTTTTTTATAGTGACTAATTACACCATTTTCTTTTTTATATCTCAAACACTTGTTTTCTTGTTTTGACAAGTTCAAAAATTCATTATGCTTGAAATTGTATTTATCATGTTAAGTTATTATTGAAATGAATCTTATTTGTCATGGGTTTGTGATAGGTTAAGGTTGACATTGGAATGAAGTGAAAGAAAGCAAGATTGGAGTGAAGCGAAACTGAGCATTGAAATTCAAAGTTAACAAAGAAATTTTTAGTGCTTGGAGATTCTCTCGTATGCTTTAAATGTTTGTTTTAGACTAACTCACTTGTTTTTGGGCTTTAAAACAAACATAGCAAAAGTTTTTAATTTTCATTGCAAAGGGGTTAAAATGAACTTTAGACAAATTGACTAGATTTCCTTTCAGAGTTAACAATTGAACAAGGAAATTTTTCACATTTCTTTTGGTGCTTTCAAACGAATCAAAATCATTGCTTTGTGGACTTAAAATGAACATGTGCAAATTTTTTTTGTGATTATTTACTCAAAATAATGCCATCAAAAATATGTATGCACTTCTCTCGCACCTCATGGCGACCTTGAGAATCAAAAGTCTTTTTGATGGTCTTAGGGTGGGATAAAGTGATCATCTCCACACTTCATTTTGGGTTTAAAAATTTGAAAAAAACAATTTGCGAGTGTGAGTAAACCTATTGCATGCGTTCTCCCTTTGTTTCTAAATGAAGGTTGATCGAACTATGAATATGTTTACTCAATTTTGTTTATCTTAGAAGGACCGCCTTGGGGAAAAAATACTCACCCAAGGGAATGACTCAACCAGTAACACTCTAAAGCCAAGAGTATAACTAGTTGGGATATAAATGTGGGTATTGGAATAAACGCCAATATCATGCGGTTGAATCTGACGAGAAGGGAAACAATGGTCTCTTGTCACAATGGGTCAACTCCTATGAATGGAAAGTCCAATTAAAACCCTTGTTTTAGAAATTTCCAAAATCTTGATCTATTTGTTGGTGCAAAAACGGTCATTCTGAAGTTGCCCCACACTTTTATGGTCTTTAGTAGAAATGGAAAGCATGCCATGGGAGTTTCATGGGTGTTGATGCTTGGATTCCCCGTATAAGTGAGTCCCGTGGAGGGGAGCCATTGGGGTCAAGCATCTAATCATTCGCTAAAGATAAGCATAGCTGGACTTGTCCAAGTGGGGACTCAACAAATATTTTCTTTCATATCCATAGGATTGTGTTTGTTCTTGGTTACAAAACACTTTTCTTGTTTGAAAACATTTGAAAACAAACATTTAACACCATCATCAAAATTTCAAACCCTTTAGGAGGAAAATACAATTGACCAAATTCATGTGTTATTGCTTGCCCTTGGGATTTTATCCTTAGAGGTTTCTAAACACTTGGATTATATCTCAATTTGTTCACTAAAGTTAAAATAAGTAACCCTTGCCTTAATTTCATCAAATTTTTGCATAATATACCTTGTGAAATGAGAAGAAATTGAGACATTGGACATCTAGTTTGAAAACCTAATCAAGAAGTGTTTGTGGTAAAACAAAATCACTAAGTGAAGATAACAAAATTGGCTCTCGCATGTGTTAATTCCTCATGATTTCCAAGAAAGTCAAAATCCCAAAACGAAAGTCCTTGAGTCAAAGTTCAAAATTTAGGAGTCACACTCAAAGGTCATCAAGAAATACATTAGGAAGTGCAATCAAAAGCAACACATCAAAATAAGCAAGAAATTCACAAGGTTCTATAGACTCATTCCTTTGACCAATCCATAAATCAATGCTCAATTTGAACCACTTCTTAGTTATATAGGTCCTTAGAAGTATCGTATGTTCTTCAATTTGAACCACTTCTTAGTTATACAGGTCCTTAGAAGTATCGTATGTTCTTCAATTTGAACCACTTCTTAGTTATACAGGTCCTTAGAAGTATCGTATGTTCTTCAATACCGAGGTCTAGTAAACAAGTTTATTTTTAGGTACATCCTAGGATCAAAATCAAAAGCTTCATCCATCTTTGAACTTCAAAACCAAAAATCATCTCATCAACAACTCTTCGAAAATCTTGGAAAAATCCTTTATGTTAAACTTTGGGAAAATCATTTGAAATCAATCCAAAATCACCTTGTTTGATTGAATGTGTGTAGATGTATCCTTCTCCACATATTTGATCAAATTATCAAAACTTGTGAACAAAATTCATCCCTTGATAACATCCAACATCTTGGGATTTAGGAGCTCATTATCAAAATCATCTTGTTTGGATAGGAGTGTTTAGATGAATCCTTCTTCTCACACCTAGACAAATTATCATCTTGTGAATGATTTAACTCTAGGACAACATCCAACCTCTTAGAGTTTATGAGTCCACCAAAATCTGAATCCAAAACAAATCAATCCTAAATCAAGTCCTAAAGTTTAACATAACCTTCAAGATTTTCTCAAGAGTTCCAATCATCCATCAAACATCTATTTTACATCCATATCATATCACCCTTTGATCCTTAAATCATCCTAAAATTTCTCTTTTGTACTTAAAGATAGATCAATCCAAAGAATTAGATAATTCACTTCCGCATTCTCAAAGATTGATCTTTATTTTATGGTGCAAACTAGATCACAACACAAGAGGAACATGGAAGCCAACAAAGAAACATCTACTTTGAGTGACTTAAGTCAAACTGCTCCTGAAATGAATCCCATTGGGTCTGGCAGTCTCACAGTTAACATTCCTCCATTTTCACAAGACCATCAAGAGGAAGGTGTCCAAATGGAGGATCTCACCAATAATCCCTTCAGAATGTCACATGAGGAAATCACTGAAATAATCCAAAATCCAGAGAATCATAAGATTATCAACATCATGATGAGAATCAATCCCTCACTATACATGCTTGAATTAGCAAAGCAAGGGGCTAAACTCCCCTTTGATTACGATGTGAGCACTATTGTGGAACAATCTTTTGGAGTCATGCCTCCAATCTCATCTACCATCCCCATTTCATCTTCCCCCTCATTTCAAAGCATCACTCAAAACATCCCACAAATCACATCATCCATTGCTCCAATGTAGCCCATTGTGAACAAAGGAAGTGCATTTCTCAATGCATTGTAAACACATCCTCTAGTAAACAATTAGGATCTGGATGCAAACACCATCTTGGGACAAGTCGTACCCCTAAATTCATTATATACATATGTCCCTCTCACCTTTCATGATCCAAATGACCTATCATCATCATCATTCTACACCACACCCCAAACCTCTCTCCCCATAACTTCGCATGGAGAGGGTGACATGTTCGGACGATGAGCCATTTTTGACACCACACTATTTACTCAAGAGATCACATCTCTCATGTTTGCACCACTTTCACCATTTCCATCATCATCCACACCACTACTTGGCTTAGGGATTCCACCTTTACCAAATATCAATCAAAATCAAACCAACATCCCAAACACCAATCAAAGCATCATGCCAAACTCTCAAAACTTGTCATCGACATCACAACAATAGATGACAACTACACAAGCAATCACCACCATCGCATCATCAACCACCCCCCTAACATCTCAAAGCATGGTATCTTAAGGACCAACCACATCGATCACACCATCTACCAATGAAATCCCAATCACCAACATGACAACGCTTCTCACCACCACAATGGGCACCATTCTGAATCCACCTCCACCTCCACCACCACCAAGCTCTAATATATCAAGCCAATATAGTATGGCATTGCAAGCTGCTCAGCAAGCTGCTTATCAAAAGGCATTCTGCAAGTACAAAAATAACAAGCCATGCAATTAGCTGCTCAACAAGCCACACAATGAGCTACTCAACAAGCTGCACAAGTCGCGCAAGCTGCTCAAGCTTCCCAAGTTGCACAACAAGCACAACAGGCTGCACAAGCCAAAGCCTTATTACAACAACAAAAACAACAAGCTACTCAAGCAGCTCAAGCTGCACAAGCACAAGCTCAAGCTCAAGCTCAAGCTCAAGCCCAAGCTCAAGTGCACGCTCAAGTGCAAGCTCAATCCAAATCACAATATCAAGCACAACAAGCACACGCACAAGTGCAATATCTTATACAACAACATGTAGCATAACAACAAGCATATCAACAAGTGCTAAAGCAATATCAAGAACAATAGGAAGCAGCTCAATTAGCAGCTCAACAACAAGTGCAACAACAAGCTCAATAATAGGCACTAATAGCACAACTGCAATAGGAACAACAACAAGCGTTGTTGCAAGCATACTTGGCTCAACAAAATATGAAAACATCATCCAATCCACCCATCCCACTAATGAAAAAACCACCTTAGAACAATTTCATCCCACCCCTTGATATGCAAAACAATGTGACAACAGAAATTAGGTTGCTCTCGCAACAAGTGCTTGATCTTCAATCAGGGTGAACCACGAAAACACCTAGCAACTTATTCCCTTACCCATTCAACAGAAGCCTTGTAACGAAACCATTCCCAAAGGGATTTGAGATCCCCAAATTTGATAAGTATCATGGGATGTGAAACCCTGAAGATCACATCAGGGAATTCTAGGTTCATTGCATGGAAGTCGCGTATGACGATACCTATCTGATGTGACTATTTCCTAGGAGTTTGGTTGGCCACGCCATGGAATGGTTCTCTCACCTACCTATAGGCATCAAGACATTCCAAGAAATCATAGACACATTCATTAAAAACTATGCATGCAATATCGCCATGGATGTTAGTCTAGAGTAGCTCTCAACTTTGAAACAAGGTAAGAATGAATCATTCGCTTCATTCCTACAATGATGGTGATCCAAGGCTAATCAGAGAAAATGTGTCATGCCAAAGGAACAACAAGTGTGCACTATCATATCTAACCTTGACGGCCTCTTGGCATTCCATCTCAAGGTCCAAAGGATCACCACGTACGACTAGTTGATTTCCAAGGTGCTCAACATCGAACGAACCCTTATGACACAACTGGGAGGATCAACTTCATATCATGAACAATAGAACAATCACCCACCCACCAATTACAATGAAAAACCTCACACATGGGCAAGAAAAAAAATATTATGAATGATGGTGTCATCGATGTCAAAGTTGTCATGAGTGCCCCTCAGAAAAAAAACACCCACACCACAACAACAAAACCAAAACCATCACCAAAATAACCATCACGCAAACACAACAACACATCAAACAAACAATCAAGTGATCAATAACGTCAATGATAAAAGGGGACTACCCTAGCGAATCAAGAATTCCATCAAGCGAAAGTACACCACTCTAGGGGAACCACTCGAAGCCATCATGAAGAAACTGATAAATGAAAACCTCATCAAGATTCCCACCTACGAGAACTACCAAGAACCAGACATTAAAGCTCCTTGGTACAACAAAAATTAGCTCTGCGAATTCCAAAAAATCAAAGGGTACACCACTAAAAATTGCATGAGGTTAAAGAACATAGTCCAAGATCTCATTGATGAAAGGATCATAAATGTGGAACAGCCAACAGGAAACCAGAACCTCAAAATATACACGAATTTGATGCCTAACCATAACAATAAAGGGAACAATAGCACTCATAAGGGGAAAGGCACCTTCAAAAATGTGAATCATGTGTATGAAACTTTCATTGCCTCCCTAGATGAATATTTCACAGTAATCACTATCAAAGGAGCTCAAGCCGATTGTGGAGTCACCATAAGAGGTGGAAAAGTTACTATCATAGGATCATCCAGCCAAACAGAGTCCCTGCACCCAAATCTATTCCCAATGGTTACAATGTCCTTGATCAGCTAAAAAGAATGCTAGCACAAATCTCCATCATGGAGTTATTAAAAATCTCATCCGCCCATAAGAAAATCCTTGAGGAAGCATTGGCTTCATCCACCGTCCCCACAGATCTTGATGCGAAACAATTCCAAGCTATGGTCAGCAACATTATCACTCAAAACATGGCCTTTACGTTCTCCGACCAGGACTTTCCCGCTCAACCATCTCATAACCATGCACTCCACTTAGAGGTCCTAGTGCAAAAAAGTAAAGTCAAGCGAGTCTTGGTGGATGAAGGTGCAGGCTTGAATATTTGTTCCCTCAAGCTCATTAAGTTGTTAAAAATCTTAGAGGATTCCATCGACAAAGGAAAAGGTATTACAATCAGAGCATATGATGATCAGGAAAGAGTGTCCCAAGGCACAATCAGAATCCCTATTCAAGTAGGGCCAACTATCATGGAAACCACCTGTCAGGTCCTGGACCTTGATTTTCCTTATAACATTGTCCTACGACATCCATGGATCCATGCAATGCAAGCGATAGCATCAAATTTCCATGAATGTGTCAAATTCACATATGAAGGAAAAGAGGTCACCATCCATGGAGATTCTGAACCATTCTCCTATTGCAAGAACCTTGAGGAAAAATACCACAAAATCCCTCAAGTTCATAAAAATGATGAAGGCCCATCAACATTGTACATTGATCTAGCTACTCTTGCTTCCACTTCTGTGACAGAGACACCCACCACTCCCGCCATTCCCACCATATTTGATATCAAAGTCATCATCCAGGATAATGGTTGTGGAAACTACATGATTCCCAAAAATGCTTTTGTGGTAGGAGAGTTACCACAATCTCCTAGATCACGAGGACATCCGCAAGAAAATGAAGCCTCCACATCTCAAACATCCCCTGAAGACTATCCCAACTTCAGAAGTTGGGGAGATCTCAGATGAGAAGTCATAGAGGAGGACCCATCTCATCTCCTATACCAATATAGTAGACTAGCAGCCAATCTACCAATGGATGAAAAAAGCAAAGGTTTGCAAATGATGCTCGCAATGGGCTATGACAGAAACTAGAGACTTGGGAAAAATGACAATGGGATTATAATACCTATCATTCCAAAGACGTGAATGAGAAATCTTAGCCTCAGATGTACCCCTCTAAGTATAACCATATTGGGTTGAAGTCCTCCAGTTAGAAAGGTCAATAATCCTCCTCAACTATTTGTAGTCAAGCTTCGCTTACCCGTATCTACAGGTCGAGTCATAGACAACTTCACATTTTAAATAACTAACATCTGTAGTAGTAGTGATGATGAGGATCCCATAACCAGCCTACCTAGGCTCTTCGAGGATACCACCCTTCTCATGATTAGCACCTTATCCTTTGAATCAGACCATCAAAATCATGAAATACGCCTAGTTTACCCCCAACTCATCGATTATGAGCAACAAGGACCACCAGTTCTTGACACATTTGAAAACAATGAGGTGCTCTCAAAATTCAAGGGACTACGAGATAATATTCTAGGTGGGGATCACAAAGCAGGATTCATCATTGAGCCAGATACATAGGCCTATTATGGGGAAATGATTAAATCTCTCAATCGCAAAAGTGAAAATTTGAGAATAATATCTAAGTCCTTGAGTGAAAGCCACACTATGGCACTCTTCAACACGAAAAAAGTAAAAAGAAAGGATGCATCCAATGGTGAAAACCACACTATGGCACTCTTTGACACGAAAAAAGTAAAAAGAAAGGATGCATCCAATGGTGAAAACCTCTTTGAGGCTCTTGAGGATGGGGGATTCAATTTTCCTTTCAGAGCTCTTCATCAAGAAAAATCAGTAGTCCTAGCAGAAAAGTGCAATCCAGTTAATCTAGGAATAGAGGAGACCCCGCACATCACATTCTATGCAAATTCATTACTATCAGAAGAACAAGAGCTCCTAGCAGCCTTCTTGAGAGAAAGACAAGTTAATTTTGCATGGAGCTATGCAGACATGCCAGGGCTCGATCCAAAAATTGTAGTTCATCACCTAGCAGTATACTCTGAAGCAAAGCCTGTTAGACAAAAGCTCAGAAAAATGCACCCTCAGATCGCCCTGCTAATCAAAATGGAACTAAAGAAGCTATTGGATGCAGGATTCATTCGACCAATAGATTATCCCGAATGGGTGTCAAACTTGGTGCCTGTCTGAAACCCTGATGGGGGCATCAGAATCTGCACAAATTTCAAGGACTTAAACAAAGCATATCCAAAAGATGATTTCTTGTTGCCCAACATTAACATGATTGTAGACATGACATCAGGACACGAATTCTTTCCTTGATGGATGGTTTCTTGGGATAAAACCAGATAATGATTGCTAAAGAAGACCAACACAAAACGACCTTCACTTGTCCATGGGGGACTTACTGCTAAAATATGATGCCATTCGGCTTGAAGAATGTAGCCACAACATACCAAAGAGCCATGACGTTAATCTTCCATGACATGATCCATAAACTATCAAAGATTATGTCGATGACATACTAGCCAAATCTAGAAAAAGGAAGGATCACATAACAACCTTAAGTGCCATTTTTGACAGGCTGAAGGAATATAAGGTCCGATTAAATCCAAAGAAGTGCCTCTTCGGTGTACAATCAGGAAAGTTGCTAGGATACATAGTATCAATGAGAGGTATTGAGGTAGATACAACAAAAGTAAAAGCAATCCTTGAGATGGAGGCACCCAAAACATTGAAACAATTAAGAGGTCTCCAAGGCAGGCTTCAGTCCATCCGAAGATTCATAGCACAACTGGTAGATAAACATAATCCATACTCTCACCTACTTCATAAAGGAGTAGCATACAAGTGGGATAACAAGTGTGAAGAAGCCTTCAATAAGATCAAAGAATATCTACTTACACCACTAGTCCTAATGCCACTGATCCCAAGAAATCCATTAATTCTCTATATGTCAGCAACAATAGCAGCCCTTGGAGCTCTCCTAGCTCAGCATGATGAAAATGGAATAGAAAGGGCCATCTATTATATCAACAGAACAATGGTTGGGCATGAGTTAAATTACTCATTCATTGAAAAAGCATGTTTATGAGTAGTGTTTTCCTCACAGAAATTTAGACATTACATGTTGGCTCACAAAGTCAAACTCATCGCCAAAATCAACCCTCTCAAGTACTTACTATCAAAAGCAATGCTCACGGGAAGGATGAATAAATGGGTCATGATACTATCAGAGTATGACATTGAATATGTGGAGCAGAAAGTAATTAAAGGCCAAGTCATCATAGATCAGCTTGCAGAAGCACCAATCTATTCAGAGAATCCTCTCATCTCAAAGTTTCTAGATGAATCCATCTTCAATCTCAACATACCCAACCACTGGAAACTTTACTTTGATGGATCATACATGCAGCATGGATCAGGAGCTGGTGTCTTCTTTATTACCCCACAAGGGGACTGCATACCTAGATCATATAAATTGGCATTCCCCTGCACAAACAACATTGCAGAATATGAGGCTTTAACCATAGGTCTCAGAATAGTAGTGTAGTGGCACATCATGGCCCTTAGAGTATATGGAGACTCTCAGTTGATAATAAACCAAGTGAACGGTGAGTATCAAACTAAGGATGATAAACTCACTCCATACAAGAAACTGGTGGAGACTCTCAAGGAAACCTTTATCGAAATCACATTTGAGTAGATTCCTAGAGAAAACAATAGAGCAGCAGATACCATGGCAACAATTGAATCCCTACTGGACATCCCTCACAATGTCTCAAAATATGAATTCTTGGTAGAGCAACTTCTTGTGCATGCATTCAAGGTACCAGAATCATAATTTGTGTATGAAAATGTTGGTCTCGGTGATCCTTGGTAGCATGAAAATTATACGTACTTGTGAATAGGCATCATACCTGTTGACTTACCATCAACCTTAAAATGAACCTTTTTCAAAAAGGTATCATGATTCGTCATCCTAGGAGATACCTTGTATCATAGGAGCATAGAAGGAACCTTATTACACCATTTAAATGTTGAGGAGGCATTGACCGCTTTAACTGAAGTAGATAATGACATCTGTGGTTCACACTCAAGTGGAATGACCCTAGCCAAGAAATTGCTGAGGATGGGGTATTATTGGCCTACAATGGAAAGAGAGGCACATGACTATGTCAGAAGGTGTCTACAATGTCAACAACATGGGGACTTCATCCATGCTCCAGCTTAAGAACTTCATCCCATCATTACACCACAGCCCTTTTTGTAGTGGGGACTCGATCTCATTGGAAAAATCACTCCCACTTCATCTAATGGCCACAAGTTCATCATAACCACCACTGAATACTTTACTAAGTGGGTGGAAGCCATACCCATGACATATATAACTGGGAAGCAAATATCAAAGTTCATCCTAAACTATCTCATTTGCCACTACGGTGTCCCACAAGCCATTATCTCAGATAATGGGACACCATTTAAGAATTAGGATGTTAACGACTTGTGTGAAAAATTCAAAATCCAACATCGCTTCTCCACCCCATACTATCCCCAAGGCAATGGTCAAGTAGAAGCCAAAAATAAAATGATTTTAAAGATCCTCAAGAGAATAGTTAATGACACAGGTCATGACTGGCATCTGCAACTCAATCCCACCCTCTGGGCCTACTGAACCAGCATCTGCACACCCACCGACACCACCTCCTTCTCCATAGTCTACGAATCAGAAGCAGTACTCCCCATTGAGATAGAGCTCCCATCACTAAGAATATCACTGTAAAACCTCATCACAAATGAAGAGTACCGAGTATCAAGATTGAATGAGCTGGAGCTATTGGATGAGTGGTGTATAAATGCTTTAAATCATTTGCAAGTCTATCATAACAGACTAAGAGGAGCTATAACAAGAAAATAAGAAGTGGGACTTTCCAAGTTGGAGAACTAGTACTAAAGGAGAATCAGAAGAATGTCCCAAATCCAAACAGTAAAGGAAAATTTGAACCCAACTGGTCGAGACCATTTTTTATTATAGCAAGCTATAAGTCAGAGGCATATAAGTTATCAACACCTGAAGGTGAACCTCTGCAAGAACCCATGAACAACTCTCATCTCAAAAAGTTTTATGCCTAATCTTTCAAGGTATAGAACCAAGCAAAAAATTAAAAAATCAGAAAATGTCCTAAGAAAATGGTTAATTTGGTGAAATCTGGCAAACAAGCATCTTAGTGACAACAAAAAAATCAGAAAAAGGATTAAAAATAGTAAAGAGAAAAATCGTCCTCTGTTGAAAACCACTTTGGTGGCACTTTGGACAAGTACCTTGGTGAAAACCTGGCAAACAGGCGCCTTGTGTAAATAAGAACTTTCCATCTACCAGGATCTCTATGGCTTGTTCTGCATCATCCATCCATTACGTTCCCATAATCCATCGCATTCAAATCTCCATCCATCACCCATCCTTTCGACATCAACACCATAGCTTGGTCCTATCTTTGTATCATGATCCCTCCTAGTACTACTCGGCCCATCCTCAAGGTTAGTTTATCTTGCCTTTATCAGAGTAGTCTATTGCATCATGCTAGGGCATATTCTCATCAGATTCGTGTATAGTCTTGAAGTCCTAAAATCAGAAAATCCAAAAAATCCAAAAATCCAAAAATCCAAAAACATCAAAGAATCAAAAAATCAAAAAACATTCAAAACTTATCAAAATCCAAAAATTAGGCCAAAAAGTTAGTCAAAAAGTCAAAACAAAGTCGTCTTGTCGAACTACGAGTCTTTGAGCCTTGAACATAGGCAAGGTTGATCTTTGATCATCCCCCGAGACACTTAGGTTAGTCCTTTAGGAGTCGGTCATAATAAATTGACATTTCATCATGTATATCGTCATCTGTAAATCGGTCAAGTCGTCAGTCGAACTAAGTGGTCTCTGCATGTATAACATAGGAAATGCTAATCTGTTGATCAGCCCCCGAGGCCCCTAGGATAGGTTCTTAGGTTAGTCTCTTGGTCAAAATCTCAGAAAACCCCAAAAACATTCAAAAATAAAAAATCAAAACATTTGAAATTCTCAAAAAATACCAAAAACAGCCTCAAAACATTGCAAAACGTCAAAAACATCCAAATATTTGAAAAAGTCCATCCATCTCATCTCACTTACACCGGCAATAACATCACTCATAATAAATGATCACCATCCTCAACCTTTGGTAAAACAATTAGAGACAAGTCTAGTAGGTGAAAAGTGGAAACTCAAAACGTCAAGTCTCAGGTTTAAGTTAGTACGTAAACAAGTTGGTCAATTCTTTGTGTTGATAGTCCATCATCCAATCAATCACATTTCAATCATCTAATAATATCATGTCCTAGGATGTGCCCTTCCTACAATGGGCATTATTTATCAGAAAGAGCACTTTGGATAAATGAAATAATGTGCCGCCATCCACTAACATGTCCTAGGATGCATCCTTCCTACAATGGGCATTATCTTTTGGGAACAGTTTTAGTTCTTATTCTTAAAAACACATTTCCTTTTGGTTAGCGGAATTGAAGAACATTAGCTTGTTTGTTTACTTTATCTTGGTCTTTTGACTTATCTATTTGTGCTCATTCCAATAACCTCTCGATGATGTCCAAACAAATGGATTTAGAGAGATAGGAATGGGGCAACGATCATTATCTTTTGTCTTTTGTGCCTGTTGGACGTTCTTGTAATATAACTTGGCGAATACTTGCTTTGTTAGATATGTATAGAGGGTGTTTTGGGCAGCTTGTTGACTATTGCATTGATAGGTTATACCTTTCTGTGTTTTCGTCCAAGATGTTTGAAACTTTTAAAGTGCATCCTAGCAAGGTTTTCGTATGTCAGGTTTGAATAAGAATACTGCTATCTTTTTGTTGATTCAAATTCCATCACACTAAGTGCAATGCCATCTTGGTTCTTTATACCTCGATGCATCATGCTTATGCGTGTTATCAAACATAAGGTAAGTGGCCCTTTTAAAATCCCAATTATTTGTAAGCAAATCATCCATTTATCATCATTATCGCTCATAAATTTGGCTTGTTGGATCCTCTTGTCATCATATCATCTCTCATTTTTTCTTCTCCACACTAACATCACATCATGAATAGTTAATCATCATCACCAATGCATCCATCTTGCATCCACAAACCATCAACATTCTACAAATCATCTCACATGCATGTTTATCTCACATAATGTAGATCTATTATTCTAAGCATCTCATAAAATCATACATTTGCATAAAACACCTACTGCATAATCATATAGGCATCATCACATCGCATTATCATTTAAGTTTTTTAGGATAATATAGATTGGATATTCTAAGCATCTTAAAACCATCTCCTTTGCATCATCATCATAACCATCCATGCATCCATCTTGAACCTCTTTATCACGAGATCGACCCTCAAATCAAATCTTTTCACTCGATCTCTCAAGGGGGAAATGTACTAGTGTACTTCTTTCCACTGGGGCACATAAATTTTTTGAATTTTGATCGCGGCAAGTTTATTCTTTGAACCAACGCAGCAAGTACATTGCTTCAAAGAGGGGAAAAATGTAGACATACAAAATTAGCATCATTCACATTCATCCATTCATCAGGTAAATAAAGTTCATTAAATTCAATCTCTAGGATTATCCATTTTAATTGAATAAATTAACTTTATTTAATTTAAGCCTATCATTTCCTCATTTGATTAAATAAATCAATTTTAATCACATCCTAGCATTCCATCTTTTATAAATCATCTTCTAAGTTCATCTCATTTAAATTAATTAACCTTTATCTCACATCATCCTTTTAATTAAATAAACCAAACTTTATTTAATTAAAACTCAAATTCATATTCCTCATTTTTTATTTAAATAAATCCAAGTATTTAAGTCAAATGGGTCAAAAACATATAATCATCATCTTAAGTTAATCAAACTATGATTAATCTAATCTAATCACTCATCACATCCTCTAGCTTTTCCCACTTGCACAAATAAAGCATTTTAATTCATTTATTAAAATCCTCATTTTCCCTCAACAAGGCATCTTTTGATAATATTCCTCAAGTTTGAATTTGAAAAAAAGTTGACTTGTCCCTTCCAACATGGCAATAACTCCCCTCTTACATGTCTCCCACTTGGCATTTAAGTCTCTTTTTCTCCCTCCAACAAGCCAAATTTGAATTTGAAAAGGCCAATCAATCTCATTTATTGGCACATTGACCAAAACTTGCACATCCTCCATCCACTCACAAGGTGACAAGTAGCTCCTTCTTATTGGCCAAATCTTTATCCCACATTGCTCCCTTTTGAGCACTCTTTCAACTTGAGACTCTATAAGTACAAGCCTTATTCTTCAACAATCCATCCACAATCTTATGCAAAGTTACTCTCTTCAATTGAGAACTAATTTTTCCCACTTCAATCCATCTTCAACAATCTTCATCATTTGTGTTTGTCAAGGATTGGGAAAGGGTCATTTCTCACAAGTGACACCAATCCAATATGGAATAGGTGTGGATCATGTCTCTTTCATGCTTCTAAATAGTTTTATTTTTTTATCTTGTTTGAGAGGCATCATGCATTATTTCATAGGAGTATTTAGAAAATTTGTATGCACTAACCTTTGTCATGAAGTTTAATAGGTACATGTAGATTTTATAGATGCTCACATGTACAATCATTGTTTTGAAAAAAAAGTGTTTTGGAACAAAATGTGCATGTGCGTGGCCAACACAATTCACTCTATAAAAACACTTAACTCCTTTTGTGGAAAGATGCATATGATGTTGAATTTTGGTTTCAATTTTATTTTACAATTTTTTGATAAATAATTAATTTTATTAGACCTAATTCATTTTTTATAACTCTCATGCATGAAAAACATAATTTGAACTAAACTAATAATTAAATAATTTATTTTGATCATGTAGAGATGATGCCTAAATTGGTTAAACATTTTTTTTTTCAAAAAAATATAAAATCAAATGTTATTAAAAATGGTAATATATGTCATTTCATGTTTATGAGTCCCTTTTATAAAAAATAAAAATAAATACAAAGACGTGTTCAATAGAAGAAAATAAATTACATATTAGAAAACTAGACATTGTCACCTATAATGGATTTTAATTTTGTCCTAAATTTATAAAAAATAATAATCATCATATTCTTAAAGTTAGTTTTTCTCTTCCTATTAACATGCCATTGTACTTGTAGATCCAAGGCTAAGGGATTGTTTTCCAAGCATAAAAAAAATGGGTTTTAAATTTAAAATTTTGTTGAAGATTTACCTACTCTAAATTGCATACCCATCCTAAAAAGGAATGGTTTCATTGTCTAAATACAAATAGCTACTTGTTTTAAAATAGGTATCCATTTCTTTGTAAAACACATACCTATTTCAAACTACATACCTATTTCTTCTAAACAAATGTACCCATTTAAAACAATAATTGGGCTACACATTAAATATGGATAGGAGTTTCTATTTGGGCACTTGTTCCTAAATTGGTACACATTTTTTACAAAACACAAATATATCTCTATCAATATTTTTCTACCATGAGACTTCAACTAAAATAGATTCAATTTCTTGTACCCACCATTTCCACATGTAGATGAATGTCCTCTTGCAGATCTTGTTGAAACTATGGACTCTCATGATCCAATTGCACATCCTATTGGAAATGCTATTAAAATTGCATGTTCCTATGGTCCAACTACAAATCATGTTTTGAAAATACTATTGGACGTCTTGTTAAAGCTATGGGTTCTCATGGTCTAACTAGACAAATCATTGAAAGTTGTGGGTTTCCATAGTCGAACTACACATCCTATTGGATATCATGTTTCTATTGCAAGTTCTTGTACTATTACTAGATCTAGATAGCTTATCATAAAAGGAATGTGTTGAAAACATAATTGATGTTGGAATATTTTACAAAATTCAATATTGAACATTAGTTGAGCATAAATATCAACCATTGATTTTAAACTAAATTTTGAGAATCTTCATCTACAAGAGGTCATCAATTGCACATTTTGAATGAGAGAAAATTATTGATTTTTGTGGGATTCTATAATAAAGAATTTTATTGTAGAACTTATTTCATGGTTTTTTGCACAAGTAGTGCCTCAGAAATTTATTATGAATTATAGTAAATAAGTGTAATATATTTTATGTTCTATTTATCAAAACACTTGCTAATAATAAGGTAATTTGAACCACAATTTTCTAGTTATGACATATATCATTTAATTCTATCATTCTTAGGAATTTGATGGCTCTTCTATAGCCTAAAACATTCATTGAGTCTTGCAATTTCTTTATGTAGTTGTCATAACTTTTAGTCAAATAAAGGACAGTTATTAAGAATCTATTTACTTACCCATATTATGATTCTAATAAATTTATAGATTACGATTTTCTATCCCCTTTTCTTCCTTAACCTCTATATTTTATTTCTTTTATATCTCATTAATAAATAAATTTAATATTAAAATTAAATGATACAAAATGTTCCCATTTAAATATATAAAATAAAATTTTAAATTATTGAACATGTATCTAGAGTTGAATACATGAATTATGTTACTATTTTCTAAATTTAAATAGTATATAGAAGGAGCAACTAAGAAGTCCACACCTTGCGAACTAAAAATTGATGACTTGAGGCTATTGAATCTTATATCAAGGTTTAATTTCCTTCAAGATAACGTAAATACATTTAGATATATCATACTACTTACAATTTCACTAACATGCATTATAGGTCGATGTGATTATATTTCCTTATTGCATTCTCATTACTTGTTTGTTCATAGTGTTCACACTAGTTCATCTGCTCACTTCCTTCCCTTCCTCTCCCTCTAAACCCCATTTTTTTTGGTCTTTGGATAATCATATCAGTCTTGTTAAAATAATTTGATTATTGGTCTTTTTATTTTTACTGTGCATTCAAATAGTATCATTTTGCAATATAGTAATATTTGTTAATTTCATGTCTATATTTTTTAGACTTTTATTTTTTTGGTGTTTTTAAATTATAAGGTTTATATTGTATTATCTAATTTATTTTGTATTTTAATATTTTATTATTCTCTTATCTAATTAGCATTACTTTATTTTTTTTCTAATTATTTTCTAGCTATTTAATTCTCTATTTTTATTAATATTTAAATATATATATATATAGTAATGATGTTAATGTTGTAAAATATTTAGAACCAACATTTTTTAAAAATAGTATAAACTATTAAATAGATCTTAACTAAATAAAATAACTCTTATGTCAATAAATTAAAAATATAAGAGAATTTTTAAGTATATAAAAGAAAAGCTAAATAACTATTAAGTAAATAAAAAATTGTAAAATATTTGTAGGTAAATAAAAAAGTTAAATAACTCTTCAATACATAAAACAATTTAAATCATATTTCTCCATATTGTTTAAATAGATGTACAAATAAAATACCTTGAAATCATTATTATTTTTTATTATATTTCTAACTTTTCATCTTATAGTCATTACATCCTTGTAACTTTTATTCATTTGCTTTTCCAATACCTGTTTTATTTCTTTCATCTAAATGAGAATAATAACATAATGCCTCTTTTGTTTCTTTTCTTTATTATCATCTCTATTTTTCATTCAAAGTGAAAATAAATATTTTAAATTGGTGTTTTATAAGTATATTATGTCACCTAATCAATTGTTAAATAGTATTATTGTTTTTATTAAATTTGATCTTTTTTAACTTAATATTAAGTAATATAGAGTAATATTTTGTATTAATTCTAATAGATCGTTTCAAATATTTTCTTTATTCAAGGTCAACATTTCATGATCAATTTTACATGAAGCATTTTCATTGAGATTGTTCTTTTTCTTAGGTTTGTCCTTCAAAAATTAAAGCTTGTGTTATTTTTTAAAATAGAAATTACATTAACTAAATATATATACGATTTAATTATATAGAAATTTTGATAGTTTGCCTAAAATCTCTTTTTTCTAGAGATAGTCTTCTTAAAATTATGATTGTCTTTTATGACTAAAATAATCAAATACAGACATATGCCTATAAAATTTATGTTGTAATTGTAAATAATTTACTTTTTAGCTTGAAATAATTGAATTTTTATATTAGTAACACTTATACCAATAACTTGCTTTGACTAATTTTCTTTTAGTTATTTCATTGTCCTTACTAATTATACAGTTCTTATAATTAGTACTTATTTTCTATAATTTTTACATAATTATAACTTTAATATGTGTTTTTTACCTTAAATTTTATTATTCACAATCATTTTTTACTCAATGTTATTGTGTTTTCATATTTTACCTTTGCTTCTTTCAATTCACAATCACATGCATTGGCACGTGGGTAACCCCTTTTTACTCTATTCTTTTTCTTTTTTTTTATCTTTTCATTATTTTTTCATTCTTTCTCAACTTTTATCTCTTTACCCTATTAAAACAATTGAATCTATAATTAGTTTCTCATTCTACTAATGAATCAATAAATATGATCGATTTGCTAAACAAATAATCTTTTAAAATTCTTCTTAGGGAACCTGGTCTTGCTAGCATTGGTGGAGTTGGGCAAGATAGTTCTGGGACTCTTCAATTTATCTTTTTTGTTTACAAAGGTTTTCATACTAACAACTTAATGGAAGCTTTTGCCATTTTATATGTTGTGACGTGTGGTTGTCAGCTTGGGTGGAGAAGGATCATATGTGAGTCTGATTCACAAGTGGTGGTGAATCTGTTGAATAGGCAGGATTTAGAGGATGTTAGCTGGCATTTAGCTTCGGTTGTTAAGCAGATTCTTACTATTTGTGCTTCTTTGGAGTCGGTTACTTTCAATCATATTCCTCGAGAATGGAACGTTGTGGCGGATTGTTTGGCCAAGTGGGCCTCTGATCATATGCAAAATTGGAACATTCTGGATAGGGGTCAATTACCCCTAGATTTGTCTCATGAGCTGGACAATTTAGTTGAGTTTGACAGGGCTGTGTAAGGCCTTATGCTATACTTCTTCTTGCTTTAATAAATTTTTACCCCTCTTTTAGATTAAATCTTTTAAAATTGATTTAATGAAAAAATACAGACAATTGAATTAAAAAAAACTTATGGCTAAAATGGTTAATACTCTTTATTAGACTAAACTTAAAACGATCACATGAAACAAAGACCCTCCATGTAAGTCCAATGTACCAAACATAATACAGGACAGTCACTGGACATTATGGACAGTAAGCATGAGAACAGGGTATAAGGAGTATAAAGTAGTAGCATAAAGTTGTACCCATTTTTGTAGATGATCCAAGTAACCTGAAAGAGAGGAGCCAAAGCACCAAAACAAGTATAGAAATGGCAGCCAAGTATTGAAAGTTGAGGCCAACTAAACAGTTAAAGCGCTTTAAATACTTAGATGGTGACTCTTTGTCTCCAATTTAAAAATTGACGACCACTAATATGTGGTTTAGAGTTTTTAGAGGTAAAATCCTTCTATATTCTAGTTTAGCATCTCTTCTCCAACCTCGAGGATAGATACCTTTTTGTGACGCCTAGAGAGAGTGTAAAATATATCTAAATATCTGTCTAGTTTCTTGTGAGTTATTGCAAATTAACAGTTGTTCACAAGTTTTTAAAGAGCAATTTTTTCTTAAACTGAAGAGGCAAAATTAGGTTTCTATTTTACTAAGAAAAACCAATCTTCTTGGTTGGTTACATTAAGAACGGTAGGATCCCTTTTCAAACTCAGTATCCAAGCCTTCTTACACTCATTACAATTTTGCTTGAGACTAAAACAGAGTTAAAAGAAACAAATGTGGTTTTAAAAGAAAATTAAATATATAAACAATCAAGTAATCATTAAATTTTTTTATTTATTTTGATAATTGATAATGAATCATATAATATGATTCAAACTTAAATACTGTTTTATCCAGAAAACTTGTTCAAAAACTATTATAAACTGTAGAATCATCCTATTTACAATCACAATCCAATTAAAAATTTATAGAGCTACGGCTATAAAGCCCATAGATCAAAGTCACAATCATCCTGGTTACCCAAACCTCCATAAACAAATCTCTTTCATCTAGTAAAAACGTTTTCGTCTAAATCTCGGCATATTGATTATCATCATTTTGAAATTCTGACACAGAGGCGAAATAGGCATCATTCAACCTAAGAAATTCTTATGAATCTGCAGTGCTCTTTTTATCTTTGCCGTTTTTTCTCCTTTTATTTGGTAAGTCTGTTGGCGCGTATGAAGTGTAAGATTGACAATGGGGATCGAAATAGTATCCAGATTCAACGTTGAGTGGGAAATTAAGAAGAGCCCTGCCCCCGCGCATCTTGAACGCGGCACGGTCATATGCCACCGCCGCAGCTTCCGCCGTACTAAAAGTGCCAAGCCAAAACCTGGAACCTTTCTTCTTAGGGTTTCGAATCTCCGCAAAATATTTTCCTCCCGATTTCGTTCGCCTCACTCCTCTGTAATGCACCGCTCTCGCCTCAATTTCACCTCCCAGAAAAGGGCTGCCTGACTTCCACCCGCTATTTGCAGCTTCCTCCAGTGCGCAATTTCTGTCATTTGACTGAAATTTGGGGGATAACGAGGCGGAATTTGAAGGAAGAAGGGACGAGTAGGAACAATTTTCTTCGTGAAGTGGAATCACAGAATACTGTTCTTTCTCTGTTAACATCCTAGTGTCTGTACCGGCAGCGGCTAATCGACCGGTCACATGTAGAGATGATAACGAGTATTCCTCTTCAAGCAGAAACTCGGCAATTGCTGCAACCGTGCTCACCGTCTTCGCGGCTTCATTCACTGGAAAACACATCGCCATTGCTAATTTTCTGTCTAACAATGTTTCAAAGATGAACGTGGAAGTCGTTCAAGTCTGCTGGGAATTTTGATGTGTAAAAACTGGAGTATGTGAGGATTTAAATATCAAAGTGTAGGATCCATGATGCAATGATTTTTTACTGCTAATGTCAACTTACAATTATTATTTTTGCTAATGTCAAGATGCTTCGATCTAGATGCTCTTGAATTGCTCTACAAACAATGATTCAATGCTTGAAGATGATTGCTATGGAACATCATAAACTTCTAGAATCCTTTTCTTTTACGTGTTAATTCGAAGTACCATTTAAGATTGAACAGGTTCCATCTAGGAGGGTTTATTTGAACATTGTCAAATTAAACCTTCTTAAATCAAACCTCTTTGGATAGAGTTTCTGGACTTAAATCAATTTTTTTTTTTTGTAGTCTTTCGACTTCAATCAAATCTTTGATAAAGTCTTCTTCATATTTTTCCAGTGAAAAATATTTTTTCATTCATTTTTGGCGAATGAGATGATGAAATTTGACAATTACATTTTATAACCACACACCTTCAGTATTAACATTCTATAAAGTTTATTATGTATTATGTTTTATTTCATTTTTATTTTTTTTCATTTAATCATGAATGTACATCCATTATAAAAGATTGATAGCTATATCTGAAAAACCTGGAAAATTTTGTTATAATTCTTTATTAGAGAAACATTATATATATATGGTATATAATATTTCTATTATTAACAATTGAAAAAATAATAATAAATTAAAATTTTGGTAAAAATATATCAAAAATATTATGCCCACACTTAGGAGTTAATAATGCAATTTCAAGAGATTATAGAGAGATTTATTTGTAGTGAAACTAATGTGATAAAAGAGCATTCAATAAATATTAATAGAATTTAAAAATGATTAAGAAATTAAGAATGATGGCTATAATAACTTTAAAGATAAGTAAATACTACAAATTAAATCTACTCACAATTCATTAGCTTTCATTAGTATTAAATTTCTAACTATTTTTAATATAATTAATAGAAATTGAAAAGTGCAATATGCTATTATTATGTCAGCTTAATTTTTTTTTAAGATTGGCTTCAAGAAAGTTAATTGGTGTTTAAAGAAGATGAATATGGATGTACCAACAATTATGTATATAGCCACATCCACAATTCTATTATAGTTAAAGAAATAGATAAAATTTGGATTAGAAGTAAACTATAAGAATTAAATGAGGAAAAGGATCTAACAAGATTATAGTAAACTTATATGTTAAAATAGTTTTAAAGTAATCATCAAAATAATAGATTTAATAGTAAACCTAAAATAAATACAAAATAGATAAATAAAATGAAAAATATATATTTATTTTCTCTACAATTAAGTGCATAGAAATTGACAAGAAGAAGGGGTCAATTTTTTTTTTTCTTTCTTTCTAAAATTAACTAAACTTAACTTGGATTAGTAATTTGAGATGTGTATACGCAAATTTTAGATATATAATAAGAACAAGAATTGTACTACTTTCAATCTAGTTTCCAAACTATTAATGTTTCTAAAAATGGTTAAGCTTAAGGGATGAAATGTTATGCACAAACAAAAGTATTCTTATCTTTATGAAAAAATTAACATTGTATATTGTTTGTACCCTCCTAATTTTTGGTTGCATTAGGTATTAAAAAATCATTTGGTAAAAATATGGCTAAGAGTGTGTACTACAAGTTATGTATATTTTTTTTAAAAAAATTCAATATTTGTATTGGTTTTTAAATATATATAGAATGAAACATAGAACAATTATATATATTATTTTTTGAATTTATATAAGTGAGTCAAAAATTATAACAAAAAATTGTCACATGTTTAATAGAAGAATATGAAGATAGTCTTCAAAGAAAATTTAAATAAATATCTCAATTTATTAAAATTATTTTTAAAATGTATTGTTAGAAAGCCAAGAATTGGCTTGTTGTTTTGGTGGTGTTTCTATAAAAATTTATTACACAACATGTAAATTTGATGATACTGAAGTTTGAATTCATTATTTTATATGAAAATATGAAATTAGGAGCCCAAATAGATGTCCAACACTTAGTATTGTAAATCTAAGCCTTAATGATTAAGATTAAAAAAATTGAAGGAACTAAAAATGCATGGATGTTATATAGTGTGTATGCATTATACAATGCATACATGTTAACTTTTATAAAAAGTAATGCAAAATATAACATGAGTGCATTTTTTGTTACATAAAATTTCTTAGAACATAATGTGTGAACATTTTATTTTGCAACAATTTTAAAAAACATAGTACATGTTGATTTGAATCATACATATTTATCTTAACACACTCACATTTTTTTAGAACACTCAAGGTTGGTCACTTTTGTGTCTCCTATTTCTATTCACTTACTAAATTATATAATAATTGTTTCATTGTTTTTATTATATTGATAAGAATTACCTTAGTGAGGAGTGCTAGATGAAATAAATACATCAATGATAGAGAATAAATCGATTTCCATAAAATGAATCTTGACCATAAATTTATAATAAATACATGATTGTGATATGGAACATTGGCATCTTGTAGTAAATTCATATTTGTGGTAAATGAAAATTTTCTTGAACTTAGAATGCATCACTAATGATATAATGTCGAGCAATCTTACCGTATATTTGAATAACAAGAACATTAAGACTCCTGCTCTATGCACCCTCTACAAAATTCAAATTTTCCCTATACCTGCCTAGTTCGTCATGGTGTTGCTTGGTGGGGGACCCTAGCAAGTGTCCCCTTCCAAGACTGCATCCTCTATGTCAGCTATTGATGGTGAGAAAGTCAAAACTACCCCGTTGTCTTTTGGCAATAAACCTCAAGATGCTGAAAAAGTTCTAGTGTCCACCCATTTGGAGATCAATTCCTTTTTCACAGAGGAAAATCATGTTTCCTTTGTGGATAAACGGGTTGACGACGGTCCTTTATCTAAGAAGTACTCCAAGGGTCCAAAACCATCAAATGTGTGTTGTGTATTGGACAACCTAGAGATTGAAGTATTAGATGAAATCATGGATGGGACTATTTTAGGCCTTAGTTATCTCTCGTATGTAAGTATTTATCTGTTAGACCAAATATTGATCAAGTCCATAAATAGATTGATTCAACTTGGAAACTTAAAGGTGGTGTGAGTGTTAGTGCCATGTCCAATAGTTATTTTCTCTTTATTTTTGTGATTCATGAAGAGCTGATTAAGATTCTTACTGGACACTTGTGGGCATTGGATAAAAAATTCAAGAACTATTTATCCCTATGCAAGTGGAAACCTAGTTTTGCCACTTTCGTTGATCTTGGCTCAACTACCCCCACCTAGATTCGGCTCATTGGGCTCCCTCTGGAGTTCTCGAATCATAAAGTTTACCAAGAAACCATAGAATTTAATCTTAATATTATGTTGTACTATTCTATATAGCCCTTGTTTCTTTTCCTTGTTCTCCTTTATCATTTCATTTTTTTTTCTTTCCTTCTCCTCAACTTTTACTTGTCTATCCTATTTAAATAGCTGAATTTACAATCTATGAGTTTCAATTCCTTTCGCATTATCATGATAGAACACTAAGCTTAATCTGTTTGCTAAACAGCTGAATCTAGAATCTAAGGGGTTCAATTCCTTTCTCATTATCCTGATATAACCCTAAGTTTAATATGTTTGTTAAAGAATTACCCCTAAAGAGAAAAAGGAAAAGAGAAAACACTGATTGAATCTAAAAGTACTATACTCATTTTTATGGAGTGTGAATTGCTCATGCCTGAAATGGTTAAAAGATCACAGGAAAAAGAGAACATGCACGAATGTCCAATGTACGAAACACAGTACAGGACAATCATTGGGCATTATAGACAACAAGCATATAAGAATAGGGTTCAAGCAGTATAAAGCAGTAGCATTAAGTTGTACCCATTCTCGTATGGATGATGTCAACACCGTGATTACTAGACTGAAACAGAGGAGCCAAAGCACCAAAACAACTGTAGATGGCGACTCTTGTCTAAAATTTAAAACCCAATACCCAAGCCTACTTAGAGCCATTGCAATTTTGCTTGTGACTGAAATAGAGTTAAGAAACATTGTGGTTTTGAAATGAAAGTAAATATACAGAACACTCAGCCTTGAAAAAGAAAACAATCGATCAGTCATGATATTGTTAAAATATAAATTAAAAATTGATAGAGCCGGAGCTATAAAGCCCATAGTTCAAAGAAGTTACAGTCATCCAGGTTACCCAAACGTCCATAGACAAATCTTTTCCATCTAGCAAAAACATTTTCGTCTAAATTTCAAAACAGAGGCGCAATAGGCATCATTCAACCTAAGCAATTCTTATGAATCTGCAGTGCTCTTCTCATCTTTGCCGTCTTTTCTCCTTTTATTTGGTGAGTTTGATGAAGCGTATGAATTGTAAGATTGAGAATGGGGATCCAAATAACATCCAGATTCAACGTTGAGTGGGAAATTAAGAAGAGCCCTGCTCCCGCGCATCTTGAACGCAGCACGGTCATATGCCGCCGCCGCAGCTTCCGCCGTACTAAAAGTGCCAAGCCACAACCTGGAACCTTTCTTCTCAGGGTTTCGAATCTCCGCACAGTATTTTCCTCCCGATTTCGTTCGCCTCACTCCTCTGTAATGCATCTCTCTCGCCTCATTTTCACCTCCCGATGAAGGGCTATCTAATTTCCATCCATTATTTGCAGCTTCCTCGACTGTGTAATTTCTGTCAGTTGATTGAAAATTTGGGGATAATGAGGCGGAATTTGAAGGAAGTAAAACGGAGGAGTAGGAAAAAATTTCTTCGTAAGTTGGAATCGCAGAGTACTGTTCCTCCTCTGTTGACATCCTTCTGTCTGTACCTGTAGCGGTCAAGCCTTCGGTCATATGTAGAGGGGATAACGAGTATTCCTCGTCGAGCAGAAACTCGGCAATTGTCGCCATCGTGCTCACTGTCTGTGCGGCCTCATCAACTAGATAACACATTGCCACTGGTACGTTTTTCTGTCTATCACTTTGCCAAAGATGGAGGTTTAAGTCGTCTAAGGCTGCTGGGAAATTTCATGGGTTAAAAGTGGAGTTTGCGAGCGTTTAAAGCGAGGGAGAGCACCGTCCAGGTGCTCTGCACTAGGTTTTATGCTTTCCCTGGAAAGTTCATTTTGGAGAGCCATGTGCTTAATATATTTGAGCAAGTCCCTATTTACGTATGTCATGAGGTCATGGTTTTTAACTTTCTTAAATTAAATATACGTTTAAAGTTTCGTTTGTACAAAAGGTCATGTAGCATGTATGGAACCTTTGATTTGCACGGAAACTTAGTCAACGAAAGCATTTTACAAAAAGAGTTGGTATTAGTTTTTATATTGAATAAATTGTGAGTTAAGATTACGAGGGTTTAAACATTTAAAATTCTGATCAACATTAATGGCTAGAGCAATATTTTAGATATTAGTTATTATTGAAATGTTTAATAATAGTTGAGGTGTCTTCATCAATACTAATATATTTAGTTATTTGATTGAGTGTGGTGTATATTTTTGATATATATGTAATGTAATATGAATTAATTTGTTCTTATAATGTAAAGTCTAATTATAGGTCTTTAGCCCTTTTATTGATTTTGTTAATCTTCTTTCAATGATCTTTTTGATTAGACTTGATTAGATTCAATTAGCCTTGAATTTATTCTACCTATTTTGCTTGTAGAAAATGTCTTTGAGTGTGTCTTGCAATAGGTGAAATGCATGTTCTAGGTTTTCAAATGAAATGCATTTAATTACTTAAAAAAAGTAAGTGTTAGATAGTAGATTATTGAGAGATGCACACGATAGAGAAACTTTCTAATATAGTTTTCTACTAAAAATGTTAGGTAAGAAAGTGAAAACAACTAATCAAATGAGCTAGGCGTGAGGGGGAGAACTAGGAGTGCTTTTAGAGTTTCTTTCTTACAACAAAAATGATAGAACAGAGAGTTGGTGTGTAGGAAGTGGAGATGGTTAGTCACATAGAATTTGAAGTGAAGAAGCTTCTTGACTATAAGTTAAAATAGACATTAGAATTGAAACATTGTACTTCTCTATTGTAGAACTAATTTTGATCCACTTGGGATTAGAGAAGAAATTTCTTCTATTTTTATTGAATCTAAATATCAAAGTAGAGGTCGATAGAGGGAATGGTAAATTAGCTTAAGGGGAAACATACAAAACGTAGCACCATTCTTCTTATGACAAAATTAAAAGAATTCACGCTCACAAAAGTTAGCATCTTGTGGAGGAGAGATGGTGGGACAAGGGTTGTGATTTTAGATATAGCAACAAGGTTTATAGGGGATTGTGCAACTCTTTGAGTTGTTCAGTTTTATTCAATATAGATAAAAAAAAGTTTCACAAGTAATTGAAGTATGGAATTCCTTTCTTAAATATTTTTTTACCAATGACATTCTTACAAAGAACCGAAGGTTTTTCATTTTCTTGACATGCCTATTCCACCACATGGAAAAGGGAAGAAAGAATGAACCATGCCGCAAAGAGTGGCCAATCCATTTTTTCTAAGGGGACACAACTTCCTAGGACTTCCAAATATTGTTGAATTGCACGGAAGGATTACCTTAAAGTAAGTGTCCATGAAAATTTTGTGTTTCCAACTTGTAGTGTTCTATGACCCAAGAATAGTATGGTAGTGGTAATTCAATGTTGAACCAAAATCTTCTATGAAGCCTTTCCATGAATAGTCTTTGTTACTCATATGATAGTAAAGAAAATAAATTTCTTTTTATTGTTAATTGCATTCCCTTCTAAAAAATGCCTAAAGAAATGGAAATGTGTTATTCTAACCTAGGAATAGCTAATATACAACATAAATAAACAAAAAATAGTGCTCATTAAACAAAATAAATGCAATGCTAAGAATGTGTTGCAATAATAAAATAAGAAAGGATAATAAATTGCATTCTTAATAAATTTGAGGCTAACGATATGTGAAGAAGAGTTATAGTAGAGAATTGGAGGAAGCTTTCTTTAAATTTTGAATCCTTTGTGATGTGCTTGGGATAAGTCACACCAACCAAGATGCTCTTGCAAATTCTAGCTCTAACCCTAGTTGCTAGTGAAGGCTCTAGAGACCACCTTGGGTGTTTGAGACCTCCAAAATACACTATATAGGGATAGAGTTAAATAGGGTGTTGCACTAGTGCAATTAAAAAGTTGTCAAGGTTATCTTGGGTATAAAATTACACTAGTACATTAGAACACTCTACCTATTATTGCTCTCTAACTCTTGAAAGATGTTGTTCTACCTCTTTGGGCTCCAAAACTAAGTCATTTTGACAAAGTTCAAAATTTCATAAAATCGTGTATGTGTGACATCAAAACATTAGAATCGAGACTCTCAAAAGGTTCCATCATGTCTCCAATAAGATAATAAGGTGTATTGCGTAAGCAACAATATGTTGGACTCATCCTTACATAGACTTGATGGAAAGTTCTTATTTCTAGATGATTACTTGATTGTCATCTATTATTTTTAATCTCGTAACTTATTAGATCTCAAATTTGAACAATCTTTTATGCATTCATTAATTATAAAATTAAATACACTGATTTTATATTTAGATTTACGTATATTTCAATTACTAAACTTAGTATTCAAAATCTTCAACTCATAATAAACTAATTAATATGTACATTTTGACTTTTTTTTCTAATAAAAAAAGTCAAAATGTCTAATTTAACATGTTCGGGCAGCATATGTCAAAATACTTTTCGTGACGCGTAAGGCTCGTATGGAAGTCTTCGTCGAACTGAACTTGGAAAGCACGAAATATTAAACTCGGTAAGTATTACTTGGAACGCAAGCAATGGATCGATGACGCAATTTTATTTGGGCACAAATGACGTATAGTTTTTGTTTTTTGTTTTTCCTTTTCTTTTCAAACTTCTAGAGTCTCTAACTACTCTTTATGGAAATTCCAACCTACATGGAGACACCCACGTTGCATAACCTTTCATACGTTCTTAGGGATAAAACCATCCCGGGCAAAGATGGGAGTAGGTGGCTAATAAAGTAATATAATACTCCTTAGATACAAGAGATATAAAAAATTGAAAGATGTTAATTAAACATATGCTAAAATAGAAATAGGAGAGTTTAGGTTTTACACTTAAAATTCATATTTTTTAAGTAATAAATGTTGTATTTTTATATTAAAAGTATAATATACAATCAATATAAAATTATGGAGAGTAGAGTTATATCTTTAATAATTTTTGTTGGAAGTTAAAAAATAATAGTGGTTACATTAATTATATATATATATATATATATATATATATATATATATATATATATATATATATATATATATATATATATATATATGAATATGAAGAGGGAGAGTCGTTATCATAAAATTTGCTCTAGTCATATAAAAAACCTTGAGTGTGAAGGATGAGATCCCAACTTTTTATGACATCCCCATTATCTTTTTCTTCTTTTAAATAACTAAGAGTTGTGCAAACAAGTGAAATACACAAGGTCCAGCAAAGAGAACTTCCCATTGTCATGCCAACTTGGGAGGACATGCTCACACTAAGAAGTAAAGGATTGCCCACATGGTAGGGACAAGCAATGATATTATTGATGAAGGGATCCATGTGACACATGTGAGAGTCATGTCTTAAATGAACAGTATGGGTATGACCATTATGACGACAATGTGGAGAGGCATTTTTCTTAACAAGAGAAGGAAACACATGAACAACAATATAATGTGGCATTAGTTTGATGGTCAATATATGTTTGCAAGTGTAAAACCTTCAAAGAAATTGTATTGGCCTACACTTGGACCTATAACAAAACATTAACACATATAATGGATTTAGCAAACAAAATGAAATGGCTGTCCACTATAGAATCTAAAAATAAAGATTAATGTTTCTATCTTTCTAAATGTTGAATATTATTTCCTTTTTGAAATCAAGACAAATTTGGGTGAAAATCACATGCATCTTAAGCCATTCACCTAAAAGAATCAAAAGCTAAGAAATAAACTCTAGCCAGAAAGGCTTCAAGAGATCATCTATCTAGTTCCAAGCCACTTAGGACCAAAAGAAACACTAGAAAAGGTGCTTGAGAGTTTCCAAATGTCCAAAAGAATGGAGAAAGGTGTTGGAAACACGTAGATGGATAAGGTGAGATCCAATGGGAAGAAATTAATATAGGAGAAATGGTGCAAAATGAGATAGTTTTAGCTTAAAATTGGGAAACCAAATGGTTTCAAATTTGTGGAAGTATTGAGTGGCAATAGGTGGGTGAGGAGAAAGCCTAAAATAACTCCAAAGGGAGTTGTAGTTCTTAAAGGGAATAATTGGATTCAAAATTTCCAATATTTCCATTAAGGCACAATGCATTGAACCCCAACCTATGCACCATTTCTAGAGACATAGAATATGAATGGTTTGGAGGGACTCAAATAATAACTTCCAATTCTTAAAATCCAAGTCCTAAAACCATTCTCTTTCTAGATAAGCCATGGTTGGATGGATTCCCAGTAATTCCAAATACTTTTTGCAATAATGGTGCCTTGAATTTGCATCACTTTTGTCATGATGATAATGGAGTGAAGCACAAAACCTTTCTTAGTCTGCTGAATATGAGATATACTAAAATAATTGCAATCTGTGAGGAGGATTTTCCAAGCTTTATGGTCATCCATGGTACTTGATTATCCATTTTTCACACAAGGTCAACTGCTATGTGTGAGTATCTATAAGGGTGAGATTTTCATAGTCACATAGCAAGCAACTTAATTCCTAGGAAACTCAATGGAACCCTTTACCTTGCATTAAGGAAGCCTAGAGAAAGTTTTGTAACAATCTCTGTAAATTTTGATAAGAAGATTTTGAGGGACCATAATAGGAAGAAGAGTACACATGAATAGGCCTGCACAAGCTCTTTAGAATAAATGTACAATATTTAAATAGAGAAAGAGGTGTATAGAGATCTAAAATTGTAATTTCTTAGTGTGATTTATTAAACTTAAGAGATCTAGAAGATTATTAGAAAGAAAAGGGAACTTCCAAGAATCTAAAAATTTCCCATTATTCAATCTATTTCAAATCAAAGGTATTCAACCAAGAGCTTTTAGGTAAAAAGCATTAATGATAACATTATGTCTTCTTCCAATTAATATTGGATTTAGAAGTAAGGAAGAAAAATGTTTAGACAATACAAGGCATGACTTGTATGATCTTTGTCTTCAAATAGAATGAAGAGGGAATCCCCAATAAAATGACCATAATAAGTTGGAGATTAGTGTTTGGAAGGAAAATACCCTTAACCCTCTAATAAGTAGTCAAGTTGAAAGATAAATATCTAAAGCCTTCACCTACAAGAATATACAAACCAAGAGAAAGAGAGCAACCTCAACAAATAAAGAGGAAACTATTAAAAGAGGATGATTGTTCACCATTAACTATGAGACTAGCCTTGACATCTACAAATAATATTTGCACGTGGATTAGGGAAAATTGGGTCCAAACCCAATAGATTGAAGCCTTTGTAGAGTAAATGGCCATTCAATATGGTCTTTTTCTGAAAATAGGTTGCCATTGATAATGATAAGTCCATTCCTTACCTTCCTAAATGAGGATGATTGTTCACCATTAACTATGAGACTAGCCTTGACATCTACAAATAATATTTGCACGTGGATTAGGGAAAATTGGGTCCAAACCCAATAGCTTGAAGCCTTTGTAGAGTAAATGGCCATTCAATATGGTATTTTTTCTGAAAATAGGTTGCCATTGATAATGATAAGTCCATTCCTTACCTTCCTAAATGAAAACAGTCTTATCTAGGATATATGTACATTTGATGAAGCTAATATATTTAGGCCAAACATTAAGTAGAGGAAAATGATGAATGTGAAGCATAATTTCTTTGTCTATGATATTACAGGAAGTATTCAACAAATGGATGGGCTACTAAATATAAATTTCATCAAAATCGCTAACCTTAGTTGTAAATTTATTATTACCTTCATTCATAATAACATCGATGGAGCCTTCTAAAATATTTTCTAGGTAAAATTAGAAGAGACCAAATCCAACAATGTCACATTGATATTTATGAAATTTAAATGAAAAACCATCATAACTAGGGACTTTACCATTATTCATAGAGAAATCTATTTCATCAAGATATTCCAAAGTGAGTTTCTAGTCACAAAGGGATCACTAGGTGATAAAGATTTTACAAGTGACCACATTCACACATTAGTGAAGGGATTTCTTAGACTCAAAATAAGGCACTTGAGCTTAAAATGATTCTTGATAATGGTAGAAAAAATCCTAAAATATATTGTGAAGGTTAAAGAGGACTAGTTTCCCTTCTCTAATATGCTTTATTCTTTGAGGAATTGGGAATGCCTGAATGGATTGAAATAATTATTTAAAAATCTATCCCCAATTTTAAGCCAATGTAAATGTACCTTGATTTTAGCTTTGCAAGTTGTATGATTTTCCATAATTTTCTTCTATTTGTGAAGGGGAGAAGAATGCAATTATAGAGTGGGAGATAATGAGAGTGTCTCTAGCTTAGTAGTGGCTTGGTGGAGCTTTGAACTGGTGTCCTCATATAAGTGACAATAAGAGAAAGCTAGGTAGTGAGCATAAATTCATAAAAATAAGTTTTCTCAATGGTATTGAGCTCAAATGGAAATAGTTTACAAAAAACTAGAAAAATGGTTATTTTTGATAAAGGAAAAAATGGGTTTTACAGGGACCCAAAACCACCAAGTTTACAACAAAAGACAGAGGACAATAAAGTCCAATAGAAAAAACGGGTTGCAAAAAAGAACAAAACCAGAAAAAGTAGCAGCCAAACAAAAAGACCAGGAAGGTCAATCAAAAAACTAGCAACACTTAACCCAGAGTCTTCAGAACAGACTCAGTCTCAACCTCAAGGTCTTGCATGTCCCGAACACCATTCTTGAATGTTTGAATCATCTGCGGTGTTGGGGGTGCCTTCCTTTTCAAATTCGCCCTGGTTCTCTTAGATATCCCAATGTCCTCTTCTTGATTTTTATCTTTCACCTCTTCCAAGTCAACCACCAAGGACCCCTGTTGAGCTTTGTCTAAATTTTCAGTCATCCCGTTGATTATAATGGAAATATGTTTTGCCATCCTATTTTTTTGTTCTGCAATAACCTTCACGGTATTTTTCATTTTTTCCAAATCTATTTCAATCCTTCTATCCTTGCCCACATTTTCCTGGATCTCTTTACTAGTACTCTGATCTTTATGCTCTTCATCCCTCTTGCTTAACACCAAAACCTTATCTCTCATTTCCTCCAATTTACTCTGGAGGGGCCCAATTTTTTATTTTCAAATCATTGATTTCGTGGAAGACCCATTTCGACATTATGAAATGGTCCATCACATTATTCCTCGCTATGCCCAAGAATTTAGCAGAGGGTTCCCTATTAGGAATGAAGTAATTTTTTGTAGGGTTAGAGGCTCCAGGGGATTCAATTCTAACATCTCTATCTGATGACGAGATAGCAAAGGAAAAATTCTTGTTAGCGCCAGAATCCTCAGAATCAGGGGAGTCTTCAGAGTAAGAGACAAGGTTTTTGATAGTAGAGCTTCCAGGCTTAGAAACAGGGCAAGGTTTAGCAGACTGGGGATTATGGTTTAGCATTTTCTTGCTAGTTTGAATAGAGGGCGGACTCAGAACAATCCTCACCAGGCTCAAATTGGGAAAATTCCCCAAACAACTAGGTTTAGTATCATCCTCCTTAGACTTCGGGGAAATAACCAACTTAGCAGGGGCTGACATATTTTGAAAGTGTTCAACAATTAACCTAATCAAACTAGTATGCAAAATAGGATATCTTCTAGGGTTTTTATTATGGTCATCCATACTTTTTCTTAAAGAATAGAGAAGATAGTGGGGAAGAGAAACCATGACCTTGTAGTAAAAATGGTTGAGAAAAGAAAAGTGATAGCCATAATCCTTAGTGAAATGACCATCCAGAGTTATATACTCCATGATGACGTGAATAACTTTCCTTTAGAGAGCTTTAATGGTGTCGTCCTCAAAGAAACTGTTAGAAACTCTCACCAGTTTCAATCTTTCCTTATCTTTCTTCAGAAATCTGACCACAGCTTCATCAGAGAAAACCCTATCCCAAAAAAAATTGTGTCCTTTAATGGAAATGCCAATCACTTCAGCTATAATATTTTCGTTGAGCTAAAATTTCCTACCAAAAAGGGTTAATTCCCCATTTTCCCAATTCCTCTCAAAATGCCTTGTAGCTTCTCGATTAGACCCATGAAGTTTTTCTAGAAAAAAAACTAAACCCCAGCTTTTGACTTTACTCCACGCTTTAGTGTTTCTAGTATGCATCTCAAAGCTGTCCGACTCAACCCTTTTTCTATCTCCTCCCATATTGAAAAGCATAGTAAAGCAGACAGAGGTGAAATCTTGACTCGAAATGGTCCCACCAAACTAGTGAGCCCACAAAGCATGCCAAGCAAACTTATCGGATAAGTAATTTGGATCGGCCCCATGCAATCTAATGATTGTGATGTATTTTCCCCGTTTTATCATCATTAATGAAATGACACGCATCTTGCCCATGTGATGCATCATAGTTCAATAAGGCATGAACATTAGCACCTAAATCACTAATATTCAGCCAAGTGCATTGTCCTTTACTTTTAACCCCTTCATTTGCAAAAAGGTCTACCACAGCATTGGCTTCTCTATAAGCATGTGAAATCTTTAGATTATCAAACTTAGCTAGAGTTGAAATAACATCATCAATCCAAGACTTTATAGTCCACGAGGGGGGGAGCTACCTAAAAGAAATTCAATAATATTTTTAGAGTCCCCTTCAAGCCAGATGTTCTTAAAATTCAGACTATGAGCCAAATTTATAACATGAAAAGCTCCAGCAGCCTCAACAAGGTGATTGGTTTGAGAACCAAGGGGAGTGGTAGTCACACCGAGGAAATTGCCAAAAGAATCCCTTATGACACTGCCACAATCCGCCGCTCTAGAATTACCTTTAGTTGCCCCATCAAAGTTGGCTTTGATCCAACCATTAGGCAGAAAAGTCCAGTAGACACCCTCCCTATCCTTCTTAGCATGTTTAGGGACACAAGACGTATCAAAATTAATGTTCCATTCCTTGGCTACCATGAGATCATAGGATGAACAAGCCACTTTCTCAATATTACCAATCATCTGGGGGATAGTATTGAAATTTTCTTTTAATAATCTGATTATTTTATCAAACACAATGGCCACCGAAGATTCTTTATCTTTGTAAATTCTATTATTTCATTCCTTCCATAGACCCCAAGCAACATGAGGGAAAGAAAAATTCCACAATTTCACAAGAGCAGGATTGTGTGTCGGGGCTTTCCATTGTATAAAGAAATCTTCAATTGAGAAGGGGAAAACCCAAGATAATTGCTAGTAACAAAGGAAATTTTCCCAAATTGAGATAGCAAAAGGACAGTGAAGAAACAAATGACAAACTGACTCAGCTTCCATCTTGCAAAGATAACATCTACTGGGTATTTGAATGCCACGCTTGAAAAGATTATCAACCGTGAGCACTCTATTTTGAAGAAGGGTCCTGAAGAAGATGTTGACTTTAGGAATCAGGTGTTTGAACCAAGCCTTTGACTAGAAGGGAGGAGAAACCTGAACATAAGATAACCTGGAAAAAGCTGATGAAATGTAATAATTTCTCGAGGGTTCATCGATCCAAACAAGACGATCTTCAAATTGATCCTGGCTAATTCTGACAACCATCAAGGATGAATGAACAGGAGCAAGATCCTGACTAACAAGACATAGTTCCACCCATTTTCCATTCAACCAATAATCTTTAACATATAGACCAAATGGAGCTTTGCAAATCTCAGCCCACCCACAAAAAGGTTCAATTTTGATAAGGGGCTCATTAAACAACCATCTATCCTCCCAGAAACTAGTTTGGTTTCCACTTCTAACTTGCCAACCCACACCAGTTTCAACAAATTTTCTTCCAGTAATCAAATTATTCCAGCATGTTGAGCCTCTGGGTACAAGGTGGGAATCCATCTTAATTTTAAGAGATCTGTTATTCTCCAAATATTTTCTAGTCATGATATCTGTCCATTCCCCTGAGGATGAAAATATCCTCCAAATTTGTTTAGTTAGAAGTATCTTGTTAACCATTCTAATTTTTCTAAGACCTAAACCACCAGCCTTTTTAGGTCTACACACCAGATCCCATTATATAAAAGGAAACCTTTTTTTTCTTCAACACCTGACCAAGTAAATATTTTTTGAATCTTTTCAATGGTTTCCACATACTTGTTAGGGATTTTAAAGAGGCTTAAAGCATAAATCGATAGATTCTAAAGAGTAGCTTTGAGGAGTTGTAATTTACCTACTTGACTTAGCAAAGCTCCTTTCCATCTAGCAAGCTTCTTACTGAACCTCACAACCAATGAAATCCAAAATGACTCTGGGGGTTTAAGGCTTAGAGGTAAACCAAGATGGGTGGTAGGTAAAGACTCCACCCTGCAACCAAGGATTCTGGAAATTTTATTTTGTCTATGTTCAGGATTATTAAAGAAGAAGAGAGAGCTTTCTTGTTTATTAATCAGCTGGCCAGACACCCTCCCATAAGCATCCAATAGAGATTTCAAAGTCTTTCCCTCCATAATAGTATATTTTCCTAAGAGCATGGTATCATCGACAAACTATTGGTGAGAATAGATCAAATTGTTATAGGATGGTTTAAGACCAACAAGGGATCTTTGATCTATCAACCTTTTCAAATTTCTTCCAAGAATTTCAGCCATGATTGTGAATAAAATAGGAGAGATAGGATCTCCTTGTCTTAGACCTCTAGAGCTTTGGAAGAAAATTGAGGGAGATCCATTAACCAAAACATAGATAGAAGCAGTAGACACAAGTTGTTCCACCAATTGAAGAACCCTGTTGCAGAACCCAAACACCTTAAAAATTTTAAACAAGAATTTAGATAGTCAACTCTATCATAGGCTTTTGAGATATCAAGCTTTAATAGGAGTCCTTCAGTCTTGGATTCAACTAGGGAATGGGTATTCTCATGCATAGTGACTATAGAATCAAGGATATGTCTACCAGGGACAAATCCATTTTGTTGAGGTGAGATCAGAGTTGGCAAAAGAATTAAAAGTCTTGAAGTCAAGACCTTCAAGATGATTTTATAGATCGAGTTACAAAGGCTGATAGGTCTTCAAGCATCAAAGTTCACCACTCTAAATACCACATTCATTTTATATTAAAAATCATATAACATGATCATGTTATTGATTGGTAAATACCTAGCCATAATACACTTGTGTTTTGTGCCTTATAATATACAAGTGCACTTTATAGGGCACAAATTGTGAACACACTTTATGAACCAAAAAATGAGAGTGCATTTTATGGATCATAAAACATGAGTGTATTTATTAGCTTATAAAATACACTCACATTTTACAACTATATTTTAGATATATTGATACTATAATTACTATTTTGTTCCTATTGTTAAGTGGGAAAAATTATTGATCCAGTAAGTGAATTGGCTTAGATCTACCTTTCCCTTTAGCTTAACATTGGAATACAAACCAACTAAGGTTTTATGATTGGATAACTACTGCAAAGGAGAGATAGTCTTCTAGGGTTTGTTCCTTTGTTGCAAAGAGGGTAGATTTGATGTGTGATTTAATAAACCTAATTGACATAAATCCTAGATATAAAGATACAAATGATCACACAAACAAGAAGGAAAAATTATAAAAACAGACATAGATTTGGGAATTGTCTAGATAGAGAAATTATAAAGATACAAATGATCACACAAACAAGAATGAAAAATTATAAAAACAGACATAGATTTGGGAATTGTCTAGATAGAGAGGCACCTATGGATGAAATTTGAGCCTAAAATGAAATAGAAGGGATTTTGGGCACCCTAGTCTAGGTGATTTGACTTGTTCAAATGCAAGATTACTTTGATACAATCTACTCTCTACTCTTCTGCAACCTATTTGTGATGAAAGTTTGATATTTGACCTGTACACATGGAAAAAAGGGAATGGTTGTGATGTATAGAGGCTTTCCTAAGTCAAACCTTAGTTTCAGTATTTCTACCTCCAAAAAAACAATGATAATGATGGTAAAGAGTGCAAGCCCTTGGTTAAATAGAGGAAACATAAAGACATAATGACCATGATACTGAATAACATAAGACACTGTTACCTTAGAAATGAAATGCTTGTTGAAATTAAATCACATCATAGGTTTCCACCGTAAACAATTGATGAATAATGATTAAATTTCCTTGAACACATCCAATGATTAGTCACACAACACAATAGGTTTTTGTAGAAATAACGTGGAGAATAATTTGCATGTATCTTCATGATTTGCACATAGTAATTTCTCATAATTCATGATGTAGTGTTCTTATTATTATGTTAACATGAGAGGAAAACTTATTTATATATGGATGCAATTTTTTTCTTGGACATATCCCAACTCAATATCATTTTAAATCACCAAAGATAGAACCCAAAGTTTATATATTTTTAAAAGAACATCTCTATGAGTAATGTGTCCAACTGTAGTGTCTAGGCTTCCTTGACTCAAAAATATATGGATGTTAAGGAATTAAGTTTATTTCCCCAATCTGGACCCAAAATGATTAAATTATTAATATAATTAATTTTACATGCAAAATAGGGTGCCAAATTTAGTGGGAAATTGTTAGGGTAACAATGTATGACACTACATCTACATTACTATATCACTTCTCTAGATTCTTATCATATTTGTATCATATTGATAATATTGGGGGTAATCATGTTCATACTTTCTTAACTAGATATAAATCACCTAGCTTATAAATTTTCCTATGATAATTGCAACATGTTGTGAAATATCTTAATTTCATAATTAGGTTCACTACAAACTCCATTAGATTTTTATATCTATGTTTCTCTTATATAAATACCATAAAATTAAACACTTGGATTAATGAATTCATTAGTAGTGAAGGATGTTCTCCAAGGTTGAGCCTTTTGGAAATGGAAAAGTGTATAGTAGGCTTGCAATTGAAAAAGAGATTGTGTATCTCTTTAATAACTTCTTAGATATCAAGTACCTCTTGATATAGATAATAGAAATTTACATTAGCATTGACATCATGAAATGGAACAATCTAAGATACTTGTGGATCTTAAAATAAACAACATAAATAAATGGTGATGGAGATAAAACAAAATAGAGGAAGAGTGAGAATGAGAGAAATAGAGAGAGGGGGGTACAAAAAGATAAAGAGAGGTAGAGAAAGAGAGATATAAAGGGAGAGTAAGAGAGATAAATAGGGAGAGGGAGATTGATAGAGAGATAAAGAGTGAAATGAAGAGAAACATAAGGAAATGATCAGAGAGATAAAATGAGGTAGGAGATGGAGAGGGAGAGGGTAAGTGAGAGATATAGAGATAGAGATTGATGAAGGGAGTTAGAAATAGGAGGGAGAGAAAGGGGGGAGAATATATAGAGATAGATAAAGAGAGGTAGATAGTAGAGAAGTAGAGGGACATAGACATAAAAATATAATGAGAGAGAGATAAGGAGATAGACAGGCAGGGGGAGAGACTTATAGAGATAGTGAAATATTATACATAAAGAGATAGATCGACATAGGGATATATATATGGAGATAGGGAGAGGGATAAATATAAAGAAATAAAGTGGGGAGAGAGATATAGAGGGAAAGATAGAGAGTGATAGAGATGGGGAGAGGGGGAAGAAATAAAGAGAGAGGGATGATAGAGAGAGATAGAGATATAAATAAGGAGAGATCAAGGTATTGATAGAAAGAGATAAGAGAATGAGATAGAGATGGAGAGATAGTAATAGATAAAGATAGGGAGGAAGATAGATGTAGATAGTTGATAGAGAAATAGAGATAGACATGGAGAAATAGAGACAGAGAGGGAGTGCGATAGAGAGATAAAGAGGGAGAGACTAAGAGATAGTGAGAGATAGATATAAAATATAATGGGAGAGGATGGGATAGAGAGATATAGAAGAGGGAGAGGAAGAAATATATAGAGATGGTGAAGGAGAGATACAAAGAGATACAAAGAGAGAGATAGAGAAATAGAGAGGGAAAGGGAGAGAAAGAGAGATGAAAGAGAGATAGAGTGAGGGATATAGAAAGGTATATTTAAAGAGGGAGATGGAGTGGGAGAGAGGGAGAGAATGTGAGAGTGAGATAGGGAGATGTAGTGTCTTAAATTATCATCTTTGAAAAACACTATATTTTTCTCCCTTCTATGTTCTTTGACCTAATTATGCACCTAATTTCCCTAATTATACATTCCATGGAACATTCTATCATTTATTGGAAAATAAAATATATAAGATAAAAGTATGCATTTAATATTTTTCCCTTAATACTTTAGATCTCAAAAAAATTGGTCTTGACAAGGGCACCCTTGGCAACCTTGTCCCCTTAAAATGACCTCAAATTTAAATATTTTAGAGTCAATTGGTGATTTATGATTTTTAACTCAAATCCTAAATGTCGGCTATTGGGATTTAATATTCAAGAAATTAGAATAATTGTATATTATAAATACGTAGTTATTTTATCATTTTAACTAAGAAGGAGAAAAAAATTATTTTTGGTTTTCTCACTACTCGTGAGTCCCTGGTCTATCTCTATGGCTATTTTGTAATGGGTACTGGCCCTTCCAATTTTAATCTAATCAAAACTAAGAAGGAGAAAAAAGGAGAAATTATTGAGAGAATTGAACATCCTAAAATTATTCAAGGGTAGTTAAGAGAAGATTTATTAGCATTATTTTCAATCAAGCATAATGTCAATCCTTCATCAAGTTTTTCTATAAGTTTGTATGTGTTTTGTGATCATTTTTTTTGGGAGCACTAACACTTGTAGGTCTTAAAATAAAATCAATCCAAATTTTAGTTAAGCCTTGAAGGTGATGTGCATGACTCCAGTCTCTCAAAGTGATAAAATATGAGTGGTGAGTTGGAGGAAGTTGTTAACTCATCATTCATTTATCATTTAGTCTATATCCCTCAAAACTATAAGCTCTCTTTATTATCATTTTTTTTCATTATGGAGGTAGAAATATGAACATGAGGCTTGACTGAGGAAAGCCCCTATATGGCACAACCCTTCTTCTCCTTTTGAATGTGTTGGTATATATCTAAAGAGGATTGAATACTATTGAAGATAATTTTCTCATTTATGAATTTTCCAACATACTAACCCTTATTGAAGTAAATTTGTTTAAATTTACACCTTATAGGTAGATAAATTAGGTAACAATTCATTGCAATAAAAAAAATGTTTCTTTTATTGAGAATATACAAACAAGATGTCATATCATATTACAATAAAGATTCCATTTCATTACAATAATTTTTACAAGTTACAATAATACAAGAATACATACATTTACATACATATGTCTAATAAGCTTTAAAACAAATAGTTGTAAGATGGTTCAAGATCCTTCCTTTCAAATCTTGGTTCTTTTGTTTCCTGCTATGGAGAAGAAGCATCAATCAGGCACTTTTCCACCAACCACAGACTCATAATGTGGCCCCTCGTACATATATCATTTGATAGATGGCCCTTCCCTTCAACGAAGAGATTGGTAGAGTAACTGATAATGACAACCAATTGAGCATAGTGTTGTGTACTATATAAATAGAACTTGTATTTCCACAAAATTTGTCTAGCATGTAATACTAGATCACGGTGAACTAGCAGTGGAGCCAAAGGTCATGACACTACTTTGGCCAAAGTGTTTCATTCAATATGTTCTACTGAGGGTCATCTATCACATACACTACTCAGGGTTGATTTTAATTAAGGATATATTAAGCTATGCATAGGTATTTTCTTCAATGGATAGTCCATCATCCTAGATAACCTATTGAACCATCAATTTTAATAAGGTCTATAGGCTACTCTTGCACTCTTAAGATCTTTCACCTAAAAGGAGAGAGATAGAACCTTAAAATTGATGTGGTTCACTTAATATAATGTATGTATGTTGTGAGTAAGGATAAATGCAATGATCTAAATGCAACTAAGCAATGTAATTGACTGATTATGAATGCAAAACCTAAGAAATGTGACTGTTTGAAAACATAATGAGATATGCAAAAAATGTAATAGAGATGTAAACTAATGTAAAAATAATTGAACAAGGATGGAAAAAGTGCACCTGGGAATTGGGTGATGAATTTGGAGTGTCTTGAATGTTGACAGAAATCAGGGAAAATCACCAGTGGGACTCATTCGCCACTGATGGTGAATTAGTCCTGCTATTGGAAAAATCTCTTGAAAAGTGGTTTCTAACTGTTAGGATTTGGAATATGAAATAATCTAGTTTTCTAGCATTAAGGTGGGACTCATTCAACACTAATGGTGAATCATTCCTCTCCCAAAATTCTATGAAATCAGGGGTCAATTCTGTAGTTCTAGATCTACACCTGTCTTCTTGATAGGTTGACGGAGTCAAATCTACATAAAACAAACTGTAGGTTTTCTCCAACCTTGAAATAGGGTTTGGTTGACTTGAAACAAATTGTTGACTTCTCCACTTTTCAACACCTAATTTCTTGATAAATCTGCATACACAAATCTGCAAACACACATGCAAAAGGGGGAAAATAGTTAAGGGTTAGGTTATATGGATTTTCCTTGGTCAAATCCCACTTTGGTAATCAAACCCTTAATGAAGAAATGAAATGAAATAAATAAGGAAAGATGAATAAGCATGTAAATTTTCTAAACTCACCACAACCTTGTTGAAGAAATATGAAGATATGTCAATGGCTACTCCAAGATGCTTGATTGATGCTTGATTGGATGATGCAAAGTGATTGAATGTGAATGGATGCTTGGATGAATTTGTGAATGAATTAGGTATTAGGAGATGTAAAATGAGGAGAGAAACACTTATTTATACACAATTATGCCTTAATAACCCAATGATACCTCATCCTAGGCCAGCATAAGGTAATTTTGAATAAAAACCCAAAAGAAAATTTAAAATATTTTGAAATTCGAGCCAAGAGGTGCTCATTTGCCACCAATGGGGAATGGGTCCCACCTTGGACTTGTAAGTGGGTGTCAGGAATTAAGTCACATTTAATGTTATTTTTCAAGTTTTTATTCAAAAATACACTTAATTAAGCCTTATGAGTGCATAAAGGGGTCAAATAAAGCATAAGAAAGGTGTAAATAGTGAAATAAAGCCTAGAAAAGTGTGAAATATTGTTACAAGACTTTACAACACTTCAAAATAGGACTTGATAGTGATGAAAAGGTGATTTTTAGGTGAATTGTAATGAGAAGAGTCTAGAAAAGTGTAGAAATTTTTTACAACACTTCACAACACCTTGACAAGCCACCTTACTTTGAATGTTTAAGATCTAATGTGAATGCATAAGTTACATTGCAACATTAAATCAAAGCAAACTAGATAGAGCATCATGAGAGAAAGACGTAAAAGAACATGAAAATTTCCAAGAGCCATTTTTATATGGTACACCTATCAAGGGGTAAAATCACAAAGTTGTGTCACACTTTATAAAGGAAACAACCAACACTAATCCAACTTTTAAATTTGAATCACTAAAAAGTGGCATATATGTTTTGAATTTTGAAATAATGTAAACTAGTAAAATATGTATTTTTTAGTATATTTTATGTTTATATTTTTTTAAAAAAATGAAAAATTATTTTAAACTAGTTTTTAATAAATTAAGACTATAATTTAGTTGATGATAAAATGATGAAAAATGAAGTTGCATGGGATGTCAAACTTTTTATAGTAAATTTTATTTTTTTTCTTTCAATTTTTTTGTGTGTATTTATAACTTGAAATTTTAGTGCATGGATATATTTTTTCCAATTTTGATAAATATATATTTTTAAATAAATATTAAAATGTACGTGAATCAAAAAACTACTATTTTCATTGGATGTCAACTTTCATATTAAATATTTATCTAAAATGGAAAAAAAAAAATACCATCTTGAAATAGATTTTTTTATGTAGTGTATCATATTTTTTTATGTAGTGCATCATATTTAAAAAAAATATATGATTTTAAATAAATATTAAAATGTATGTGAATCAAAAATCTACTATTTTCATTGGACGTCAACTTTCATATTAAATATTTATCTAAAATGGAAAAAAAAATATACCATCTTGAAATAGATTTTTTTATGTAGTGCATCATATTGTTTTCAAAATTTTTAAGAAGTTTTAGTATTTTTCCTTGGCATAGTAATTAACCTAATATTTTGTGTTGATAACCTACTTTTAGTAAATATAAGAAATAATATATAAAACATAATTAAACTATTAAAATAAATATATTTTTGAAAACTACACATATGGATCTACAAAAGGGTATTTTAATATTTAAAAAAATTATTCACATTAGTAGGAGTTATTGAAACTTGAAGTTTTTCACATAATTTTAATTTTTTGGTAAATTGGACTCAAAGTAGTGCTCCATATATTTTTAGCCAACAATTTTAGTTGAAAAAGTTGTGGAAGTATCTAACTTAGCTAGAATGAATCTTACTATATCATATGTTTGACCAAAATTTATTTTTAGTTAGAAATACTTAAATTTAGTTGTGCTGATAAGTTGGCTGAAAGTGTGACACAACTTTGTGCTTTTACCCCACCATATTATTCTACTTGGAATAAACCTAATTAACTAGTAAGTACACAAGCTAGGTATTTTCTTCAATGGATAGTCCTTTATTCCAAAGATAACTTATAAACTTGGATAACCCTACTTACATGTGAGTATTTAAACTCCATCCCATACTAGATTATCTATCCTAGGAGTAAACACAAGCTTTACTAGTGAAATCAATAACTTAGCTAAATACACCATATGTGTTTTCCATGTTCAACCATACCTAGTATATAATACTTATGATAAACACCCATCTCCTACTATGGAGTAATTTAAGACACATTATGAGAGCAACATAATAGCTTCAACATCCTTTTCAAAACAATCTAGATTCTCTAATGCATATACTGGAAAAGACATCTCAATCCATGCATGCAAGACACATCATTCAAAGTAAAATAACAAAGAAGAGATCATCATGCCTATTATCACTTATCCAAACTAAGACAACAATGTACCCCTCTCTAGCAACAATTAGCTTGATAATCAACTTCTCACAAACAACTATAACTCACTTGTTGATAGCTTACTTCTCTCAAACTATAGCCTCCTCACAAACTATATGAACTTACTTCCTTTCTCTCTCTCAATGCAAATCAAAGTATGGCTGGGAAAATAAAAAAATATGAATTGCAAAAGATGTATTATTTTATGGAGGAATGTGTCCCTCTCAAATGAAATGGTTCAACTATTTATAGAGCAACCAAGCAACCTCAAAGCCTACAATTTAAGCATGTTAATGGATAGCAAGCTTCATGCAAAGAAACACATGAAACATATTAGAAAGGTGGAAAATTCACAAGCTAATATTCAGTATAATCACCTATAGGTCAATTTTTTTGTGACAATAATCCAAATACTTATTCAAACAACATAGGCTTAATTTGAATTGTCTTAATGAGAAGACATCTACAACAAACCATACTCAAAGGTGGAACCATTTATATTATCATTTCCTTCACATTTGGTGTGGTTAAACTCAATCAACTTCCATTTTATGACAAGTTTTCATCAATCCCTTTGGTGGATGAATCGACTTGAGGGATTTAATACGTTAGACAAAGTCAATCTTGGTCTCACTAATGGCTTCGACCAAGTCAATCATTTTATAGATAGCAATATCAAATGAAATGTAATGACTTATATCACATGTCATTTAGAATGATAATTGATTTACACTAATAGACTTCATTAGCTATTAAATCAGCTTCATTTGACATAGTCAATAATGACTATTATTGACCTCTATTTCATAGTCTCTATTGACTATAAACGACCCTTAATAAATCAGCTTCAATTAAATAAGAGTTAGTCAATTTTCTAAAAACATATGTATTATGTTAAGTATATATTATTACATATAAATATATATACTTAAATACTACCATGTATTTATATATATATGTATGTGTACATTCATATATACATTTAAATACACACACACAGACACACATATTTCTATAAATGTATATTCCTCTATGTACACATATGTGTAGGTATATCTATATCGATGCATCTATATGAGAATTTCCATTCACCAACGTACACATGTACCGATATACATATACATATCGATACGTGTATATACTATACATACATACATACATACATACATATATATGTATGCATGTATGTATGTATGTATATATATTCACATCTGATTCACATATAACCATTCACGATTACCATCATATTATTAAATGTTTATATGTGGTATATCTATACATATGCATATACATGTCAGTAGATCCCATTGACATGCATGTGCATATATATACACATACTTCCACATATATACCACTTGTCAATATAATTGTAATAAAAAATATCTCAAAAGCTCAAATAGATAAACATCACTCAATAATGCATGCAGTACACAAGAAGTCTCAAATGCAAACATATCAGCTAGGGTTGACTTTACTACTACCCAAAAAATGACTTAATAATTCTAATGTGGTGTGTATATGCTCAGATAGTTTAATTTTATTAGTTACCCGACCAAGATCTTCTCTCGAGTGGTACTTCCCCTCTACTTGGAGGAATGAACACATACCTGCATCCACTAACACATGCACATGACAGTTAATTGTTCACAACATATGCAGTATACATAAGCATTTAAAAATTTAGAATAATAATAATTCAATAACCTTTCATTCACATATATGCAATATTTCACCATCAACTAAGCTAACATCAAATGAGATAACATTCATATTGATAACAAGGTACAAGCATACTTTATTCGTCTCTAGAATTCACATTACATTCATATTTACCCTATGTAGTAATAGTAAATAGTAACTTCAAAAATGGGGTGTAACACATTCAAGCTCTAAAACTTGACAATAAACGAAAAAGTCCATTATCTCAGTACTAGAAGAAGATCACACAACCAAATCCAGAGGCAAGGAGCTATAGAACAGACACCTCAATACTAGGAAATCCTTTACAAAATTAGGTTTTTAGTATAGGGAACCCAAGGAACCCTTGTCTAGCAAAATTTTCCTCAAATTCATAGGTAAGGTACCTCTGTGTATAGCTTCTACTTTTTTGGAACTCAAATTTCTCTTTCAATCTCTATTTTTCCATAATTCATGATAGAGTGTTGCATTTTCATAGTTAACTAGTTGAATCATTTTATTTCAACAAAAAATCCTTTCTGAGCCCCCAAAGAATTTAGATCCAAGGTTTAGTGACTCCCCTTTCAAGTTATAAGTTAATCGCATTCCCTTGTTGATCTAAATTCTAAAGTTATGTAAGTGAAAAGTGACACCCTAGTTAAACCCTAGAAATTACTTTTCCTACATAACATTTTGGTGAACTTGAAATATCTTACACTTGTAGTTTTTGTTTTTTAATTTTTCATTGCATAAAATATACAAAATTAATTTAAAACCTAGGTTATTTGAAGATCTTGTTGATAATTTACATTTATTTAGAAAAGAAACTATCTATTTTCATTAGTTTTTCATCATAAAAATTAAAAATAATTTGAAAAAAATTGCACAAATTTTGAGATCTAATTTTCCTTGTCTATGGCATATGTTTGAGTTGTTTTCATTGAGAAAATTATTTTCTAAATTATTCTATCAAATTTTCATGCATGCATATTTTAGTGAAAGACATTGAAAAAGTGACAAAATGGCGTGGTATTTTCATTTTAAAAGATCAATAACCTTTTCTTTTCTCTATTTTTTTTGAAAAATCAATCAATTACAATGTTTAATTTCTAGAAAATGTCATTTGAACATATTTAATTGTACTAAAAATATAAAAATTGTAAGCATATAGGTGATCCACATAGAAAAATTTGGTTTTGGTGCATATGTATAAATTTGTTGATTTTTAGAATTAAACCTCTGAGACATAGGACCCTCAGACACTGTAGCTGATTATTGGATTTTTTTTTTTTAAATTACATCACCGGTCTAGGGTTCCTAGCACCCTTGTCCAACCAATTTGAGCCTAAATTTTATGTGTAGAACCTTGCCTTTTGTCTTTACCTAGATTTGGTCTCAAGTTTTAAAGTTTAGTAATGTAACTGTCTAATTTTTCTAAGCATTTCTATTTTGATTCATAGGGAATAACATAATGTTTTCATTGTGAAAATATTGTGTGGTCATAATTCATGTTTATTGTTAGATCTTGTTAAGAAAATAAAATATTTTATGTTACAAGCATGTGAAAATGATTTTCTTTATCCTCTTTTATTATTTTTTATTGATTCATCTCCTAATATCCCTCCTATGTGTGAGGATATTGGTGCAAGAGAATGAAATCATTAACAATCATGAAAATCATGTTTTCTTCTTCTTTTGATATCTTGCCTACTTTTGAAGAATGTATCTTGGTACTAGAAGATCTAATCATTGAGCATCATGAGAATATTGTTTGTTTCTCTCCCTCGATACCTCTAGGAATATATTGTGACATAAGAGGATGAAATCAAATGTGATACATTTATTTCAAAATAAATTAAGATGGATTGAATAGATGAATATGTTAAATTATAACTAGATCCCCCATTGATAGAAGATCATTGACAAGTAGTTAACTAAGTTGAGGTTATGAATGCACAATTAAAATTTAGATCTCCTTTAATTATTGGATCTACTGAAACTCCTCTAATTATTTGACCTCCTAAATCACCTCTCATTATAGGACCTCCTACACCTCATGATTATATCCTAAACTTTGCAAAGCAACTCACTAGTAATCATGCGTTTAATCAACAAAGGTATCACATAGTTTCTCACACCTATATCACTAGAAATAATAAGAATGAAAAGAAAACACCATACATTCCAATAACTCAACCATATCTCCCATCCCCACCTAATCTTCCTCAACATAGTGGTAAGGAATATGATCTTGTTGAGAAATTTCATAATACCCCAACCAAGATCTCCCTTTGGGATTTTATTCGAACGTCACCTTGAAAGGTGGAAAATTGTTTGCTTCTATGGTTGGGAGATAGAATAAAAATCCTCTTCATTCTCATTCAAGGAAAACCACCCTAGAGATCTCAAACTTAGGTATACAAGGGAGAAATAGATCTTGCAATAAGGTTGTCCTAGGGTCTGATTAGAAACTAAAGAGGGGTTCACCACCAAGCTAGGGTTGGAAAGGCTAATGAAATGCAAAACCTAGTTATGAAACTTATTGCAATGCAAGGCTTACATAAATGATCTGGAAAAGCATGTAAATCGAAATAGAAAGGTGAGAAATCAGAAGTGTGCACCTAGGAATCTAGAGAGGCCTTAAGGAGGTCTTAAAATGATAAAAACACTAAATTTAATGTTGATTGGGACTCATACACCAGACTAGATGATTTAGTCCTAGATTAGGGTTTTTGGGTAGGAACAAAAATATGGTAGAGAGATGTTAGGAACTAAAATTTATAAATTTTCCTATACTAGGACTCATACGCTAGAAGTGGTATATTAGTCCAGTTAGGGTTTTCTAGAAATTCAAAGTCTGAACCCACTCATTAATGTCTGCTTTGGACCCTTTCCACCTAATTTCTATATCTGAAACTTTTATTTGCAACCTATGGATTCCTTCCAATGTTCTCCAATGGAAGGTGGCAACATTGACAACTTTGAACACTTGACAACTTTCTTGAAACTTTATCTTCAATATGTCCTCAACCTAGATCTATAAATCACACACTAAATAGAGGGAAAAGTGTTGTTTTGATAGTGGAAAGGGGTTTGCCTTGGTCAAACCCTGTTTTGGTAATCAAACCTTGAAATGCAATGAAATATGAAAGGAGAATGATGATTGAACAAAATGTAATATTGCAACTCACCAAACCATAGCAATAAAGCTCTACAAACATGTATGAAGTGACTCCAATGGATACATATATCTTGACTCTTGCTTGAATGTGATAGATCTTGACTTGAATACTAGCTTGAAACATGAAACTCTACATCACAATTGTTAGCTCAAAAACAAACATGATGCATGTTGACTTTGACATGATTATTGATACTTGAATTATGCTCCAAAATACTTGATAATCAACTCTTGAAGACTCTTGAATGCTTCCTTGATCAAAAATTTTCTATAATGCATGAATCCTTGAAAGCTTCAGATTGTTAAGATGGAAAATGAGTAAAAGAAACTTGTATTTATACTTGTTTATACCAAATTTCCTGAAATTACAACATTACAAGATGACATCAAATCTAGGAGAATAAAATCCCACCAAGAATTTGAATTAATTTTGATTTTGGGCCACATGGGACACATATTCTAGAAGTGGTGTATGAGTCATATTAGGCATTAATTATGGGACACATTTTCAAAAATTCTTAGAATGATGTAAAATCTAGATCGGGGCCCCAAAACCTAGGTGGGACTCATATGTGCCAGGTGGTGTATGAGTCCCAAATCACTAAATTTAGACCACAAAACCTCAAAAAACTTGAATTATGATTGAATGTTGATATATGTTGGGATTATCCTCAAAAAGATGCATTAAATCAGGTTTGTTGATGCAAAATAAGGCCAACTAAAGCATAAAGAAGCCCAATTATTTAATAAAACCCTAGAAAAGTATGAAAGTGTGTTACAACACTTTACAACAATCTAAATGAGGTACACTTAAGTCCATTTAGTTCACAAGGGCACACAAACTAATGTGAGTGTGTTAAACACATTACAACACTAAGTCAAGGCATCATCAAGCTCAATTTTATAAGGAGGGACCAAACAAGTTTGAAAATTCCACGAACGAAATTTTTCGACACTACACACCTAAATAAAATGGGATGATCCAAGAGACATTGCAAAATATGAATGTCTCAACTCCTGTTAAGAAAAATTATGTAGCTTCCTTGTATGATTGTATGGAAGTGACAAAGCTGGGTATTAGATTCACTCAACATGAATTTCCCTCACTTGAAATCCAAAAAAAGTGAAGCTTTAATGATAATGGTGGCCATTAATAAATTTGGGTTTAGACGTACTATCATAGATAATAGATTGGGTATTAATGTTTGTAGCATTGATCTTCTAAAAAAATTTATAGTGAACAAGAATCTTATAAAACCAACTGATCTTTCTAGTTGTGGCTTTGATAATATTAATAGATAACCATTAGAGTTGGTCACAATACCCATCAAGGTAGGGACCGTGGTTTTACCTACCCCTATCATATCATGCTAAGACCTCTTTCACACAATCTTCTCCTACGTAGATTGTAGATTCATGCCATGAAGGGATTCCCATCTACTCTTGACTAAGAGATGAAGTATAAAAATGATAACAAGATATGCATGGTTAAAGTGGATGAACAAAGTTATAATTCATAAGTAAATATTGAGAATATCACTTCCAACTCTTTTAATACATTGATCCCAACTTTAAGGGTAGAGCCTATACATGTTGAATATTGTATCTTAGTTAAAAAACCTCTTAGACAATTATTAGGGTTCATTAGATTTTAGACCCTCCTTTTTTGGAGAGTACAAAATTTTAATAATCTAAACCTAAATAGTCTTGTGCTTTTTTTGCTCAATATGATTCTACATCAACAAATCCAAAGACATCATCCAATGATGGTGACTGAGGCTCGTTAACTTTCATCCATCATGTGTGGAAGATGCCTAAACATAGAAAACTTAAAAAAGGATTTGCATTCTCATGTAAGAACCAATTATTCTCATATAAGCATTTAGATAATACTTATTCATATGAGCTGGAAGAGTTTTATGGGCTTGGAAATAAATTTCTTTCTAAAAATGGATATAATAAAAATAGGGAACCAAAATATAGGGATCAAGTGAAGTCTATATTGTACTTTTCTAATCAGAGTTTAGGTTTCCAACCTTCATCCCAATCATCACCCAATGCTTTATCATCTATTTTATTTATGATTTTTTTTAGTAAGCGAGGAATATTTTATTCACAAGAGAAAAGAATGCCTCCTCCTATTGGACACTAGGAACAATGAGAGTGGGGGGGATGAATCAATGTTACACAATATTTGAATTTCAAACAAGATCTAAAAGTATCAACAACAATATTTAAACTTTAATGGCATCCACAACATATAAACAAAAGGAAACATGCAAACACATTAAAGAACACCATAATGCCAAAAATTTTATGTGGAAAATCTGTTAGGGGGAAAAACCATGGTGGATGTTAGTCCACAATATATATACTCTGTTAAAAGTATGAATAAAAGGGAATGCACTTGCATTCAAGTACATTTCCTAGAGCTCACTGCTCAAAATAAGAAAGGCTCACTACTTTAGAAAATGAGAAAATAGCATCTCCAAATGCTTGGATTCAGTTGCAATAAAGCTCAGTTAAAATGATCTTCAACCCTTTTGACTGACTCTATTCTTTTGTTCTGTTCAACTTTGTTTTCTGCCCTTCTAAAACCCTTCTAATACTTGCACACACATCTACTATGCTTTACACACATTTTCACACTTCTCCACACACTCAAAATTACCAATCTCATATATATATCCACGAGCAAGGATTTCAATACTATATGTCAACTTCACATAAGACGTAATATTCTTCCACATGTTAGCTCAAATCACCAATTAAAATTAATGTGTACCCACATAAGTTGGCTAGACTATAGTAGGGACCCAAATCAAAATTCCCAACACAAGAAATATTAAAACAACTACTCCTTATAAATCTAGAACATGCTATATACACCAAGTTGGCCATAATGAGAAAATAAACAATAAATCATCCTATTAAATCTCCAAACTCATACATTGATCAATGCAACATTACAAAACTTACCAATAAGTTATCATATATGCTTATTAAGCTTTCCTCGGAATCCACAATATAAAATAATGATCCAGTGAAGTATACAAACTGACTGACTGATCGAATATACTGTTCTTCATGCTTTTTGTTGGTAACACACTGCCTACTACAATTTCTGTCGGTATGAGATACATCTAAACTATGGACAACACTAATGACTCTTGTTGCCATCAATGACAACACTAGAATCCATAAAAAATCTCCCAAATCCATATTCCAACAATCTCCCCCTTTGGCATTGATGGGAACACTTAGTGAAAAATGACTAAGTGTCGGAACCAAAACTCAAAAATTCAAAACAAAATGAAACAATGCTCCCCCTTTTGGATGCCAAGGCATTTTTCACTGCATTCTCTCCCCCTTTGACATCAATGACAAAAAATTACTGCTTTCTCTCCTACTACACTCTCTCCTCCTTTGTTGATGCAAAAATTGATCAAAATTGCAATTGCTGCTAAATTCGGAAAATTATTTTATACTTATCTTTCATCTCTAGAAGAAATTTCTTCCAAGCATCCACTGCAATCCCAATAGTTATTATCAAACTATTATTTTTTTGATGTCCTGTTGATGACCTAGACAAGTCATTCAAGAGTGGTAATGGCTTCTTCCATCTTTTCTCCTTTCTTTAGAACTACAATCATTTGCTCCAGTCTGCATTCGGTATGATCCTTTACTTTCCAGAAAGTATCCATAAGAGTGTTTCTAGAAAAGTGGACCTTTGCATGCTCAACCTACAACTCATGAATCTTCTTCTTAATTGCTCCATTTTGGTCTTGAAACATACTATAGTCCTGACCAATTTTGATTAGCTCATTCTCAATTTGCTCCAACTTGTCCTTATATTTACCAACCACATGAGGCCACCTAAGACAGTAATTGTAGATCTTATTTGCTGAGTCAATGCATTGTCTTAACAAATTCATTTTCCTTTTCAGTTTGGTGAGAGATAGCCTAAAATTCTCCTTCATATGTAAGATTATCTCATCTTCTTTCCTTTCTAGAGCACAAAGTCCATAGCCTCCCTAATACATTCAATCATTTCTTCTAGAAGTATATTCTACAAACTCTCCAATTCAATGTTATTATCAATAAAGTATCTTCCTAGAGTGTCCTCAATGAAGTCTTGTTCATATGATGGTCCATTTATCCATATGTCAGTTATCTTTTGCATTCCATCTTCTTCTTGAACAATCTGCAATATCTTTTCTTTGAATAAAGCGCATTCTTCATCACTTTCTTTTGCTATTAGCACATCTAGTTCAACTGGTTTCAGCTTATCTCTTGGTGTATATTCCTCATAATCTTCATCCACTATATCCACAACTATCTTCTCTTTACCTTTTCCCTCAACTTTTGTTGACTTGGGTGCTAGAGGAGTGACATCAACTAACTCTCTTGCTCTTTTCTTCTTTTTCTCTTCATTGCCAAAAGAAGACCCAACTTCAACTACTTTTATCAAGAGTGGAATACCACTTACACCAAACTTTCCTAACAACTTTCTAAAGAATTTTTCATAAAATTGTTCACCATTTTCAAGAGTGTTGAAGTGCTCAAGGATTTTCGTACAAATTGGTATATTTTCTTTCCATACCACATTATCATTTTGAGGTAAGGAATTCAAGAAATGCATCATAATGCATATAACTAGGGTACCAAACCTGAAAGAGTAGTCTATATCCTTTGTCAATTGCACAGTCTCCATCAATTGATCCTTCAACAATCCACACATATCAAAGTCTTTATCTTCCATTATCATTTTGTGTGCATTGTAGACTGCGCCTGTAGAGGTTGCACCTTCCCTATTTTTGAAGAAAATTTTGTATGAAATTCCATATGCAATGTACATAGTTAATGGATCGTTGATTGTTGAAAATAGTAGTTCCCTTTGATCTCTTGTTACTCCGGTTAGGGCTTCAAATTCAATATTCTGAATCAATTTCCTTTCCGAGACATCTCCAACATTGCATAATCCTGTTAGATTTTTTATTACTTCTTTTGAAATTTGATAGAATTTATCTAGAGTAAGGGTATCATCATTCAATCTATTCAGGATAAACCAAACTACTTCTTCATTGAAAAAATATGGAAACTCATTCCAGATGTCCAAATTCTTATGTTTCGCACCTGGAAGCTTCTTCAATTCATCGACTGGCAAAAAAATTCTTACAACCATGACCTTCCGACTACTATATTCATCCAAATTTATTGTTCCTTTGATTTTCCTCATTTTCCATATCGAACAATGTTCTACCAATCAACGTATAAGTACAAAATTGACAAGCAATAGAAATACCTAGGAATTTGCCACTAAATTGACTTTCACTCCTTCAAATTTTTTCTAAAGAAAGCTCTCCAAATTTTCTCCTTCAACGCACGGTGATGAAAGAGGGTTCTGAATTCCTTTTTATAATTTTTCTCACCTAACTTCTTGTCGTATTAAATGCTTTACCCTAGGAGTTTCAGTTACTTTGCGCTCTTAGACAACAAGAGTAGAATCCGTCTACGGACCTTCAAGATTCCATCCTACTCTACAAATGATCATTAATACATTTGAAGATGAATAACACAACTGTTGACAACTTCCTATGATCCAATACCAACTACACACAGGGGGGCAAATTTTTTTCATGAAAACTCCCCCTAGGCCAATGGCCTGAAATCAATTTCTAGATGAATTACTAGAGGGCGCTTCCAGTACAACCTTATTACCTTCATCAGATTCACTCTTCTTTATCCACGTTTTCTTCATCTGATCTCTTATCTCTTCCACAGATACTTTTCCTTTTCCTTTTTCATCTTTTTGTGAATTTCTTCCTTGATATACCTGACCTCTTTTATCCATATTTCTATACTTGTAAAATCTTGCAATGCAACCAATTTTTTTGCAGTTGTAACACACTATATTTTTCTGTTTGTACCATCCATTCCACTAATTTCCTCCTAGTCTGCATTGATTAGCAACATGTCCAAATTTTCCATAGGTGTATCATTTAACATTTCTCATACTGACATACATACTTCTACATTCAATTGACTTATGACCATACTTTTTGCAATTAAAACATTGACCAAAAAGTGATGGACTGCCAAAATTTATCTTACTTCTACACTAAGAAGCCATATGACCAAATTTATTACAAGAAAATTAGTAACCATTAAACTTCTGAGCATTGGGTTTCCATACCAGATATCTTCTACCTTTGTTCTTCTGAGTTTTATTTTTAGAGTCCTTTTGTTTAGATCCAAAGTTCTCATCTTTCACATAGCCAAGGCCTCACTTGTCATTTGCATCCTTTTGTCCTTTAGTCATCTCATCAAAATTAGCAGAACTCATCCTAAATTTCTCCTTGTATTCATTTTTTGTAGCAAGTTCATCTTTGAGAATAATTATCTATCTCTCAAGCTCCTATTCATTGTTTCTAGATTTTTGCAGTTCAATCTCCAAATGAATGAATCCACTATTAACTCTATTGCATTCCTCAGACTTTTCCTTCAAGGACTAGGCCAAATTCTCCTCATTCTTCTTTCTTTCTTCAATCTCTTTAGTTAGCTTCATTGCCACATATTCCATTTCAATCTTTAGGGAAGCATTTTCCTTAACAATCTTTTCACACTCTTTTGTTATTTCTTTTAGGGTTTGATTTAGATGAAAATCTTTCGGGCCTTTGCTTTCTTTTTGCTTCAACTAGCCACATAGTTCCTTCCTCTTTTCCCTTTACTCATTTATTTTATCCTTCAGTGATTGAATGAATTTTTCGGTAGCCACAATATTTTTTTTAGTTGCATGACTTCTTCTTTCAACTAATAAAGATCTTCAAGTGCCACCATAAGTTTCTATTGAAGACCACCTGCATCCATTGTAATCCAAGATCCACCTCAAGCCGTTAAACTTTGTAAGAGGAAACTGCTCTGATATGAATTGTTGTACACTAGGAGCATTGAGAGGGGGGGTGAATCAATGTTCCACAATATTTGAATTTCAAACTAGATCTAAAACTATCAACAACAATATCTAAAATTTAATGGCATCCACAACATATAAACAAAAGAAAACATGCAAACACATTAAAGAACACCATAACACCCAAAATTTTACATGCAAACCCTATTAGGGGAAAAACCACAGTGGATGTTAGTCCACAATATATACTCTATTAAAAGTATGAACAAAAGGGAATGCACTTGCATTCAGGCACACTACTTAGAGCTCACTACTCAAAATAAGAAAGACTCACTACTTGAAAAAACATTTGGGAATACAACAAAAAGGTTGAACTAAGAAAATAACATCTCCAAATGCCTAGATTCAGTTCCAATGAAGCCCAGTTAATATAATCTTCATCCCTTGTGACTAACTCTATTTTTTTGCTCTACTTTGCTCTTCTCAACTCTAGTTTCTACCCTTCTAAAACCCTTCTAATACTCACACACACATCTAATCTGCTTTACACACATTCACACACTTTCACACTTCTCCGCACACTCAAAATGAATTACCGATCTCATATATATATCTGCAAACAAGGATTTCACTACTATATGCCAGCTTCACATAAGATGTAACATTCTTCCACATGTTGGCTCAACTAACCAATTAAAATTAGTGCATACCCACACAAGTAGGATAGACTATAGTAGGGACCCAAATAAAAATTCCCAACACAAGAAATATTAAAAAAACTACTCCTTATACATCCACAACACACTATATACACTAGGTCAGCCATAATGAGAAAATAAATAATAAATCATTCTATTGAATCTCCAAACTCTTACACCGATCAATGCAACATTACAAAATGTAAGGCCTCTCCATTCTTACAACGACTTTAACTCCTTGTGTTATAGTCTTGAGAGTTATCACATCATTTTATTATATAAGTTAATGTCATCAGTTAAGGTATCATTTTAGTTCTAAATAATAATTAGAATGACTTACAGATTCAGGGGTGTTGTGTTAATAAGGTTAAGTTTCCTTTTTCTACGGACTTTCAGGAGGAAGTCTAATACAAGGGGGGGAGAATGTAAGGCCCTACCATTTTGTCCAATAGTTGCAAATACTTGTTTCTTCATGGGTATAGTTGTTTAGTGATAATAAGTTAAGTTAAAATGATTAACTATGCAATCTATCTCTAATAGTTATGTGGGTACAATTAGATCTTGTACTCAGCTTATACTACAATAGTATGCAATAATTATATTATTTATTTAATCTATTAAAATTTGAGCAATTAAGTTGTGGAAACTAGTAGTACCTTAATTAAGTTGAAACTTGAAAAGTTTGTTCCAACCTTACTGTAGAATAAATGAGGTTAAAAAAATTAAATGATTGATTCTATAAAGAATACTCCATTTATGAGAAGATATTTTTGTGATAAAAGAAAGAAAAAGTGACAATAGAAAATAAAAGAAGAAATGTTAGTGGTTGACTAGAATTAGCATGATATTCATTAACAAATAGTATCATTATCGATTAAGAAAAGCAACAAATGGATGAGTACAAAATACTGCTTATAATATTTTACTAATTTTGTATTTTATAAAAGATAGAATGTCTGATCAATAAAGAAAATCTTATTAGAAATATAGTTCAAATAAACCAAAAATATCTAAAAAAGAGGCATGTAAAGTCGATGGCATAAATTTATTTATTTTTATTTTATTCTCATTGGTGCAAAATCTGTTGTTTCCATGCTTTTGCTTTGTTAAGCTTTAAGAAAAAAGGAACCGATTAGGGTATATGCAGTTTTCAAATCTTTATTTCCATGCTTTTTGGCTTTATGTTGGGGAATTACCTCTATTTAGAGAGGCTAAATCATGGTAACTAAGGGAGGGGGAGTGGTAGATCTGAAAAAAAACATAGGGAGTTAAATCCTCTACTTTCTCTCCATTGTGAAAGGGGGGTCTTCCTCTTGAGATTCCATTGAAAGATGGAATGCTACAACCCTCTTAGGCCTAAGCTTTCCTTCACCAGCAATAATAATAGTCTAAGCTTTCCTTCAACATCAATAAGAGTTATCATGTCAAATCTTCATGAAAGAATGGTGTTTCCAGGTAGTTCTTAAATATCCAATGCATATATTAATCCATATCTTTCTTCTTTACAGATTAAAGAAAATAATTATTGTCTGTATTTTTTTTAGAACTTGTATTAATTTTTCTGATAGGCCGAGGATTACTAATTTCATGCATGATCATTATAGTTTAAAAAAAATTAAAACATTTAGAGGGTGGGAAGTTGTGTGGAAATTACCAAACTTGCATACACCAGGCTTAGTTGCTTCCAAACATTAACTTGAATATGAATGTTTTAGTTTTACAGTCATAGCATAAGACCACATTTCTCTAAGGCAGTTATGAAATACTTGTTGAAGATTGTTAATTTCTGGATTTTTGATTGTGTTAGAGCTTTTTTCATCCTTCTTGTGTTTTGCATTAATATGAAATAATTCTTGTGTTTTGTTGCGCTTGCATATTTTTGCATGCATTATATTTAGTCATTCCATATGATTTTGTACATGCCAGTTGCATTTTCTTGGATGATTTATTTAAAAAAAAAAAAAAACGGAACCATTTTAATCAACCAGTTTGCATACATGCGATTGGTTCACACCTTTTCTAAATTGGCTTGGATCTCCCAAGATAGCTTCACTACTTTATTTCAATATTATTCTGTGACTATGAATTCTTATACCATTTTAGTTTCATGCTTTCAACACCTACACCAACTTGTTCATTTATAGTGACTAGCACTGGTGTATGCACCATACTTTGCCTTGATATTTCTTGTGTTCTTAATGCTATACAATCTGGTTTTTAAGCTTGACTTAATTTTGCCAATTAAAGATTCTAGACTTTTGATATTATTCTATTATTTTTCTGTAGAGTTTTGAGAAATTTTCTATGTTATACGCTTCTTAACACATCATGCATGTTCAAATGTCTTGGTAACCCTACCTCTACTGGCTATCCCAATTTGGTCTCAGCACTTTCATGCTTATTTATACTCAAGGATACTCTGTTATAGCAAACAAATAATTGCTATATGTTCTATTTATTTTTTTCTAAAAAACATTTAAACTTGATTCCAACAGTAAATAAGTTTACAACTCTCTTTCCTTTTGTTAAGATAATTAAACATACTATAAATAATTAACTTATCAAAAGTTTAAACATTCAATTGCTAAAAGGTAGATTATTTTAAATACTATCTTTATTGGTGAAGCATCTCTATGCGAAGATAATAAGAGAAAACTACAATAAGGTATAATGCTAGAAATAATATAGTATGAAATGAATTAAAGAAATAAAAAAAATAGATAAGATACGTGTAGAATGTGTATGAGAAAAATTAGATTATATTAAATTATAGTGGATATGATATATGTAAGATGTTAAATATGTAGAATGTGGTTAAAAATGCATGATAGTTCTTATGTGTGCATCCTATATTATTTATGATTCATGCTTTAATGGTTCTTGAGTCATTTTGTAAACCAGTCGTCCCTTTGTTTGTGTTTCCATTTTCTATGTTAGTTATGATATCTTGCATTGAGACAATTCACCTGGTAGACTGCACATGACATTGATTTATTTAAACAGTTCTAAATGGTTTGACATTTAACAAAAATGAATATGCATGAAAATAATGTAAGATCTGTCTCTCTTGTTGTTGTGTTAGTGGTGATCTCCTGTGAAATCTCATAGGTATTGTATTTTCTATTGGAAATAGGCCATTAGAACTTTTATGTGTTAAATTTTTGGTGCATAATTATTTTACATATTGAGTTTTGTATGTCAAGTGTCTAAGGGAAATTGAATAAATGAGATAAGATATTTATACACATGTAATTAAATAAACTAATTAACCAAACTTATGTCATTAGATTAACCCTTTTTATATAATTACAATTTCGTAGTATTTTATGAAATTTCAAAATTGGAACAGTAGAGTGTGAAATTTATATGAGGTATTTTGTATGAATTTTCAAAATTAGGTAGAAAAATAGTGTGTTGAGTTGCATAAAAAAAACTGCTCATACACGTTTAGGATTCATGATAAACATTTTTTTTGTTTTATGCCTTGTGTCTTCCCCTTTTTGAAACATATTTCACTTTTGATTTTGGACAAACAGAGTGAAAGTTATGGGTATTTTAGTATCATCTATTTTGCTGCGATCAACAAGCTGAAAGTTAACTAAATTTATGATCAAAATTATTAGCAATGTTTCTTTCATATTGTAACCACTATCATACATTGCTTGTGTTTGCCAAACTTTTTGGTAGACTAGTCATGAATAGAACCTAGATGACCTTCATTGTTGTTGATTAGTCAGTTATGTTTTGGGTCGAACTATGATTCCTCTATGTTATGTGTACGTAGGCAAGGCCATCAGAGATGAGCCCCCGAGGAATTAGGTCTAGCCCCTTAGGTTCCCTATTCTTTCTTGAAAACATACTTATTGTGAGTTGATCTTGTATTATGATTGGAAATTTAAAGTTTGTGTTATGTAATTTAGATGAGTTTGTGTTAGAAATTTTTTTGGGCATTGCACAAAACTTACCAATAAGTTATCATATATGCTTAGTAAGCTTTCCTAGGGATCCAAAACATAGAATAATGATCTGGTGAAGTATACTGACTGACTGACTGACTGACCAGATATCCTGTTCTTCATTCTTTTTGTCGGTAACACACTACCTACTACATTTTTTTCTGGTACGAGCTACATCTAAACTATGAACCACACTAATGACTCCAGTTGCCATCAATGAAAACACTAGAAGCTATAAACAATCTCCCAAATCCATGTGCCAACACCTACTACTTATTGCATACCCAAGCATGAGCATATTTTGTTGAGGCTCATGAAAGAAAAATTATAAAAACAAATATTTTTTTGTATATCATCGAGTACATGGTCATTCCACTAATTAGTTTTAGGCCTTGAGTAATAAAATACAACTCAATGATTGAGGTGCTCTTCCATGGGTTGATACATGCAATCACTCAAAATAATAATAATATTTATTCTTTGTTGTTGCTCCTCACTATGTGGCATTTGTAGCTTCATGTGTTTTCTCATTACCATTTGAATGGTGGTACAATATTAGGTGTAACCACATTTTCTATTGTAGCTACATGATAGTCTCTTGTATGGCTTTCCTTGTCTCTACACTTGGGGGAAATGATAACAAGTTTTGGATGTGTGCATCCTCCTTGAGGATTCCCTCTTCATCCATTATTTCCTTAAAATACTAATGTAGAAAGTATGTTAAAATTTTAAGGGTGGGGCATATCCCATAGCCATTTCATAGATGTCTTGTGAGATTTGACTTATGTTGAACATCTAGAATACTGAGAAGAGGGGCCATGAATTAGTATTCCATAAACCCATAATAAAATCCACTTAAGCATTATCACAATTCTGACTGAATTAGCAAGAGTAAACATAGAAACAAGTCAATGCAATCATACACATGAACACCAATATTTTTACGTGGCAAACCCAGAATGGGAAAAACTATAGTGAGGGTACAATATATTATATCTGGATACAAAATATTACAGGCCTCATAGCCAAGAATGGTTCATGAGTCCCATTAGGAATTAATTGTTGTATACATAGCTATAATATAATCGATGCCTTCCAGTCAAATGGTCTTGCTAGCTTTAGTCAAGAATGTTATTTTTTTTCTTGCACATACTATGAACATTGGTATTTGGTTCCATCTTTGCTAAGAACAAAGACTTGTTTCGCCTCAAACATTTTTTGATCGAAGCTTGGAACAATAGTCTCTCTAGATAGATAATATGAGGTTTGGTTTTTCAGCATCTAGGTTGCATTGATAGATGATATTGGGAGTAAGAAAGCTTGTAGAACCAAAAAATATCTCCTTGTATTTACACATTCCATAGATTTGATTAACTGACCCAATATCCATTGGAAAATCATGAAGCCACTTGCCAAATACCAAGTATCGTACTTGTAGAATGTGCTTAACATCACTTAAGTAACCTAATATAAGTTGATTGTCATTGGTACCAATAGTTGATACAAGTACACCTCTATCTAATTTTGGAACTACATTGCTCTAAGATTATGGCTGCCTCAAATCCACTCGGACCAATTTATACCTTGGAGCATTTTTATTGGTCCGAAAAGTGAACATGGTATCTTCATTTGCAACAAGATCATATTTTGCTTCAAAATTATCAATGAGTTAGAATGTAGACCAGAGGCTTGCATTCAAGCTGCACGCCCCACTCACCTTAGCTGCACCTGCTATTTGAAGTTTTGAGTAAATGATATTTGTTTTTCCTTTTATATATGTTGTACTCTCAGATTGTTTGCCCACTCCTTTGTTATTAATCTAATTTTGGCATTGAAACATATGGGTATGTGCAGGATCATGATGGGCCAAAAAGTGGCAATATTATGGGTATTTGTAGGGTATGTGGCTGACGACTTTTTTTTACCCAAAATTGATGAAACGAAAAGGGTTTTTAGAGGAGATTCTCAACTTTCCAACAATATAAATTATTCTTTAGTTTTAATTTAATAAATAATTATTATTCATTTTCTATTATAATTATGACTAAATTCCTAATGAAGTTTTGACCAAGTTAAGGTGGTCAGACATATGAGTTTTTATATTTTTTAAAAGTTGTAATAAAAATTTCATAATTAATTATTTATTCAGAAAAAAATTACAAAAAAATATGAATCACATCTGGACATGAGTCCTCTACTTATATATAAAATCTTATTAAAAATATTATCATTTTATTATGGTTAGAATGGTTAGACAGACACCTACTTCTTATTTTTTCCCTGAAATTTAAGTACTATTGCATTGAAATTTCAAATTTTCACCAAATAGATTTTATTTACTTTTAAGTAAACCTAGTAGTTTAGAAACTACATTCAATTTTCTATAGATTCTATTCTTACATATTTTTGAAATAATATGGATAACTTATTCAAATTTTTACGTCAAGTTGCCTAACACTAATTTTTCTAAATTTTTTGCCACTTAAGGGCCTATTTTTTCCATGATGATCCTACACATACCCATATAGAAATTGATATTTGTTACATATAGAAATCGGTTGCATTCCTCATCTCTACTTAGTTCGAGCCAATACCTCATTGTATTTTTGTAAATCATGGTCAAATCTGAGATCTAATAGTAAGCTTTTACTTCAACTTACATGTGTTTTATCTTGTGCATTGACTATATAGGTTCACTAAAGATGAGCTCCAACGGTTTTAGTTTATTTTAGCTAAAAATAAATAATTAATGTGTTGTGCATGCATGGTTTTTGGTGTTTAAGTTGATTTATCGCTCGATACCTTCATTTTCCTATGTAGTTACATATGTACCTGAAGCACCCATAAATCTGCAAACATTCTAAACTCTATAAAGAAGGTTAGTTCATGCAAACTTACTAAATGCTCCTATGAAATAATGCACCATGCCTTCATAAACAAGATAACAACACAAAATAATTGAGAGCATGAAAGAAAGATACATATCTATCCCATAGTGGATTGGTGCTTATTTGATGTGGAAAGAAGCCCTTTCCCAATCCTTGATAAGCTTTATGATAAAATCCCTTGGAGATGGAGTGGACAAAATCAACTCTCAATGTGAAGAGAGTGACTTTGCATGAGGATTTTGGATGCTAAGATAAAGAATAAGCTTTCATTTATAGAATATTTTAATGAGAGAAATAGCCAAATGGATGAATGTGGGACAAATATTTAGCCAATGAGATGGAGTGACTTGTCATCTTGCGAATGGTTGAGGGATGTGCAAGTTTTGGTCAATGTGCCAAAGAGGGGGATATTCAAATTTCAATTTGAAAGTTAAATGGTAAGTGGGGGACATGTAAGAGAGAATTTATTGCCATGTTGGAAGGACAAGTCAACTTGATTTTCAAATTCAAACTTGAAGAATATTCCCAAAATATGCTTTGTTGAGGGAAAATGAGGATTTTATAAATGAATTAACTTAGATTAACTTAGATGATGTTTAGGTGCTTTTGACCCATTTTACTTAAATACTTTGATTTATTTAAATAAAAAGGGATGGAATATGCATTTAGGATTTAATTAAATAATGTTTGGTTTATTTAATTAAAAGGGTGATATGAGACTTAAATTAAACAAAGTTGATTTATTTAATTTAAATGGATAACCTTAGGAGACTGAATTTAATGAATTTGATTTACCTGATGAGTGGATGAATTTGAATTTGATCTATTTGATGATTGAATGAATATGAATTGAGTGCCCGATGCTAATTTCATGTGTCTACATTTTTCCCCTCTTTGAAGCAATGTACTTGCTATGTTGGTTTAAAGAATAAACTTGCCACAATCAAAATTCAAATTTTTTTATTTTTTTTTCAAATGCCCCAGCGGAAAGAAGAACACTAGTACATTGCCCCCTCAAGAGATCAAGCAAAAAGATTATGAGATGATTTTAATAGTATGATGCGATGATTCCTATATGATTATGAGATTTATGTATGCTAATGATTTGTTGATGCAGAATGGATGCAAGATGGATGCATTGGTTATGTTAGCGCAAAGAGAAGAAAGAAGAAATGAGATGATGACAAGAGGATCCAACAAGTCCATGATCTGACGAGACTTTATTAGAGATGATGATGATGATAGATGATGATTCACTTATCAAGGATTGGGATTTAAAAAGGGCTACTTACCTTATGTTTAATAACACACATAGGTATGATGCATCAAGGTATAAAGAACCAGGATGGCGTTACACCTAGTGAGAGGGAATTTGACTCATCAAAGAGATAGGAGTATTCTTGTTCACACTTGACATACAAAATCCTTGCTAGGACATACCTAAGAAATCAAGTATTCACCAACTTATTTTACAAGAACTTCCAACAAGAACAATAGACAAAAGATAATGATTGTTGCCCCATTCCTATCTCTCTAAATCCTTCATTCAAATATCATCGAAAGGTCACTGGAATGAGCACAATAAGAAATAAAAAGAAAAGATCAAGTACAAAACAAGTCAATGTTCTTCATACCTTCAGCCAAAGGGATGTGTTTTGATAGGATAAGAATCCAAAGTGATATCCATAATGATGCCCATTGTCAGAATGATATATCCTAGGACATGCATTGTATAGGATAATGATGGTTTGATAAGTTGATTGATAGGTTGTTGATATAAGGTCGATTGACATGTTTGCGAATGATCGTTGCCCCATTCCTATATCTCTAAATCCTTCATTCAGATATCATCGAGAGGTCCTTTGAATGAGCATAATATGATAAATCAAAAGAAAAGATCAAGTATGCAAACACGCCAATGTTCTTCATACCTTAAGCCAAAGGTATGTGTTTTTCTTTAGGATAAGAAAAGAAACTATTGCCAAAAGATAATGCCCATTGTAGGAAGGATACATCCTAGGACATGTGAGTGGATGGCGGCATGTCATTTCATTTATCCAAAGTGTTTTGACAAAAGATAATGCCCATTGTAGGAAGGATACATCCTAGGACATGTTAGTGGATGGTGGCAAGTTGATAGGTTTGTTTGAAAGGCTGTTGATACAAGGTTGATTGACATGTTTGCGAATGATGAAGGTTTGGTCTTTAAAAGTTTGTTGTTTCCATTTTGATTTTACGTTTGAAGTTTTCTTTTTCCAATTGATGTGGTTGTTACTATTTGTTTTGCCAAAGGATGAAGGTGACGACCAGTTTATTATGGATGGTTGATTATCACGAGTGAAAACAAAACTATACATATGGATTTTTTCAAATATTTGGATGTTTTTGGCATTTTTGGAATGTTTTGGGGCTGTTTTTGAGTTTTTGGATTTTTCAAATCTTTTGATTTTTGATTTTTTCAAATGTTTTTGGATTTTGAGATTTTATGAATATTTTTGGATTTTGATTTCTTTTGAATGCTTTTGGATTTTGATGTCTTCATGGCTGATTAGCCTTGCCTACATTTAAGCTCAAAGACGACGTAGTTTAGATTCCATGTTTTTGATATTTATTTTATTTTTTGAGTGTTTTTGGATTTTTTGCATGATTTTGACAATTTGGATATGGAAATGTGTGATGATATCAGTGCTCTATTTTTGGATTTTGTTGAAGACCAAGCTAAGGTTGACTGATTGAATCGATGGATTGATGATGATAACATTGTTGATGATACACAACAATGCAATGATAGTGTTAAGAAACACAAGGATTGGGAAAGATATCTCAAAGATGGCAAGGGATTGATGATGATAACATTGTTGAGGATACACAAAAATGCAAGGATAGTGTTAAGCAACACAAGGATATCCTGAGATGATGATTTTTTTATTGGATTTGATTGATCAGGATTGATGATGATAACATTGTTGAGGATGCACAATAATGCAAGGATTGATTGATCAGGATTCATGATGATAACATTGTTTAGGATGCATAACAATGCAAGGATAGTGTTAAGCAACACAATGATCGGGAAGGATATCCAAAGATTATGGATTGATTGGATTCGATTGATCAGGATTGATGATGCTTGGTTTGGAACAAAAGATGTTTGGATGATTTGATGTGGCATGACTCGCACTCACAAAAGGATATGAATATCATAGTGAAACTTTCTTGGGAATTGGACATTCTGACAGGTGACTAATATCTTTCTGTGGATGTTCATTTACTTGTCAAACTAGGGGACGTAGACTTTAAATGGCGCAGCAAAATATATGCACTAAGAATTTGTTTTGGTCAAATCTTAGCAAAAATACATACTGGAAAGAAATTCTATCTAAGCTACAGAATGGTAATGCAGAATTCTTTAACTCAACTATGCTTGATTAAAACAAAAACTGTAACAGCTACGACTGAAGCACAAACCATGAACTGGCCTTATGCTACAGGAACAGTCATAGGGATGGACTCTCTATGCTGCAGGAGCAGTGTAAGACTGAGTTTGCGTAAAAACTTCAAAAGATGAAAGCTAACTGGATATCAGCAGAAAATAACATCTAACTAATTAACTACAGATACTTACTAAGTGGGCCCCTTAGCAAGCATCTATTGATTACACAGATGCTGAAATCAGAACTTCATCGATCTTTATTCATGAAAACAGAATGAAATACATTGTCTTGTTGGTGTGAAAACTAACAATAAAATCTGCTTCTGGTCAAACAGATTATGTCTTTCATTATCATACTAATTCTTACATGATCTCTGCTACTCTGTTTCTATCTTACCTAAAAAATCATCTATTACTCATTCTATTCATCTTCTACCACTACCTCGTGCAGGAGGAGTATCTTATTTTTAAATTAAAAGAACAACTAACTAACTAACTTCATCAAAGAAAGACGTGGAAGTAAAGTATATCCCTGAATCAAGGAACAAACTTCATAAATGAATTTATGTGTTCAACCCGATTCAGAGAGAATCTAGCGCTCCACTCTCTCCAGATTGACTTTCCATTAAAAAATCTTTCCAAATCAGTTTCGGTCAAAGAGTCTTTGGTGGAGCTTCCTCAAAGTCGTGCAGGAAATGGGCTTTACTGCAAGGCCGAGATCGGCTGCGCTTGACTCGATCATTCTTCAAGAACCTACAAAACAAAAGGTAACAGACGCGCAAGAAAAGGCATATGGTACATACACGATATGTATTCATTAATCACACATTTCAAATCTACTTCACCATTCAAAATCTGTATACGATATACCAGCCATTTTTGGGAGTCAACAGGGCAATAAATGCAATCAAGTCAACACAATAGGCTGCAAGAATATAAAAGTGTCTTGCTACAGGATATCCCCATAAAATGTTTCAACAAAGTTTAAACAGTCATGAAATAGCAAAAATGAAGTCATTTAAAGGTTTATCATAACATCAAATTATGAGCATATTTTAGGCTCATCACTGCCCCCTACTTAGCCCAATGCTGGTCCTTTAGCATTAACTTTCCTGGTGGTTTCTCTGAAGTCAGTAGTGGTTGCATGACTCTGGAATGGATGTCCAAACCTATAATAGAATCCTATGAAATCCTGACACCTTTCATATCTGCAGTCTTCTAATTCACTGTTAAGATTTGTAGCCTGATGAGGATACAGGGGCCACATTAGCATAGGGGGTCTGAATGTTAGTGGCAGCCACAATTCAAATCTTGTTTGAAGTCCCAATTGAATATATCTGCTGGTTCATTTGAGTGCAGCTGTAAAGTTTAAGGGACCATGTGGTTCTAACTTTCTTAATCCAACAGTCAATTTTTCCCATCTTTTCTCAGTTCTGGTATATGCTAATCTCCAAAATGAATATTGCTGTGCCTAGAATTCATCATATACTTGCTTTCTGATGTCAAATATTTTTGCTCTGGCTGGAACATTATTAATACCATATGTCAATGCAAACCAATCTTTCAGCATTGCATGTGGGTTTGAACTTTGAGAGTGTAATGGGATAGGCTCTGTTTTCTCAATTTCCTCATACGTTTCCCACTGTCTGCCATAATTCACCTCATTTGCTGCCCACGACATGAATGCTCTCAAATGAATATCACCAATGTATGGAAGAGGATTCCATTCTGTTTCAAGTGGTATTAAAAATCCATGCAAATAGAATTCACACAGAGAATTCCTTAATCAGTTAGGGGTTGCTTGATATGCTTCATAAAACTCTTTCACAGAATGAATTATGGGGTCTTAGTTTCTGGAAATTCTCATCAATTGAAACCATAAAAATTGTTCTTTGAGGCACATAGCATAAACTCTAGGTGGTGGTCTGCATTCCATAATTTGACAAGTTACCTTTAGCATTTCGTCCATTTTTGCTTTCAATTCAGCAATTTCCTGTTTCTGATTTTCAATTTTCTTTTTCAATTTCTTCTTTTCTATTTGCCACAGAATTTGTTGCATATCAGTCTGGGCAATGTGTCGAAAAGTCACAGTTTGCAGTGTAACTGTTTCCCAATTATTTTTAACAAATTTCAGAAATTTAATTAAAAAGGTTCTCCTATACACAACAATGGCTTTACACATTGCAGGATGAAATACAACTTCATTAGGCACATTTATTTGTTCAGCCTGTTCTTGTTCTTGCTGCAGGATAAATTCTTCTTGTTGCTGCGGTGAAGAAGTCAGTGCTTCCTTCGAGAATTGCATAGCAGCATTAACCAGATCATCAAGACTTGGCAACTCGTGCCCATTATGCCCTGCTTCTTTTGTCTCTACTTGTTCCTCTTCAGGAACGACCGAACTCTGAGTAGCATTCTCAGATTCATTCTGAGAAACATTAAATTCAGATTCAACAGACCCTTCTAAAATTACAATTACCTCAGGTTTCGGTGAAACAGGGGAGGTCCTAAATTATTTCCTTGTGGAAACCCTTCTTGGTATTGATGTGGCTGCAGGAGGTGTTCTGGTAGGTTTTCTTTTTCTTGTTTGTTCAGGGGGCTCTGCCCTACCAGAGGGTGATGGTGAGCTGGTAATATCAATAGCTATTGCTGTAGGAGAAACTGCTGCAGGGGAAGGTGCTACAGGAGAGGAGCATTGCCTTTTTTGAGAACGAGGGTTAGATTCTGGGGACCCTTCTGCCTTTGATTTTCCTTTCTCCCTCCTAGCGGCAGACCTAGTTTGTACCCTAGCAGAGGATCCAGCTGTGATAGCTACAGAATCAGGTGCTGTAGGAGTAGATGACCCTTGCCCTGTTCCACTAGTAGATGCAATTTCTTTCTTCTTTCTTTGAGGCCGTGGGGTAATTACCCTAGGGGGTTGTGGAGGTTGTAAACTCTTTTGGGAAACAAATTGTTGCCAGGAGAGAGGTGAAACATCTCTCAAAGAGCGTTGACTAAGCAATTTAATAAAGCCATGATGAGTGACAAAGTTATCTTTCCCTTGTTGAGTTCCATGGGCACTTTGCTCTAAAAACTTTAACAAGAAATTCAGAACATTCACAACCAACCCATGCCTTATATGGCTTAATAATTTAAAATGATGCGAATGCAGATAGGAAAAATGGCCTTCATAGGTTAAATACCTCATTATATAAGTGGCATACTCTGAATATAGAAGAGGTAGTGACACTCACTTGCATCCTTGCTTGGAGATGTCCAAAGGTCCATCAGCAGGCATCAAAAATTTAGCCCTTGCAGCTGTAACATCTGAAGAAAAGTTTTCTCCAATAGCTGGGAGCCCAGTTATCTTAGCAATTCTATCTTCAGTTGCAACAACTGTTAGACCCCATATGGTGGCTTCCCCTTCAGAAAGTGTTCTCAAAAATTTTGTCGCAGCCTCCTCATCAAAATCATTTAAACTCAGAAAATAATTTAACCATCCATAGAGGCTAAATGCTTGGACTGTCTGTGGGTTTTGCAACAACAATTCATGAGCTACAGGCTCATGTCGTACCAACTGACCACCCATATTGCAGTTTTTCTAGCTGAACTCAATTTTTTGCTGAAGATTCAAATTCTTTATGTCCTTTTCTGCTCTGGTTTTTCTCTGTCAGGCCGCCACATTTCTTTCTTTTTTCAAAAAATGAACTTTTTTAAACAAGCAGTCTTAATCGTAGTTTGCAAGAAAAAGATGCATTAAAGAAGGTCATGCAATCACATTTGGAAAGTACCAAAAATATATTAAAGAAAGATTATTTTGTAGTTATGGCAGCGGCGAAAAGACAGGCTTCAAACGATGGATTACCCCGCCCCCTACTTAAAAGATGACATGTGTCCTCACATGTACTAAAAAATAGGTAGAGATTCAGGTGATAATGACTGGTACATGCATAGCAGTAATTGAATAGAATAAAATAAATCAAATATGCGATAAGAAAAGATATGGCGTACCTTTAGTAATTGCACGTACGTGTGAAGAAAGATGACGGCGCTGCGTGAATTGACAAGTTGGAAAGATATCTTAATTAAGGTTGATGCAGATGGTTGAAGTGGATGGGTGACGTGGGCTAATGAAATGTACGAATGAAATGGATGGATGAGATGGATGGATGGAAGATAAAGAAGTGAGGTGGGGGCGATAAATGAAAATGGAGAAAAGGGTTTTCTTAAAAAGAAAACCTTTATTATGGGCATGCTTTTTGAAAATTACAGGGAACACTGCAGGAGAAAGGCTAGAGCCTTCGGCTGTAGGAAGAGTAGCGGGAGGAACCTGAATGAACTGCTTCATGAAGTCTTCCTTGAAACTGGCTTATGGTACAGTCGGAGTCGGTGGCCATTGACGAGCAATTTGAAACGGACTGGATCAATTGTGACTAGCTGTACAGCTCCATTGTCAAACACATTTTCAACCTCATAGGGCCCAAGCCAGCGTGTTGTGAGTTTACCCTGGTTTTCTTGGTACCTGGAATCATATAACAAAGCCCAATCTCCAGCAGAAAATTTTCTAGTTTTGATGTGCTAATCATGCCATCTCTTTCTCTGCTGTTGGATTACTTCTGTATGCTGGAGGGCGACTTTTCTCATTTCGTCCAAAGCATTTAGCTGCAGGAGACGGTCCTTCTATGCTTCGTATAAGTCCATGTTGAGTTCAAGAGCTGTCCTCAAAGTTTTATGTTCAAATTCAATGGGTAACATAGCTGTTTTCCCATAGAGCAACTCAAAAGGTGTAAACCCAGTTGTTGTTTTCGATGTAGTTCTGTAAGCCCAAACTGCTTCAGAAAGTCTATTACTCTAGTCTTTCTTATGAATCTGCACTGTCTTTGTGAGGATCGCTTCACTTTCTCTGTTTGTTACCTCCACCTGACCATTGGCTTGAGGATGATAGGGGCTGGACTTCCTGTGTTTGATCTTATAGTCATTCATAAGTGTAGTGATCAGATTTGACGTAAACTGAGCTCCTTGATCAGTTACAAGCTCTCTAGGGACTCCAAATCTGGTCAAAATTTGTTCATACAAAAATTCAACAACTTTGTTATCTCGGGCATTAGTCATAGCTTTTACCTCGACCCATTTTGTGACATAATCCGTGCAAACTAGAATATATGACTTTCCATTTGATGGTGGATCAATTGGCCCCACAAAATCCATCCCCCATTTATCAAAAGGGGTGACTATCACCTGCGGATATAGTGGCATTTTATCTGACTTAGTTGGTCTTCCCATACGCTGGCATCTGTCACACTTCCTTGTATAGGCCACAACATCCTTATGTAATGTTGGCCAGTAATACCCTATTGTAAGGACTTTCATTGCTGTTCTTTTTGCTGCAAAATGCCCTCCACATGGTTCATCATGGTAGACATGCAATATATCATAAGTCTCATCTTCTCTTACACATCTTCGCATTAATTGATCAGGGCCAGTATAGAACAGACAATTGGCAATCCAAGTAAAGTTGAAACTTTTCTCTGTTAACAACTTCTTTTCTTTTGGGGAAAAATGAGCTGGTATTCTATTTGCTGCCAGATAATTAGCAATATCTGCATACCAGGGTGTATGTGCAGCAATGGAAAATAAGTGTTCATCTGGAAATTTATCATCAATAACCTCTTGTTCCTCAGATGCAGCTGATTGAAGTCTTGATAAAAAGTTAGCTACAACATTAGCTCTTCCTAGTTTGTCAATGATTGTGATATCAAATTCTTGTAACAACAGGAGCCATCGTGCCAATCTACCAGAAATGGCAGGTTTGTTCATCAGGTACTTGATTGCTGCATGGTCGGTGTGGACAAATATCTGATAACCTGTGACATAATTCCTGAGTTTATTCAAAGCATATACTACTGCAAGCAATTCCTTTTCTGTAATAGTATAGTTGAGCTCAGGACCTTGAAGGTTTTTGTTGATAAAGTAGATAGCATGCTTAATTGAATTTTCTTTTTTACTTAAAACTACTCCTATACCAAAATCAGACGCATCACCATGTATGTGAAAAGGCAGGTTCCATTTTGGACCTTGAAGAACAGGGGCTTTGGTAAGCAAGTCCTTTAGCTGCAGGAAGGATTTTTCGCAGGCCTCGGTCCACTCAAATTGGGAATCCTTTGTTAACAAAGCATAAAGTGGACTGACAATTTTACTAAAGTCTTTTATAAACCTTCTATAATACCCTGCATGACCAAGAAAACTTCTAACATCTTTTTGTTTTGTAGGAGTTTGTAAATTCTGAATAACTTTAATTTTAGCAGGGTCAACCTGAATTCCATTCTTTGAAATATGATGACCTAGAACAATACCTTCTTCCATCATTAGAAAGCACTTTTCACTGTTTAGAGACAAATTTTTCTCTCTACACCTTTTTAATACTTTTTCTAAATTCACTAGTGCTTCTTCAAATGTGACTCCATATGTAGTGAAATCATCCATATAAATCTCCATACATTCATGAGATATATCAGCAAATATACTAATTACTGCTCTCTGAAATGTTGCTGGTGCATTGCATAAGCCAAAAGGCATGACCGAATAAGCAAATGTTCCCCATGGACAGGTAAAAGTGGTCTTGTCTTGATCTTCAGGGGCAATTTTTATTTGATTATACCCACTGTAACCATCTAAGAAGGAAAAATATTTCTTACCAGACAAAGAATCTAGTACTTGGTCTACAAAAGGTAATGGAAAATGATCTTTCTTAGTGGCATTGTTCAACTCTCTGTAATCTACACATACTCTCCATTTTCCTCCTTTCTTGGGGATAATGACTAATGGAGAAACCCATTGGCTGTCAGAAATTGGGTAAATAAAACCAGCATCAAGCAACTTTTGAAGTTCATTTTTCACTATTTCTCTAAGTGCTAGATTTACTCTTCTCTGAGGTTGTCTAACTGGTGAACAATCTTCTTTAATATATATCCTATGAGTACAGACTCGAGGATCTATTCCCTGCATGTCCCCATATTCCCATGCAAAAGCTTTATGCTGTTCTTGTAGCATTTTTAATAAGTCATCCTCTTGAGACTGAGACAACTTACTATTAACATTCAAACAATGATCTGGAGACAATTCTATCTGCTTAATGAGATTACTCATAGAATCAATAGGTAATATTTGTACCTCTTGTGGAAGCAAGTTATGAAAAATTGTCGGAAGTTTAGGCAATGAACTCTCAAAATCTAGCTACTGCAGGAAACATTGATGCTGACTGTCACTTGGATCAAATAAACTATCTGCATCAAGATTGAATTGCAGAATTTGAAAAAGCAAAGCATCTTCACTTTGAAGTTGAGATAATGGATCATTTTGAAGCATCATCAATTGAGCCAAAGAATTGGCTTCTTCAGTTTCTTCTCCCACATCTGGCCAAACAGGTTGGGACAAATCTGGTTGAGGTTTAGCAAGCGGATACAAAGCCAATTTCTTTGTGGACTGCCCATCAGAAATGGTCATATCTCCAGAATGGCATCCTATAAAAGCATCAGTAGTTGCTAACCATGGCCTACCAAGGATAACTGGATACCCTCCTAAAGTTTCCATAACTGATAATATTGTAAAATCAGTAGGATACTCCCAAGATTCAAGAGTGACAATTACATCTTCTATCATCCCATCAGGTTTGATTGTGGAGCTGTCTGCAAGCTGCAGAACTGTGGGTGTAGACCTAATGTTTGAAATATTCAAGGAGTCCATAGTATGCTTTGTCATTACATTAATGGTAGCTCCTAAATCAATCAAAACATTTTTTACAACTTGGCCATTTATATGTATCTGTACTACAGGGCTTCCAGGGTCAATATACTTTGGAATGACTACATTTCCCAACATTATATCAGCCAATTTCCCTAAGACATGAATTGTTTGGGGATCCTTTTTCTTTCGTCCAGGCTTCTTCAAACAGGCTTCTTTAATAGCTTTTCCAAAAATAGGAACATCTTTAATAGCCTGAAACAAAGGGATTTGAATTTGCACATTTTTGAGCTGATCTAGAATATCAAAAGTGGGTTCTTCCATGAGTTTAGATTCAGTACTTTGTAACCTCTAAGGAAAAGGTGGTTTATCTTGTCTCTGCAGAACAGGTTCCATAGAAACTATATCGGGTATAGGTATGTGCTCAGTAGAAACAACAGGTGCATTAGATTCTTCAAGGGGTGAATCAGATATTTCTGTAATCAGAGGTGGTTTGGGAGCAAGTAAAGTAGTTCCAGACCTCAGATGGATGTCATTAACATTTAAGGCATAAGCTTGATATTGGTTGGCAGAAATGTACGACAGTTTGAACAACGTTGCTTATTCTTAGGATGCGTGGCGACATGGCCGTTTGCTAGAGGTCAGGGATTTGTGGTAGTTCTTTGCGGGGAGGCATAAGGAGCTATTGTTGTGGGTGTGGAGGTTCTGAGGAAGCCAGGAGACTGGTTTTGCCATTGTTGAGGACCTCTCCATTGAAGATTTTGTTGCCAATTTCTTGAAGGTGGGGTCCATTGACCTTGTGGCTGCTGCCAACCTCCTTGAGGAGGTTGCCACTGTGGGGTTTGATAATTAGACCAACTTGGTTGAGGCAGATTCCATAGTGGTGGTGGTTCATATACTTGTTGCCATTGGTTATTATAGCTAGAATAGGGATTACCAAAAGTTAAAGAGTCTTGAGGCATACCTTGCCTTTGGGCCCATGGTCTCCTTTGTGCAACAAAGAACACTTGATCATCATCACCTTCCACTGGTTTGAAATCAGTAGGCAGTTGTTTGGCTTCCAGATTAGCCACCATCTTGCATCATGTCAAGCTTCTTTATCTGATGGGACAGGAACTTCATTTGGCTACCACCGACACATGTTTTTACGAGCTTGCATGGAGGTGTAGTGTAAGGTGTATTATTAATGATGTCACGCTTGAAATGGAGATGGCGGTTGTGGTCGCCATTGGGGAAACTCCACCCGAGGAAAGGAGACTTGAAGCATGATGACCTCAAACCTTTCTTGTGTAGCAGGGGTGGTATCTGTATCATCCCGGTTGGGGTTTATACTCCATTGATTAGGTGTCAATGGGCATGGTTCCCCTTAGAAGAGTAGTTTCACGAGAGTCCTGGATTAAAGAGTATTGTTTGAGTTCCTTTTTTTAATGAAACAAAATCCTTGAAATATAATCTTCCAGACTTTCATCCTCATTCTGTTGAATTCGGATTATGTCATCACCTTTGCTGGCACTCTTACAATATTCCTTATACTTTTCAAGGAATTTTGTTTGCATGGCTGCCCAACTATTTACAACGACTCTTCCCAGACTCATGAACCATCTGAGAGCTCCCTCCTTCAAAGTGGAAGGAAATAGCTTCAGTTTATGAGCGTCGGTGTTGTAGTCATAACTGCGACAAAGGACATCAAATTCAACGAAAGGTTTAAGATTAACCCGTGACAGACCATAAAACTTTGGAAGCAAGGAAGGTGTTTTAAGATTGCAATATCTTGTTGGGGGTGTGAAACTCAAATCGCAGGAGGTGGATTATTAGATGAATTATTTACCATGTCACGGGTGCTGGAATAGCAGAGCAAATGGATTTTCCTCGGGTTCATTATCAGCTGGGTCAAATGGTAGTTCAATAAACAGATTTTCAGGGAGGAACCTTCCCAGTGTGTCTCTTCTTCTTCTATGCATGCAATATGGTGAGTAACGGCTTGAAAGATTTTACGAAAAGTACGACTAACGGAGACTAAACTAATGCTGAAAATGACTTTGGCCGGACTCTAGTTAGACAACGTCCGACAGCAGCGCTAAAATGGCTTCGCCTCACAAAGGATACTGAATATCCGCGGTGAAACTTTCACGAGGAATTGGACATTTCGACGGTGACTAATATCTTCCCCGTGGGCGGATTCATTTACTTGTCAAACCAAGGGACGTAGACTTTAAATGGTGCAACAAAATATATGCACTAGGAATTTGTTTTGGTCAAATCTTAGCAAAAATACATACTGGAAAGAAATTCTATCTAAGCTACAGAATGGTAGTGCAGAATTCTTTAACTCAACTATGCTTGATTAAAATAGAAACCATAACATCTATGACTGAAGCACAAACCATTAACGAGCTGGCCTCAGGGCGATCCGCAGGGGATATACCTCTCTCTATGCTGCAAAGGCGATTAATAGGCGAGTTCAGTAAAACTTCAAAGATGAAAGCTAGCTGGATATCGGCCGGAAAAAACATCAACTAATTAACTTCTGAGGATACTTACTAAGTGGGCCCCTTAGCGTCACTAATTGCCATGGTATGAACTTCGGAACTTCATCGATCTTTATTCGCTAAGCGGGAGGCGAAAGGAAATACATTGTCTTGTTGGTGTGAAAACTGCTGCTCGCTTACAGTCAAAAGCCAGTTACATCTTTCATTATCATACTGATTCTTACATGATCTCTGCTACTCTGTTTCTATCTTACCCAAAAAATCATCTATTACTCATTCTATTCATCTTCTACCACTACCTCGCGCAGGAGGAGTATCTTATTTTTAAATTAAAAGAACAACTAACTAACTAACTTCATCAAAGAAAGACGTGGAAGTAAAGTATATCCCTGAATCAAGGAACAAACTTCATAAATGAATTTATGTGTTCAACCCGATTCAGAGAGAATCTAGCGCTCCACTCTCTCCAGATTGACTTTCCATTAAAAATCTTTCCAAATCGGTTTCGGTCAAAGAGTCTTTGGCGGAGCTTCCTCAAAGTCGCAGGGAAATGGGCTTTACGGCAAGGTAGATCGGCGCAGCTTGACTCGATCATTCTTCAACAACCCTGAAACAAAGGTAACAACGTGCAAGAAAAGGCATATGGTACATACGATATCTATTCATTAATCACACATTTCAAATCTACTTCACCATTCAAAAACTATATACGATATAACAATTTTTTTCGAGTCACTGTGGTAAAATGCAATCAAGTAAACACAATAGCTAAGGAATATAAAAGTGTCTTGCTACAGGATATCCCCATAAAAGGTTTCAACAAAGTTTAAACAGATGAAATAGCAAAAATGAAGTCATTTAAAGGTTTATCATAACATCAAATTATGAGCATATTTTAGGCTCATCATGGCATTTCGTGCAACTTAGATGCAACCGATAATGATTACTTGATTGATGTTCAATGAAAGATGAAGACTGATAAGGAATTTCTTCTCATCAAAATATGTCATGGGCTAGTGATTTGGATTTTTGCTCACAAGTGGTTTGACCAATTTGATTCTACTTTTACCAATGTTCAGATCACCATGTAAGTTGAAGGATATAGATCAAGATTTATTCTTGAAGCTAGATCTAAATTTCTACCCCCAGTGTCTAGCAATGTATGGAATGCCATGGATGGATGCTCAGATAGGTGTATGGATGGATGGCTACGGTAAGCACACAAAGGATGCTAGGGATTATCTTGCAATAAGATAAGGTGTTTGAATAGAGGAATGCTTCATTTGGATAGTGCCTCATGGCTCAGAAATACTAAGTAGGATAGGATCAATGAAAATGACCCATGTCAAGATGTTTACCATAAGCAAGTGTAAAATGTGCCCCAAAATTTCATCAAGATCAAGATAACTTGGATGATGGATGCAGATGGATGAAAAATGGATTGGATAAATGGTTCATGGATGAATGGATTTATTATGGATAATATGGATGGAATGTTGGAATTATTATGGATGGGACGAAATGTTGGATTTTATTATGGATGGGATGAGATGCTTTCACCTGAACTAGTGCATGAAGATGCTTGATTCTACACATGATGCATGTTTTCTATATTTTGATCATGGTACCTGTCCAAAGTGCCGCCCATGTAGTTTTCAATAGAGGATGATTTTTTCCTTTACTATTTTCAATCCTTTTTCTATTTTTTTTTGGATTGTTATAATTTTTTTATTTTTTATTTATTTTTGGATTTTTCTAAAATATTTGAAACTCATGTTGAACCATCTAGTGGTGTCAATGTAGATTCTTTTGTCATGATGTGCCATCAATAGCTTGCTTGAAGAAGTTGCTTTGCTAAGATACGTGCACTTGAATACAACTTTTGAGATACTTGATCTGCTTCATCGATATCAGAGTTAACTTTGTCTTTGTGCACACATCACAATAGAGTACCTTTTAAATCCTAATGATGAAGGGTCATTGCCAATACATGGTCAATTTGAGAATTTTAAATTATGCATGGATGTGTGGATGGAGTGTGTTTAGGGATAAAAGATGGATTGGTTGATAGTTTGGAACCTTTGACTCTCCAAAATTTGAAAGATGAGCAATGATGGGTGGATATAAAAGTATGCATGGAATTAGGCCCAACTACTTGATACACTTTGTACATTGCTTTGGAAGCCTGATTTTTCAATTGTGGACATCTATGATGCATACTTTTCCCTTTTTTATTTTTCCCCATAGTTTCTTTGACTGATGGAGTTTCATAGGGATAATATTTCTTTGTATTCTTTGGTATCCATGTGTATTTGATTTGTCCATCATGATTTGCTTCTTTTTCTTTGATAATGTTCTTTGTGCTTTGATTCAAATCTTTCTTTTCATGTTGGTCCCAATTCGTGGATGGGGTGATGCGTGGATGAAGATTCATGATGTGGTTGGTTGTAGTATTGACACTAGTTTCATCATAAGGACTCTTTGTGCTCCCTATGTTGATGTTTGCTTGAGACATAGTTGCCCCCAATATGGTGGTAGTAGCAAATTCATGCTTTGATTCTGCTTGTTCTAAGAGATCTTGTTTAGAATGTATTCTCTAATCAATGATCACTGTAGATGGTGTTATTTCCATTTGTTGAGCTATGATAACTCCAGAATATCCTATTCTATTTGACTTGTTTCCTTGAGTGGATACTATTGGATATGTTTATTCATGATGTCCTCATTCTAAATTTTGGATATATTTGATCCTAATGTTGACAACTTAGTTTAACTATAGGAATTGATAACCTGCTCTTTTTGTGTAATGATGTAAGGAGTAAAAGAATCATGTTTTGAATGAAGATCATCTACATGTCCATCCAAAGAAAGCATATCATGGGTAGATGGAGGAATATGTGTTATATGGACATGATCATCATTTGTGACATCTTGTATAGATAGGAGAGTTTCCATTAGATCATTATAATATCTTGGAGATATGAAGTCTTGATCCTGATTAATTTTAGAATTGCTTTCGACATGCTTTGGATCAAGTTCTTGACATGGGTCTATTTCAAAGGATGGATTTCTTATAAAATGTTCTTGGATGACGACATTAGGCATGTGAACTGGCTCAATATCCTGTTCATTTTTTAGTGAACTTGGATTGATTCAAATGTTGAGTTGAAGATTCCTTCAATATCTACAACCATGAGGTCAAAGGATGTGAATATGTCTTGGAAAGGACCATTACTAGAATTTGGTGGGAGATATTGATCATGATTTGGAATAAATTTTTGAGATATGTCCTCTAACTTATTAGGTGATGTAGAGACATTTTCAACATGATCATTGGTTGATGGATTGTTGATTACAAGATCAAATAATGTTATCACTCCTTGAAATGGATCATTGTCGGATATTGTTGAAGGATTCTTATCATGATAAAAAAGTGACTCTTGATGTATGTTGATTTGATCTTTGGATGAGGTAGAAACATCTTCCATGTGTTCATTGATGCATAGGTCTTGATTATGTGATCATTGACTTGGATCAATACATGGAGTCATTAACATTAGTTGGGATTTTGAACAACATTTTATTGTTGGGCTTCGTATTGGGCTTGAGATTGCACTTGCACTTGAGCCTAGGCTTGTGCTTGTTGGGCTTGTAGTGTGGCTTGGGCTTGTGCTACTTGTTGCATGGCTAGATATTGTTAGATGGCATTTTTGGCAGGCCTAGTGAGTTTCTAGTGCAATGTTATATTGTCTTGTTGTGTTTGGTTTTGGAGGTAGTGTGGCGGATTTGGAATTGTGTTGGATGTAGTGACAAGTGGTTGAGATACGCTTGGAGCGATCATGGTAGTGAGGGGTTGAGATGTGATGGGTGTGAGAGTGGTGGTTGGAATGATTGAAGTGATAGTGATGGTTGGAATGACTGAGGTGATAGGTCCTTGGGAGGCCATGTTTTGATTTGTTAGGATTGATGTTGTTGTTTTGTTGAATACCATCTGTTGTTGTGACATCAATGGCATATTTGGAGGATTGGATGCAATTATTTGATCGGTGCTTGATGGATTGCCTTGGATCAATTGATTTTGGACAATGTTCTGATTTGGCATGATAGGTTGAAATTGAACATTGTTGATGTTGGGAATCACATTGCCTTGATTTAGGTAACTTTGATTTTGCATGGTGTTACCTTGACTTGGACTAATACACGGAGTCGTTAACATCTTGTTTGGAATTTGAACAATATTTGTAGGATTCACAAACATATCTATCCCAAAGTTTACCAAGTTTGGATTCAAAATGTTCATGTTTTGTAAAGTTGTACTTGGTACATTCACATTTGGCATGTTGGGATTTGATGAGATGACGTTGTTCATTTCAAGGCTCATGCATTGATTGTTCAATTAATAGATTTGTAGGTTTGGACATGGATTTAAATCTACCATAGGGAAAGGTGTTCCAAACTTTGATTTGGGCATACTCACATTTGTTGTACCATTGACATTCGTAGAAGGTAATGATCCCATGTATGGATTGTATAAGTGTGAGTTTTGATAATCAATCTACATTGTAAGGCTTTGAAAGTTCAATTGATTTAGATTACTCATGATGTATGGATCAAGTTTATATTCAATGTTCCTCTTGTGTTGAGGTCTAGTTTGGACCATAAAATAAGGATCAATCTTCAAGAATGTGGGAGGTGAACCTCTAATTCTTTGGATTGATCTAAACTCTAGGTACAAAAAAGAAAGTCTAAGATTTTAAGGATCAAAAGGATGGTGATGACATACGAAATATGGATGATTAGTGAATGATTGAAACTCTTAGGAAACCTTGAAGAGGATACTAAAATTTAGGACTTGGATTGATGTTTGATTTTATTTGGGATTGGTTTGATTTGATTTGGATAGTGAACTCATAAACTCTAAGAGACCTTGGATTTTTTCCTAGAATAAATTTGTCCACAAGATGCTAATTTGACTAAATGTGTAAAGAAAGATTCATCTAGACACACCTAACCAAACAAGATGATTTTGATTTGATTTGTTTTTGGATTTTATATAATGAACTCTTAAACCCCAAGATGTTGGATGTTATCAAGTGATAGACTTGTTCACAAGGATTGATAATTTGACTAAAAATGTGGAGAATGATTCATCTACACACATATAATCAAATGAAATGATTTTGATTTGGTTCAAATTATTTTTCCCAAAGTTTAGCATGAGGGATTTTTTCAAGATTTCCAAGAATTTTTCATGAGATGATTTTGATTTTGATGTTTGGGAGATGGATGAAAGTTTGATTTTGATCCTAAGAGACTTAGAGAGACTTTGTTTACTAGACCTTGAGATATTGAAGAACACACTTTTCTCTAAGAGTAGTCTAAACCAAAAGACCAATGTTTGTTCGAAAGACAATAAAAAGATAAACAAGCACATGTATGGGGTTCAATTTGAGTTAATCTTGGTTAATGACTTGCTTTTACCACAAACACACTTCTTGCTTAGTTTTCAAACTGAATGTCTATGTCTCAATTCCTTTGCGTTCCACAAGGTCCATTATATGAAAATCAAGGTTTCAAGAGCATAGTTTCTTATTGTTGACTTTGGAATGAACAAATCAAGTTGTAGGTCTTAGTGTTTAGAAGCCTTCTAGGGATAAGAACCCCTAGGGACAAGAAGTAACACGTGAAGTTTTCAAAGGTATTTGTTCCTCTTAAAGAGTTTGAAATTCTGATGATTTTGTTGAATGTTGGTTTCAATGTTTTGGATCCAAGCACTGTGTTTTCAAACTGACTCATAAGCAATATAACATCCTAGCTCAATTGGTACAATTTTCTTGGTGGGCTTTCCTCATGCCCTTTGTAGTAGAAGAGATGATTTTACATGCAATCAAGGAAAAAATATAAAAGTATGTTAAGAATGAAGTTTTAACCTCTATATTTTAACCAAGATTGGACATGGCAAGTAACTTCTTGGAGTCTAAGTTCCAATCCACCACTTTGATAAATTTGTTGGATGGACTGGTTGGTTGCTACAAATAAGGTTCTTAATGACGGGACATCGGGGACATGGCACCTTGCGAGCATCTAGTAAGCCACTAAAGGATTTAATCAATCCTACTAGGGGTGCTTATACTTTTTACAGTAGTACCCCATTATGAAAGAAATTGTATGGCTAAGGCCTACATACCATGAGGACTTGACAACTTAGTCTTATCCATTTATATACTGGCCCGAATGAAAAATTGGTTGGAGTCACTTTCGAGTTCTCCTTTTGGATGTGTCTCTTAGGCAAGCCCCGCTAAAGGTAAACAATAGCGAGCAAACACGTCCGTAGTTCGATCGACCTTCATTTAGAAACAAAGGGAGATCACACGCGATATGCCTAACTCACACTTGCAAGATTTGTTTAATTTTAGTTCCCAAAATGAATTGTGGAGGCAATCTTTTATGCAACTTAATGTCATCGAAAAGACTTTTGATTCTCAAGATCACCATGAAGCACAAGAGAAGTGCATATGCCTTTTTAGATGAGATTATTTTGCAAAAAACATTATGAAGCATAAAAGACATGTTCATTTTAACCTTTCAAAGCAATAATGAGTGTGTTTTAAGGACCAAAAGTAAAATGTGAATTTTGTTTGTTCAATTTTAGGATCCAAATTGAAGCTAGTAAGTGTCTAATGTTCCTTTTAACCCTTTGTAGCAAAAAAGAAAGCTTTTGTAATGTTTTTTTTTAAAGCCCCAAAAACAAGTGAGTTAGTCTAAAACAAAAAATTAAAACATAAGATGGAAATCCCTAAAAGCATTAAAAAACACTTTTGAGTTTCAAGTTTGATGATCAATTCTTTGACTCCAATCTTGCTTTTGTTTTCACTTGATTCCAATGTTTGATTTTAATGTCAACCTATAAACATTGAAAAATTATCTGAAATGAGAAATATGCAGTTATTGTAGAATTATAAAGATATGCATAAGGAATGTTATCTATTTAAAAAAAATAAAATTGCCAAGGATCATGAAGTTGACCCAATAACAAATATCAAAACATTTATATTTGCATCCATTTTTATGAAAAAACCATTAATTTGAAAACTTCATATACAAAGCCAAAAAAATTTCCCTTAGTGAGCTTTAGATCAAAGAGATTGATTAGTGGACATTAACATCTATAAGAAATATTACCATCTTTTGAATTCATAGAAGTTAAAAAAATTTAAATATTCACTTCAACCTGCAAAACCAATGAACTTTTAGCAATGGTATGTTTCATTGAAATTAATTCCCATTTTTTTTTTTTTTCAAAAGATGTCAATTGGGTCCTACGAGTAGATTTCCTAAAAACAAACCCCAAGTGTTTTTTTTTTTGAAAGAAACAAACTAATGTCATGACAATAACAAATGTTTCCCTTTCTAATCTAATACAATTTTCAAATATAAGGAAAAGGACAACCAATAACAGTCTTAAAGAAAATATTTCAAACAGATGCATTTATGTAATAATATTGCACCATAAATAAAGTCAAAGGAGGAAATTTTTCAAGCCAAAGCTAATAGTAGATGTAAGGGGACACACCGTAAAACCTTTGAGGTGTAAAGCTTAATTCAACAGACTTTCCTAGCATTTAAGGTTTGATTTCAAAGAATTTTTCTTACTTTATGTAGTTTTAAAGATAAACTGAGCCATTTTTTCATGTCCTATCTGCCTACATGCCAATGGCAGCTTAAAAACATAGATAATGCACATGCTCATAATATCTCACAAAAACATGGTTGGATGGAATGCAATATTTGCAGGATGTGAAGAAAATGGATTTAGCCTTAAAGAGAATTTGATTCTTTATAGTCACTTTCAAATCTAATTGCAGTGTAGCAAGGGAACACTAGTAGAATTTGACAAATAAATGACTATGTGACTAAAGCTTTTAGCCACGTGACTAAAAATTCTAGTCACGTGACTAAAAATGACTAAATTCTACTATTTTTTTGCAATTCACAAGTATAAATAACTAAATAAATGACTAAGTTGGTCATCGGGTAAAATCACAACTAAATAATTGGCCAAACAAATAAAAATGACTAAATAAATGAATATTACTCCTCTATTCTTTT